>CM075807.1:26412731-26457731 GCA_037975025.1 Excoecaria agallocha | reverse complement strand
GTTTAAATCAAAAAATGAAGAAGAATATTCAATTAAAAAATTAAATTTTAATACTTATACACCTAGACCAAAAACTTGAAATTATTACCCAAGACCTACACCTTCAGATACACAATATGAAGAAACTAGATATCAGTTAGGATACGATGGTACTTCTTTATATGAATGAAATATAGATGGCTTTTCAGAATATCAAATATTAAATTTATTATAAGAAATAGTCCTAGCAGTTAGTGCTTATAAATCAGAAAGAAATAATGAAGCAGCTATAGCTCAAATGTTATTATCAGGATTTACTGGCCAGTTAAAAGGTTGGTGGGATCATTATGTAATAGATAGAGATAAAGCTCATATATTATCAGCTAGAAAAAGGATTATTAAAATAGAAAACAATATGCAAATAGAGACTGAACAGGATGATATAATAAATACTTTAATATTTTCTATTACTAAAAATTTCATAAGAGATCCTCGATTATATCAGGGAAGAAGTTCAAAAATTCTTCAAAATTTAACATGTCATAAATTAAAAGAATTTACACGGAATAAAGATTTATTTTTAACCAAAGTAATGACTAGATCAGATAGTAATAATACTTATTGGAAAGAAAGATTCTTAGCAGGATTACCAACGTTATTTGCAGAAAGAGTAAGGAATAGAATAAAAGAAGAAAATAATGGTACAATACCTTATAATGATTTAACATATGGACAATTAATAAATATTGTTAACATATAAGGACTGTCAATTTGCACTGATTTAAAGCTAAAAGCAAAATTAAAAAGAGATAGTATTGTAGGAAGAAAAGAATTAGGATCATTTTGTGAACAGTATGGTTATCAACAGATTAGAGCTCCTTCAGCTACAAAAAAGAAAATAAAATCTAAAAGAAAATATATATATATATATATATATATATAATAAAAGAAAATATAAACCAAAACAATATTATCAAGAAAGACCTAATAAGAGAAAACCAAGATATAGAAAATTTAGACCTAAGACAAATAGAAAAGACACAGTACTTTGTTATAAGTACGGAAAACAAAGACATTATTCAAGAGATTGTAAAATAAGAAAACGTTTCGATAATTTAGATATCTCAAAAGAATTGAAAAATGAAATAGCTAAAATAATGATAAATGAAACCTCTAGTAGTAATGAAGAAATTATTGATTATTCAGAAAATTATTTAAATGCAATAGATAAAAAATCTGAGACTAATAGTTCGAAAAGTGATTCTAAAATAGAACCTTGTAGTTGTATAGGACCATGTCAGTGTAACAATATAAATATGTTAAGTAATGAAAAAGAATTCTTATTTGACATTATAGATAACATAGATTACCCGGAGATAAAAAACAATTAGTTACTTAGGTTAAGAGAGAAAATAGGTTCAAAAGAAAAAAATAGATTTTACATATTATAATCTAGCAGAAGTATATAAGAGATTTGAAACCAAGAAAGAATCAACTATATAAGATCTTCAAGAGGAAATTAGAATATTAAAACAAAAGGTAAATATTTTAAAAGGAAAAGTTCAAAATTTAGAAAAAGAAAATTTAAAGGTTAATCTTAGTAATTTAGTACAAGAAGATAAAAAAATTGAAAGGTATAATTTTTAAGGAAACACAAAACGAATATATTAATAGTGTATCTCAAGTAAATTACCGAAAATAGTATGTAAAATTAGACATAATCATTAATAATGATTTTTATTTAACTATTTTAGCTTTAATAGATAGTAGAGCTAATCAAAATTGTATTCATGAAGGTTTAATTCCAATTAAATATTATGAAAAAAAAAATTCTGAAATATTAGGTACTGCTAGTGGATCTAAGTTAATAATTAATTACAAATTATCAAGAGTAAAAATTTATAATAAAGGATATTGTTTTAAAACTCAATTAGTTTAAGTCATAAATCTAAATTCCAATGTTATATTAGGAACACCTTTTATTACCATGTTATATCCTTTTCATGTGATAATGGAATTAAAACAATAATATTAGACAAAGAAATTCTTTTTGAATTTGTATTTCCTATAATATCTAAAGAAATAAGCCATGTAAGAAAAAATATTCAAAAAATCAATTTGTTAAAAAATAAACAAAAATAGATTAAATTTCTTATCAAAGAAATAGAAAGTAAAGGAATAAAAGAACAATTAGAATGTCCAAAATTAAAAGAAAAAATCAAAGAATTTGAAAACACATTTTCAAAAGAAATTTATGCACCAGTTTCCAATGCTTTTTGGAATAGGAAACCGCATGTAGTCAAATTACCATATATAAAAGACTTTGATGAAAAGAAGATTCCAATAAAATCACAAGCTATTAAAATGATGCCAGACTTAGATAAAATTTTGTAGAAAAGAAATGCAATATTTGAAAGACAAAGAATTAATTAGAGATTCAAAATCACCTTGGTCATGTTCAGCCTTTTATGTTATAAATGCAGCAGAAATAGAAAGAGGAACACCTAGGTTAGTAATAAATTATAAACCTTTAAATGCAGTTTTACAATGGATAAGATACCCTATACCATATAAAAGAGATTTATTTAAAAAGTTATATGATGCAAATATATTTTCTAAATTTGATATGAAATCAGGATTTTGGCAAATACAAGTAAATGAAGAAGATGGATATAAAACAGGATTTAACGTTCCTTTGGACATTATGAGTGGAATGTTATGCCTTTTGGATAAAAAAATGCTCTTTCAAAATTTCAAAATATTATGAATGATATATTAAGACCAATACATGAATTTTCTATAGTATACATAGATGATGTACTTATTTTTTCTAATTCTATAAGTCAACACATAAATATTTGAAAAGATTTTTCAATTTAATTCATCAAAATGGATTAGTTGTTTATGCACCAAAGATGTAACTTTTCAAAATAAAATTTAGACTTTTAGGATATGATATAGATCAAGGAACTATAAAACCAATAACTAGAAGTTTAGAATTTACTAATAGATTTTCAAATGAGATAAAAGATAAGAATCAGTTACAAAGATTTTTAGGATGTTTAAATTATGTTCATGATTTTTTCAAAGATTCAGGAAAATTATGTAAACCTTTGTAGAATAGATTTAAAAAGAAACCTAAACCTTGGACAGAAAAACATACTAGTATAATAAAAGAAATCAAAGAAAAAAAAGTAACAGTCTTCCATGTTTAAATATTCCACATCCATAAGCTTTTTTGGTAATAGAAACAGATACTAGTAATATAGGCTGTAAAGGTATTTTAAAACAAAAAAGAAAAGAGTCAAACAGGGAAGAGTTAGTAAGATTTTATTTAAGAAGTTGGAATCAAACTCAAAAGAATTATTCTACTATTAAGAATGAAATTTTAATCATTGTTTTACGCATTACAAAATTTGAAGATGATTTATACCTGAAAAATTTTTTATTACGCATTGATTGTTTATCAGTAAAATATATTTTAGAAAAAGATGTTAAAATTTAATTTCAAAACAGATTTTTGCAAGATGGAAAGCTTTATTAAGCAACTTTTATTTGGACATCAAGTTCATCAAAGGCAAAAATAATAATTTACCTGATTTTCTTTCTCGTGAATTTCTACAGGGAAAATGAGTTCTAACAAAAAAATGTTGACAAAAGCCACATTATCATCAGGAACTTCATTATCATCAGGAAATTATCAACAGAATTCTCCAGTTACACCTCCTCCTATTAGAACTTTACCGAGACCATTCTATTCCCCATTATCATCTTTTCCTCCACTTCAAAGGCCTCAAATCTTTTCACCTTCTGCACCTCCTCAACCATATTCATCAGCTTTAGCTTCTCCTTCCTCTCCCTATTCTCCTATTATACCCTCATCTTCCATGTCTAAACCAAAAAATCCCTCTTCTTATTTCTTAAACCAAAAAAGATTATTTATCAAGATATTAGAACCATAAGAGCTTAACATATTAGAAACCCAAAATTTTTATAGATTTATAGACTATCTATTTCTTAACAATTGGCATTATCATGACTAAGATTAGAGAAAGAGTAGAAATTTTATGAAGCAATATTAGTAGATACTGGATCAGTAGAAATAAAACATAATTATGATCAAAGAGAAAAGGATAGAATTAGTTATAGTAAAGTTAAAATTATCCATGTGATTACTCAATCAAAATGGGGATCCAGACCCTATAATATGAAAAATTTATCAAGATATCATCCCAAGTTGGTATATACCTACTATGATTATCAAGAAGCTTGGTACAGAGCATTTTACTTAAGGAATTTTCAACATTTTTGGTTCTTTTACTTTTCGCACAAGTTTGGTGGTGTTCTTCCCAATTGGTTCATCAGATGGTTTAGTTATTTTGGATTGATACTAGAGGCAACTTCATTTCAAATAAAAGATGCATGTGTCAAGTTTACTACTTATTACAACCCAAGCCCACCAAATAATCTCCTCAAGTATTGTGTAATATTCAAGGTACCTTGGATTGTCTCATGGACATACCATGTTGCCAAATAGATTAATCAGTTACCTATTTTATATAGAGAGTTTAGAGTTAAATGGTGGGATAGTTTAGATGTCAGACAAGCAGTTATTAATTATTTTGAGCCAAAGATTTCATTAGCTTCAACTTCAACTCCATCAATAGGATTCATTGCAGATGAAAATCAGATTGTCAGTTTATTATCATTAGCAACTTCTGAAGAAGAATTCAATTCAATTATCAATTGAGTTTTAGCCGAAAGAGCATCTTCATCAGAAAGTAGCACTCCTTCTCCCAACCGAGCATTTGACAATTCTCAAGATCCTTATGCCAATATAGAAATATAAAATGTAAATGTAATGCAAATGTAAATGTACATGCAATGTAATTGTAAATGCAAGTGTAATGCAGTATAAATACAAACTTAAAAAAAAAAGGAAAAAGACAAAAAGTCAAAATTTTAAAAAAGGAATAGTAAAAGTCTTAAAACTTTCCTATAAAAGTTTACAAAGTCTTTCTCCCGACAAAACTTTTAAGTTAGCCTTTTATCATTATCTTTTCTTTATCTTTATCTTTTTCAAATTATTACTTTATCTTTACCCGATAAAAAACAATGTTTACTAAAGTAAGTATTTATTATCCTTCTATCAATTTATCTTTTCAATCCAAAAACAAAATCATTACTACGAGCCTATTTTCAATTCTTATCTAACACCTTTACCATTTAAAATAAAACCTTTATCTCTAAAATGTGGTTTAAATATAGTTTGAACACGGTGTAATTATTACTTTTATTTTTGACAAAATTATCTTACCTTAAAATAATTTGTATATGAAGGAACAACATTTTCAAAGGCAGGACAGAGCTTGAGAGCCTAAAACCCAAGAGCAAAATGAGCTTGGAATTGATGAACAGAGAGCACAAAAACCATTTTCAAGATTAGAGGGAAAAATTTAAAAAAAAATCCTTATAATTTCTACTTTCCTATGTAATAAAACCTTAGATCTACAACTTATATTTTCAAAAGCTTGTACATGTACTCTTGTAATCTCATCAGAACCTCCTTTTTGTATATTATCATTAGAATATAATTTATCAGGTATTTCATTTTAATAATGTTTGATGCATTAGTAAATTTTTAAATGATTTATGTTTTATTAATTTTTGGTTCCAATATTCCAAACACTTTCTTAATTTTTAATATTTCAATTAATGGATAGAGAAAAAAAGACGAAAAATTATAAAATGATATGAAAAAATTTGGAATGTTAAACAAAAAATTTGTGAATTTAACAATCAGATAGCTAGATTAAAACTTTATCTTATACTTTATCATCAAATTTTACATAAAAATAATATATGTGATTGCAGAGATTTTGAAATTAATATAAAATTAGTAAATTTAATGTTAGATCTCTTTAAAGAATTAGTAAAACTTTAAATATGGATAGACTAAGAAAATATGTAATTGATTTATAAATTAGAATTAATAATATAACAAAAAATAATTTAAAATTTAAAATTTAATTAAGACGAGAATATAGAATTAAAGAACTTGTAGAAAATTTTGAAATAATTCCAAATCAAAATTTATAAAAAAGTATAGAAATATTAGAGTTTATGATAAAAATAAATAATTCAAGGATACGACTTTTCAAGAATAAAATAAATAGAATACCTTTAGGTTATAATTATGGAAAATATTAAGAGAAAAATATAAGATATAGATAGGTTAATACATTAATTAAGAGAAGAGTTAAAAATACTTAGACCTAGATTAGCTAATTTAGAAAAAAATTAGTTATAGAAAATTTAAATTCACCTCATTTTTCAGATTATTATAGATTACCAAATAATATTAGATATATGATCAATAGAAATGAATATCTAATTAGAAAATAATAAAAAAATCTATACCAATATATTAAAATCATAAATACTAAATATATTCATAAGCTATAACTTTGTCGTAAATTAATCCCATACATATATATGTGTGTGTGTGTGTGTGTGTGTACATAAAATAGAGGAAGGGATAAGATTTATCCTGACGGGAGCAAAAGTAACAATACAGTTTATAATGCTACAGTAGCAGGTATAGTAAGCAAAATAATACGAAAAGAAAAAGGTGGATATATATATATATACACACACACATATGTGTGTATATGTGTGTGTGTGTGTGTGTAGATATATATGTATGTATGTATGTATGTATGTATGTATATACATACATACATACATACATACATACATATATATTTATATATATATGTATGTATGTATACATACATACATACATACATACATATACATACATATATACATACATACATACATACATGCATATGTATGTATATATATATATATATATATATATGTATATATATATACATATATATGTATGTATGTATGTATGTATATGTATATACATACATACATACATACATATATATATATATATATATATATATATATATATATCCATATCCAAACAAAAAATATCTTTTATTAGGACTCAATTTTGCTTTAATATTTTCAAAATTTTATTTAAAGTCAGGATTTTAGCAAATTCAGATCGAACCAAAAGATTGTTACAAAACAGATTTTATTGTTCCTTTCTATCAATATGAATGGAAACTAATGCCATTTGGATTAAAAAATGCTCGCTCAAAATTTCAAAGGATAATGAATGATATTTTTGCTCTTTATTCAAAATTTTGCATAATATACATTGATGATATTCTCATCTTTTTTGAAATAGTGGAACAACATTTCAAACACCTGAAAAATTTTTTCATGGTTGCCAGGAAAAATGGGTTAGTTATATCCAAATCAAAAATCTCTCTTTTCCAAACAAAAATCCATTTTTTAGGTTATTACATTTCTGAAGGAACGATCACTCCAATTGAGAGATCCCCTAGCTTTTGCTGACAAATTCCCTTACAAAATTCTAGACAGAACCTAATTACAGAGGTTCTTGGGTAGCCTAAATTGTGTCCTAGATTTTTGTCCAAATGTTAACCTATTAGCAAAACCATTACATGATAGGTTGAAGAAAAATCCAGTTCCCTGGACTGATGAACATACTAGAGTTGTTCAACAGATAAATGTTGGATTTTTATGGTTACATGCATCACATACATGAGCGGAATTTTAAAATTTTTAACCATATGATCTGATCTTGCCATGAATACACAATATAACTATATGAGAATAAGAAAAATCACCTTTGATTTTTGTTGAACAGTTGATTTTACTTCGCACCGGGTTGTCGCAAACCACAGTGTCCAAAATCGAACACCTCCAATGAGTAATCCACACTAGAGAGGGGTAAATTGAACCAACAAATTGGTGTTCAACTAGGGCTGGCCGAAATTCCCAAGAGCTAGCTTGGGAAGTGGCGCAAAAGTGGAGAGAGAAATAGAGAAAGGACTTTCCTTTTGTTTTAATCACTTAACCCTAATTCTCATTAGTTGGCCTTTTATAGTTAGGTTAAAATTCCAACTCCTTAATGAGATTGGGCTCTTTAAAATTGCTGGAGAATTATTAATTGGGCTTCTGGAATTAATTATAATCATTTGGGCTTAATTAAATCCAAATTAAATCTTTTCATAAAAGACCATGCACAAAATCCACAAACTAGGCCCTTTGTGCATCTAATTGGATTTAAATACCCAAATGGATTCCAAATCCAACCAAATTAAATATGTGAGTTCCATAACACTTATGTAACATATATAAATTAATTTGGTCCAAGAAAAAACCCTCTAAGCCCTTCTGTATGGAGTTGGCGTGTAGCCCTCTTCTGGAGGGCTTCCTCCAACTTCTTCATTCCTTTGGCCCTCTATAATTTCTCCAATGGTCCTATTAATTATTATATCAGTCCTATAACACTTATAGTAGTCTTATAACACTTATAAGATAATAATAATTAATCATGAAATACATTATTTCATTTAGGTCCAATTTACAGAACATTTCTCAAAAGTTCCGCGGACAATTTTATTTGATCATAATTAATTAAACTCTTTAATTAATTATTATCATATTCTCCTCTCTACCTTTATAATAATATCAAATATTATTATCCTTGTCATTTTACCATTTTACCCTTTTCTCTATATGTGTGTGACCTATTGGGTTCCTGTCCATGTTGGCAGTATAATATGTAATTGTGAGTTCTTTTCAAAATCACATGATTTAAACTCCTTTAAATCATTTTATCAATCTCTATTGATATTTTGATACATCATTATACAAGTCATGATTGGCCTCTAGCTAGGCATCATGACTACCCAAATGTCAGGAAAGTCATGTGGTTTGACTGTACCCTTCCATAGAAACAGTTACCGTGCAATTACTCCTTTCACCACTCTTATCTCAATTAGATTCTGAGTATGGATTTCTGTCAACTCATATAAATCTAATTATGTATGTTCTATTAATTTAACCATTGTTCCTAAAATGCCCTTCATGGATCTCCATCCATCTCGGCATATTACTCTGGCCAGAGATTCACTGAACAAGGTAATTATAGAATCATGTGAGATAACTTCCCTTGTTAAATCTGGGATGGTGAATCCTTTGTCAATCACTCAACTATCTTCAAGTAGGTCATGATATACCCAATCTCCTAACTATGTTCACTCCCAGTTGGAAGTAATCAGTTATGGAGTCAAAGTATACCACTTGCTACTTAAGATAACTTTGGTGATCTCAAGTCTAAGGATACTTGCACAACCGCTATGAAGAGATTCCTCACTGACATAGATTTAATATCCATATGAGGATTCTCTTTGCAGGTCTCCAATGAACTTGTTCCTCTAACAAGCATCCACATGTTAGCATTGATTATCATCCATAATCACAATTATGAGAACCATTGCTTGAACCATTCAAGAAGCATAACATGTGCTAGTCTGTCCGAATTAACAATGTCCTATCTTGTTAGTTCTATGACTAGGGATATTTAGATATTAACACATTTGCATGCGATAGACATCTCACATCATGAACACTTTCATGATTGCCTTTGCACTGTGTTTATAATTTCTAGGACTTCATTTATTAATTTAAGATTTACAAACTCATGTATTCAAACACAGCATTAATAAATGAATGATGCCTTTTATTAATAATATAAATTTCATACATATGAAAAACATCCCTATTACATGGGCTCTAGGGCATACTCTCTAACAATCTCCCACTTGCACTAGAGCCAATCACTCATATGTCTCAGACCCATGCTATTTATATGGTGATCATGCTTTATCTGGGAAAGTGCTTTAGTGAGGGGATCCGCCACATTGTCATCTGTGGGAACCCTTTCTATTTTCACATCATTTCTAGCTACTATTTCCCTTATGAGATGGTAGCGTCTGAGAACATGCTTGGATCGCTGATGAGACCGTGGTTCCTTTGCTTGCGCAATGGCTCCATTGTTGTCACAATATAAAGGAATCGGATCAACAATGCTAGGCACCACTCCTAGTTCGGTTATGAACTTTTTGATCCAGACTGCTTCTTTGGCTGCTTCTGAAGCAGCAATGTACTCAGCTTCTGTCGTGGAATCAGTAGTTGTTTCTTGTTTGGAACTTTTCCAACTAACTGCTCCTCCTCCCATTATGAACACATAACCAGATTGTGATTTACAATCATCTTTGTCAGATTGGAAGCTGGCATCTGTATACCCGTTTACTTCCAAACTGCCCTCTCCATATACCAAGAATACATCCTTAGTCCTTCTCAAGTACTTAAGAATATTCTTGACAGCTGCCCAATGTTCCTCTCCAAAATTAGATTGGAATCTGCTTGTGACACTCAAAGCAAATGCTACATCTGGACGTGTACATAACATAGTATACATGATAGAACCAATTGCAGATGCATATGGTATTCTATTCATGCTCTCTCTATCCTCCAGTGTCTGTGGACACATAGACTTAGAAAGGTGTTTCCCATGCACCATGGGTATAAACCCTTTCTTAGAGAGATCCATATTGAACCTCTTCAATACTTTATCTATATATGTACTTTGAGAAAGACCTAGCAACCTATTGGATCTATCTCTATAGATCCTTATTCCCAGAATATAGGATGCTTCTCCAAGGTCTTTCATGGAGAATTGCTTGGATAACCATATTTTAACAGATTGGAGAAGAGAAATGTCATTTCCCATGATCAATATGTCATCTACATATAGAACTAGGAAGACAATTGCACTCTCACTGACCCTTTTATACACACAAGGTTCATCTTCATTCTATGAGAAACCAAACTCTTTGATTGTCTCATTGAATCGTATGTTCCAACTCCTAGAGGCTTGCTTCAATCCATAAATGGATCTTTGAAGCTTGCATACCTTTTCACCATTTCCTGATGTGAATCCTTCTGGTTGTGTCATATACACATCCTCGGTAAGATTTCCATTAAGGAAAGCTGTCTTCACATCCATCTGCCAAATCTCATAATCATAATGAGCTGCAATGGCTAAAAGTATTCTTATAGACTTAAGCATCGCTACAGGAGAAAAAGTTTCATCATAGTCAATACCTTCTTTTTGACGATAACCTTTTGCTACTAAGCGAGCTTTATAGGTAACTATATTACCTTCCATGTCAGTCTTCTTTTTGAAGACCCATTTGCACCCTATGGGTTTTATCCCTTCAGGTGGTTGAGTTAAAGTCCATACTTTATTCTCATACATGGAGTCCATTTCGGACTGCATAGCCTTAAGCCATAAATCACGTTCTGAACTGTTCAAAACTTCTTGATAGCTTGTAGGCTCATTGTCCTCTACTACAGTTATGCCTCTATCCGAATCAATGTGAAATCCATATCTCACAGGGATAGAACACATCCTAGTAGATCTTCTAGGATTTTGTGTATAATCAGGTTCAACTGTGATTTCATCATTATGAAATTCAGTTTCAGGTTCAATCAATTGATCATCTTCTATTTGTGGGTCTTGAACTTCACCAAGCTCAATTTTACTCCCACTGTCCTCTCGTAGGAGAAATTCTCTTTCTAAGAAGACAGCATGCCTTGAAACAAACACCTTTTGTTCTAAGGGATGATAGAAATAATATCCAAACGTTTCTTTTGGATATCCCTCAAATAAACATTTGTCAGACTTAACATCCAGTTTGTCTGACATTGTCCTCTTCACATAAGCAGGACAACCCCATACTTTCATATGAGAAAGCGTGGGTTTCTTGTTATTCCACATCTCATATGGAGTAACATCAACCGATTTACTAGGAACTCTATTTAACACATAAACAGCAGTTTCTAGTGCATACCCCCAAAAAGACTTAGGCAAGTCCGCTCGGCTCATCATTGATCGAACCATATCTAATAGTGTTCGATTCCTCCTTTCGGATACACCATTGTGTTGTGGTGTATATGGAGGAGTCCATTGAGATAAAATCCCATTATCTCTAAGATAATCCTGAAACTCTTGACTTAAGTATTCTCCACCTCGATCTGATCTAAGTGTTTTAATACTTTTGCCAAGTTGTTTCTCTACTTCATTTCTGAATTCTTTGAACTTTTCAAATGCTTCAGACTTATATTTCATTAGATAGATGTATCCAAACCTGGAATAATCATCTATGAAAGTAATGAAGTAGGAGTAACCTCCTCTAGCATGTGTAGTCATTGGCCACATACATCCGAATGTATTAAGTCCAAAACCATTTTAGCTCGTTCTCCTTTACCAATAAAGGGAGCTTTTGTCATTTTTCCCAATAAACAAGATTCGCATGTATCAAATGATTCATAATCAAATGATCCCAAATCACCTGACTTGTGCAATTTGGTCATGCGTTTTTCATTTATGTGGCCTAAACGACAATGCCATAAGTATGAGGTATTTAGATTATCATGTTTCATTCTCTTGGTATCCACATTATGTACTTCTTTAATTAAATCAAGAACAAATATACCATTCTCAATGATAGCTTTTGCATAAAATATATTGTTCTTAAAAATGTAACAACATTTGTCCTTTAAAGAAATATCATAATCGTTCATTAAACAACTGAAAGAAATAATACTCTTGGACAAAGCTAGAACATAATAACAATTATTTAATTCCAGTACTAATCCACTCGGAAGAGGCAAATGATAAGTCCCCACAATAGTTGTAGAGATGTTTTGTCCAGTAGCTGACTGCAAACAAATCTCTGCCTTTCCAACTCTTCTAAAGCTTCTAAGCCCCTGTAGATCATTACATAAATGAGATCCACATCCGGTATCTAATACCCAAGATTGTTTTGAAGCAATAGAATAAGTATTAATTTCAATCATATGAATACCTGAAGTAGATGCAACAGCTTGCTTCTTCTCCTTAAGAGAATCTAGATAGGCCTTGCAGTTACGCTTCCAATGACCATCCTTTCCACAATGGAAGCAAGTCCCTTTGGGATTCTCTTTCTTGGCAACCTTATTCTTGGAGATCCCACCATTCTTTGGCTGCGCCTTGGTTATCTTCTTCTTCTGCTTCTTGCCTTTAGCAGAAGTGACAACCATAACACTTTTTGGATCTTTCTTAAATGATCCATCAGCTGTCTTGAGCATGTTGATTAACTCAGGAATGGATACTTGGATCTTGTTCATGTTGAAGTTAAGCACAAAAGGTGCATAACTTGGAGCCAACGAGTACAAGATTAAATCTATGTAAATATCATTATCCATAACATAGCCAAGTCTACTCAAATGCTCAATATACCCATACATCTTTAATGCATGAGCAGCAGCTGAAGTGCCTTCCACCATTTTGCAACTAAATAGAGCTCGAGCAATCTCATATTGCTCAGTTCTAGCCTGAGAAGAATAAAGCTCCTCTAGATGCAAAACGATGGTTCTAGCATCCATCATTTCATGTTGCTTCTGAAGCTCCGAGGACATAGCACCCAGCATCAGACATGCTGCTGTTTCACTATCCTCCATGTATTTTCGATAAATGCCTTTGATCTCATCAATGGCATCATCTGATGGACGTGGTGGTGGATCTTTATCCAAGACATAGTGGATCTTTTCAGCTCTGAGAACAATTCTCACTTGCCTGATCCAGTCAGAATAGTTGTTGCCAACCAGCTTGTTATCCAAGATTGATCGTATGTTAATGTTTGATGTGTCATGATGATGACCTAGATGTGAAAATTAAAAGATATGAGAGTATGTTCATATATATATATATGCATTAATAAGGTCTTTAATTAATCCATTTACTCCTACTATTTTATTGCGAATTAATAGCCCTCACTATATAATCCGAGAAAACCCGATGGTTTTCTTAGTGGGCCAATATCCAATCCTTGATATGTAATTTGACCTTGACTGTGGTCAACAAGCCAAATTCCATACCCTTGAAAGGTAGGTATCTTTATACCAATTGTGTCTCTACACAACTATTGGATCATTAGGTTATCAACTCTTGATGCATGCATATCATATATGCATTCCCTAATCTTGCCTCTAGAACCATTAGCCTTGACTGTGGTCAACAAACTAATGGGCTAGCTAAGATGACCCATTTAATTAGATTTGAACATATTCGATATAATGTGAGCTTGACTGTGGTCAACAACCCACACTATAAAGAACTCTGGTTCTCCTCAAATTAATAGAAGGCTTATATACCTTAGTATTTGTTTGAGGGTTTTAGTTAATTAAGTCTCATCATACATGGTTGGCATACATTGGTATGCATCCTATATCTATCACATAAATATAAGCATACAAATATGGTATAGTTATGGACTTCACTACATTGATTTCCCCGAGCCAAGAGAGAAATCAAAAGGTCACACCTAGGTAGTATGCATGATTCAAAAAATTCGTTTTTGTTTCCACCAAATTTATTTGATCACACATATAACCAGAAATCAATATTTCTCATTCATGAACAATCAAATCTAATATTTTAAAGTTCATGAAAAAAATAACTCAAAACAAAACAAAACTTATTCCGCAGAAAAATATAGAATTGTATATCCATGGCAAAACCGTGGCTCTGATACCATGTTGAATTTTTATGGTTACATGCATCATATACATGAGCGAAATTTTAAAATTTTTAACCATATGATCTAATCTTGCCATGAATACACAATATAACTATATGAGAATAAGAAAAATCACCTTTGATTTTTGTTGAACAGAGTATTTTACTTCGCACCGGGTTGTCGCAAACCACGGTGTCCAAAATCGAACACCTCCAATGAGTAATCCACACTAGAGAGGGGTAAATTGAACCAACAAATTGGTGTTCAACTAGGGCTGGCCGAAATTCCCAAGAGCTAGCTTGGGAAGTGGCGCAAAAGTGGAGAGAGAATTAAGAGAAAAAGACTTTCCTTTTGTTTTAATCACTTAACCCTAAGTCTCATTAGTTGGCCTTTTATAGTTAGGTTAAAATTCCAACTCCTTAATGAGATTGGGCTCTTTAAAATTGCTGGAGAATTATTAATTGGGCTTCTGGAATTAATTATAATCATTTGGGCTTAATTAAATCCAAATTAAATCTTTTCATAAAAGACCATGCACAAAATCCACAAACTAGGCCCTTTGTGCATCTAATTGGATTTAAATACCCAAATGGATTCCAAATCCAACCAAATTAAATATGTGAGTTCCATAACACTTATGTAACATATATAAATTAATTTGGTCCAAGAAAAAACCCTCTAAGCTCTTCTGTATGGAGTTGGCGTGTAGCCCTCTTCTGGAGGGCTTCCTCCAACTTCTTCATTCCTTTGGCCCTCTATAATTTCTCCAATGGTCCTATTAATTATTATATCAGTCCTATAACACTTATAGTAGTCTTATAACACTTATAAGATAATAATAATTAATCATGAAATACATTATTTCATTTAGGTCCAATTTACAGAACATTTCTCAAAAGTTCCGCGAACAATTTTATTTTATCATAATTAATTAAACTCTTTAATTAATTATTATCATATTCTCCTCTCTACCTTTATAATAATATCAAATATTATTATCCTTGTCATTTTACCATTTTACCCTTTTCTCTATATGTGTGTGACCTATTGGGTTCCTGTCCATGTTGGCAGTATAATATATAATCGTGAGTTCTATTCAAAACTCACATGATTTAAACTCCTTTAAATCAATTTATCAATCTCTATTGATATTTTGATACATCATTATACAAGTCATGATTGGCCTCTAGCTAGGCATCATGACTACCCAAATGTCAGGAAAGTCATGTGGTTTGACTGTACCCTTCCATAGAAACAGTTACCGTGCAATTACTCCTATCACCACTCTTATCTCAATTAGATTCTGAGCATGGATTTCTGTCAACTCATATAAATCTAATTATGTATGTTCTATTAATTTAACCATTGTTCCTAAAATGCCCTTCATGGATCTCCATCCATCTCGGCATATTACTCTGGCCAGAGATTCACTGAACAAGGTAATTATAGAATCATGTGAGATAACTTCCCTTGTTAAATCTGGGATGGTGAATCCTTTATCAATCACTCAACTATCTTCAAGTAGGTCATGATATACCCAATCTCCTAACTATGTTCACTCCCAGTTGGAAGTAATCAGTTATGGAGTCAAAGTATACCACTTGCTACTTAAGATAACTTTGGTGATCTCAAGTCTAAGGATACTTGCACAACCGCTATGAAGAGATTCCTCACTGACATAGATTTAATATCCATATGAGGATTCTCTTTGCAGGTCTCCAATGAACTTGTTCCTCTAACAAGCATCCACATGTTAGCATTGATTATCATCCATAATCACAATTATGAGAACCATTGCTTGAACCATTCAAGAAGCATAACATGTGCTAGTCTGTCCGAATTAACAATGTCCTATCTTGTTAATTCTATGACTAGGGATATTTAGATATTAACACATTTGCATGCGATAGACATGTCACATCATGAACACTTTCATGATTGCCTTTGCACTGTGTTTATAATATCTAGGACTTCATTTATTAATTTAAGATTTACAAACTCATGTATTCAAACACAGCATTAATAAATGAATGATGCCTTTTATTAAGAATATAAATTTCATACATATGAAAAACATCCCTATTACATGGGCTCTAGGGCATACTCTCTAACAGTGCATGCTATGGCACACATTAATATGTACATGCTATAATTCATGATGGATATTTATGTATACATGCCATGACTCATGTATGTTCATTTGTACAAGTTATAATGGATGATAGATGTTTATACATTTAGGACATGACAAATGTCAACATGCTTATGTTATAATGTATGATTACATGTCACTCTGTATGTGCCAGGATGCATGTCTATATGCTCATACTATACCATATGTTAATAGGCACATGCCCAATTGATATATATGCATGTCATAATGTATGCTCGGACACTCATCAATATGTGCATGTGTTAGTGAATATTTACATATACAGACCAATATGCATATGGTAGATGCTATGGGGAATGTCTATGAACATATTTCATGATGTATGCTAATACGTAATGCCATGACAAGCATCGCTATGTACATGCAGGATAGGCACATGAAGTATGTCAACAAACATGTGCTATGACATGCATTAATATATAAAAGCACACTGAATATATTTTCATGCCATGGTAATATTAATGTATTATTATTTTATTACTATTTACACTTTTTGGCATGGTAACGATGCATGTAGGATGATGTATGAGAATGAACATACTAGGGATACATGTGATGTGCAGGTGTAAGGCCCTTAACATGACCCTAATCTAATTTTCATATTTGAATGGGATTTTTATTTGATTAAGATTAAATTAAATGAGGAATTTGTATAAGTATGGGACAAGAGGGGGTAAACTATCATGTTATTATGTTATTTGCATGAAAATAAAATTTTAAAGCATGGTTTAATGTTAATTAAGTGTGCAATTGAAGTAAAAGGTGTTAATTTGGGGTAAATGTATTGTTTTAGAAACTCAAGGGCCAAATGTGGATACAAATGATTGTTTAAAGGTCAATTTGAGAGAAGGAATAAATGGATAGGTTAATGTTTGAAAGGAATTAAATGGAGAGGTTAAAGTTTAACATGTAAATTTTCAAGGGACTAAAGAGGGTATAGAGGCTTGAGTTAGTGGAGATGGAGGTGTCGTGTAGTTGTGCTGATCGGCATGTGAAGGAGAGAAAACTAGAAAATCTTCATCTCATCTTTCTCTCACTCCCATTGATTCATCTCAAGCAATCAGATGATAATTTTAGTTGGTTAATCAAGAGTACAATGTATTTAACTTAAGGTAATTAAACTGTTAATTGAACCCTTCACCATTTTCTTCTTCTTTTTTTTTCATTTGGACTGAGAAGAACGTTAACTAAGTGCTGGAAATTTGAATGTCGATGATTTTTGTGAAGGAGAAGAGGAAGGAAGGAAAGAGGTTGAAGACATTGGATTTGTTAGCCAAGGTATGGGAATTTAGGCTGTTCATATTGCATGTGAAATTGATTGCTGGGACTGGGTATGATTTACAGAATTCAAAGTTATGTTTTGCTGGATTTTAACGATGTGAGGTTGAAAAAGATTATCCTTGTCGAGTCGTGAATGTCTTCACGAGTCGTGAACTTTTGTCCGACTCGTGAAGCTCTTCACGAGTCGTGCATCTTCTTCCTCTAGGAATGTTGGGTTCACTCATGAACATCTTCACAAGTGACCATCTAATAAGATGTAATGTGATAACCTAAACCTAAGAGTTTATGTATTGTATCACATCATTATATATATATATATATATACACACACACACACACACACACACCTGAATGTCTAAATGACATTATACTAAAGAATATACATATTTCTTATTAATCTATTGAGGTTGATGTTGTGTATAGTTAAAATGTCAACCTTACTTATATAAATAAGAAATGTTATTAATGGAGTATATGTGTGCTTATAACATAAACATGGCATGATTATACATGTTTGGGTTTAAATCTTGAAATATTCTTTTACTTAATTATGATGTAGACATACATATGCATTTACATATAATTATTGTTCCTATAAATATATAATGTAAGTATGATAATACAAAGCTTATACAAGTATGAATTTTTAATCATAAATAAAAGTGTTCTTAATCATATAATATGATTAACAGAAATATGGAAATATAGATATGTGGGCATGTATACTTGAAATGAAAATATGGATGATTAATTTTACTTGAAATAATTATGCTGATTAATTGTGCTTGCCATGTGAAATATGTTTAAGAGTAATGATATAAAGCATGTTTTCACAGTGAATTATATAAATACACAATTATATAATGATAACATGCATATGTACATTTATCTCTATATAACTATCATTCCTATGAATGTGATATACGAGTATGATAGAAAATGTGTAAAAAAATATTTATACTCAATATATGATTATAAACTTTACTATATATCTTGAAGTAATGGGAAATATTGGTATGTATGTATGTATATAATAAATGAATATTGGAATCTATGATAGCATGATTAATAAAGTATGTGCAGCATTATGGGAACCTTGCATACATAATTATGCCATGGTAATAATATGTCTATTTTATGGTTACACATGTGCAAATTGACTAGTTAAGTGCAAGCATGATATATGAAAAGAAAATAAAATAGAGTATTGCCTGCAATTAGAGTTCGATTGTGGATAGATAGGCACCTATAGGGATGTTGCAGCTGCCACTGTTGACCCCTTTAGGTCTAAAGTATAGTTAATCCTATTGGATCATGCACAGCCCCATTTGGGTTGTTAGTTGACCCCATTTGGATCTATAATATTTGATATCTTTGGATATCCATTGTTTTGATACCTTCGAGTATCCACCAATCTCATTATCCACCTTTCGAACTTAGGTAGGCTAAACTATAAGTACAGTACAGACATTAAAGTATAAAAGTACAAAGCAAACATCATATAAGAGTTAAGGATATTACTTGATTACATGTCTGACATGATTTGCTTGTATTGTTTCATAAGTTTAAATAAATAGAGGTTACCAAGTAACACATGATATGTATGCTATGTATAGTTGGTTTCAAATGTTCAAAATTGCTTAAATGAGTTAAATGCATGAAGAATTCTCATTATAGTTTGTTTATGTTTAAATTGCACTGTTAAACTTTGTGTTATGATAAGGGTAAAGTAATTTGTATATGTTAAAAGATAAGGTTGCTACATACGATATATGACTCAAATGATAGCATAAATCATAATGATGTGTAATATTCAAGTGATGCATCAGTATGACATATACATAATACATGAGAAGAATTCTATACACAAAGTAGAATGTGCAGGCTAGAAAAAATTTAATGCAAAATGTACACTTTATGGCATAAAGAATGAAACATACACATTTTCATGGTAAAGAGAACTTACATGTAGAATGCACGTGTTTCACATTATCATATTATTTTTTTGCCCACAAAATAAGATGCATGCACATTCACATTTTTGTTTGGTACAAAAGTTATACACACAAAATTTACATGTTTTAATTCTTATCAGATTGAATGATTTGTTTAAGCAAAATTATGCACGCGAGATGAGATGCACATGCATCACAAATCTATACACACAAAAATGCATATTTTGTTACTTATTTTAGTCACTTTATCAGAAATTTATGCGCGTGTATGCAACATAGACAAACATATGTGAAAGAAAGGAAAATACTTTTTACCTTATTACTCCTACACAGGAGGTCATACAGTCCCTTTCCTAAGCTATATTAGCTCATGGGTTAACAAGAACCCAATGAACGCATATGATGCATTGTAGAAAATCAGCAGTATAGTCTCCCTTTATTGAAAGTGCATACAAATGGATTTTGGGCATTGCATATTTAAACAATTCAAATAAATTGAAATACAGCCATTGGGGCATAAAAGCCTTTGTTGAGCAAACATCTAAATTTATTGGCATTTATTCAATGCATAAAAACCCATATCATGGGCAATGTATTATGGCATATGCCCCCTAGTGGAAGTGTTTATGTTATTACATGGGCTTCCAGTCTAGTAATACAGCTTTAAGGCTACTCAAACATGATCCCTACCAATGGGTCTACCTCATCATAACCATAATGACCGATCAGGTCACCATTTGATACACAAAAAGGTACAAGGCTTAGGGTGGTGGTCTTCCCTAACACTTTTCTACATTAAGTGAACATAAGGTTATGCTTTAGGATTGCATAAGGGTTAAAAGAGGGATGCCTAACTTAATTCTAAGGCCTTAGCATCAATGCAGTGTAAATTTTCGAAAAAAAAAATTTTGAGAAAATTTCTTAATCTTAAAACTCATTTATATCAAATTAACCAAATGTATTTTCACAGTAAAAACTCATAATCCCAAGTGGGGTTGCCACTGTGATGCATGCTGAACCCCTAAGGCATCCGATTCACTCTAAAAAACCCGCTTGTAGGACTTAAAACCGAACAAAGGTTAACTCGTAAAGGCTAATTGCTTCAAAATAGATATGATTAACATATGAGGGCATTTTTTGGGCACCACAAGGTAGATATCAAGAGTCATCACCCAATAAGACAATAGAAAAGTGAGTTCTAACCTTATAAGTCCAAAACTAAAGATAGTCTGAGACCTCACTCTTATTTATACCTTGGGTTATATAAATGAGTTTTAATAATTTATTTATTTTCTCTTTTCTCAAGCAAATTATCATGCTAGAAAAGTAAAGTGCAGTCAAGCACATTGGAAAGCCACAAAGCATGTATATGAAAGTTGTAAAAGCATACTATATTGAAAGAAATAAATAGATGGCGTAGAAAGCAATAATGACATGGCATAAGATCATAATAAATCATACATAAAGCAGTTAGTTAATTGAGTTTATTTGGATGAGGACCTTGGTCTTCACATGCATAATTGCAAAAAAGGATGAGTTTTGGGTATATTTTGAATAAAAATGAGGGCATTGAGCCTAAACAGCTTTGGAAAAATAATCGTGTTAATTTATTTCAAAGTAAAAAAATCATTTGTATTAAAGAAATAAAACCCTTAATTTAAATATTATTTTATGGGCAAAAAATCGGGACATTGATTCCTTTTATTTGTAGAAAAATTTCACTCAAACTTGTATTGAATCATTACTAAGTTTTTTAGGTTAACATTCAAAAAATCATTTATTTGTAATAAAAAATGGCATTAAAGAATAATAATATAAAAAAGGTGGCATACATAAATCGGGATATTTATTGAAGTGAGAACATTGGTTCCTTCATGCATATTTATGAAAATCCTTTTATATGATTTTTAGAATAAAAGGTAGGACTTTGGTCCAATTTATTAAGAAAATCCTTAAATAAAAATAGTTTTAGTATTGTTTTTAATTTAAGCGTGCGAAAAATCTCTATTATTACATATTTTGCAAGAAATAAAGGAAAATAAAAGGAAAATTATACAGGCCTAAATAATAAATAGGAAGTAAATAAAACCTAAGCTAATCTACCTTGGCCTATTCTCCATTGCAACCTGAAATGATGGAGTGTATGTTAAAATATAACAAAAAAAAAGATAATTAGTTAGTAATGAATTAAATTAAATAACAAATGATAAATAATTAGTTGATTCAAATAAATTAGGTGAATAATTACCTTAATGGAATAGAAATAAATTAGACAAAATATTTAAAATGCATGATACACTCAAAATTCATGCAATATTTATAGGCACACATATGCTAAAATATTTAAAAAAACACAATAATTAAGTAAAAAAATAATAAGAAAATTAATAAATAAAATAAAAGTAAATAATAATATCATTAAATTAAAATGGATATATAAATAAATTATTTGACAATGAAATTACAAATATTAATCAATTAGGTAAACAAATATTAATGTAAAAAATAGATAAATAGAATGTCAAATTAATACTTGAATAAGTACAAAAAAGAAATTATATTAACAAAATAAATGAAAAATAAGATAAGAAACCATGAAAATAAGGGAAATAAATGAAAAAGAAGGACAAAGGGTGTAACACCCTTAACCTATAACCTAGCTATATCACTTTATCTTGTATTAATAAACATGCTTTACTACACTATTTTGTCATTAACTATACTATAAAGATATTTTATAAGAAAAACTTAAACCACAACATATGAACTTAATGTATAAAACTTAACTTACAAGAGTATCTCTTTAACATTTCAAAATAAACAACTATTAAGCATCTTTACTTTACAAAAATATCCAACACAAATTAATATTTTATAAACAAAAAGAACCCTAAAATGAAACCTATACTTTCAATCTCTCTCTATAGCTTGTGTCGGTCGTCCTGCTGTAGATATTATCCCTAAAAAGAAATCCTATACTTGCAACCTACATAGATAAAAATTCGTGCTAAGCTATAAAGCTTAATAGGGAACATAAAACATGTAAACGACCTTTCTAAAAGTCATCAAAATGCACACACCAATAGAAGCATATTATTAGTATGCATATAATCCAATAAACTTAAATGTGATCCTAGTATTTTGTAATAACAATTCAATTTCATGCTCTTGTTATAACCAATGTCGATCATTTATTTGCTATTTAACTTATATAAGCAGTATGCACTTGTTAGAATATAGATGTAAAGTGATTGGAGTAATTTAGGGAGCAATTTAGGGAGTAAATTAGGGAGCTAATTAGGGAATTATAATTATTAATTTGGTTGCTTTTCTTTGTATAAATAGGAGTGTAAACTTAGTTTTTAATCAATTGAATATAGAATTTCAATTCCCATTGTGTGTATTCTCACATGGTATCAGAGCCTTGGGCTCTCTGATGGATTTTCTGGGGCTTTCGGGTTCCCTGAGTTTTTCATTTTTGGTTGAAGATTCTGTCCAGTCTTGGGTCACTGGATCTGGTGATCGTTTTGCTTCACCGCCCACATCGGAAGGTGCACAGGCATCATTCCGGCCTCTCCATAAAATTCGGCAACTATCAGGCCGGCGAGTGGCCATCACGCGCCACCACAAGAATCTGCTCTGTCTTCATGAGCAGGCGCGTGGAAGAGCGTTCAGCGTCCGGGGGTCCTCCGATTTTACCTCCAACGTCGTCTGGCCATTTTTGGTCATATTTCGGTGTCCTTTTCTGGTGGTATTCCCTCTCGGTGGTGGCTGTCCTCTGCTTCTTCGAAGATCTGCTCCCCAGCTTCTTCTTAGGTGTGATTACTAGTTCTTGGTGTTTCTGCTTCGTGGTTTCTGCTTCTGTTCCAGCATGGGTGTAGTGTCAGTTTTGTCCCCTGCCTCTGATGCTTCTAAATGTTTGTGGCTGGTTCTTGGTATTCCTATTTTGTGATTTCTGCTTCTGTTTTGGAAAGTCTGTTTTACTTATTCTCCATTTTGTTTTGAAGTCTACATGACAAGATATGTGTAGGCTTCGTTTGGAGAGAGTTGCGCTTGATCTTCGTTTCATGTTAAAGCCTATTCATGGGTTATTTGTTTAGTCTTCGTTTGAAGAGAGTTGCACTTGATCTCCATTTTGGGTTGAAGCTTACGGCATGGTTTATTAGTAGACTTTGTTTGGAGAGGGTTTTGCATTTGTTTTCCATTTTGTTTTGAAGCTCGGATTTATGTTTTAAAGTTTATATAAAGAAATAAATTTGTAACAAGCTGAAGCATAATTAAAATTTATGCTCCAGCTTGAGGGGGAGTGTTAGAATATAGATGTAAAGTGATTGGAGTAATTTGGGGAGCAATTTAGGGAGCAAATTAGGGAGCTAATTAGGGAATTATAATTATTAATTTGGTTGCTTTTCTTTGTATAAATAGGAGTGTAAACTTAGTTTTTAATTAATTGAATATAGAATTTCAATTCCCATTGTGTGTTTTCTCACATCACTCTTACTAATACTTCTATGGTTCAACTATATTTATTTCTATGTTCTTATATAATATCGATGTCTACTCAATTTTTTTTACTAGCCACTCTTGAATACATGTAGTTATCAATTTAGATTTAGAAATATAATCTTTCAAAAATCATAGCATATCAGGTAAATAAACTGAATCTCCATTCATTAATAACAACTATAAATTTTCGTGATATATACATATGTGAATTATAATCCATGTATCAAAATGTATAACAACCTTAATTAATTGCCATCCTTATTATACTATTTCATACTTTCTTTAAGTACCATTCTAGTTATCTAATGCATTGCATTATACTTATTATACTTCTAACTCAAACATATATTGAATCCACATGCTGCGAGTTCATAATTGATTTATATTCATAAGTAAAGAGTCACACATATCTCTCATATCATTTCATAATTCTTTTAGATCGACATTTAAAAAGTTACACATCAATTTTCAATAGAAATCTAGAAATGAGAAGCTATAATAAAATCATGTAAGCCAATGGAACTATTGAAAGGCATGACCAAGCATAAATTCATATGCATATAACTTGCACTACAAAGTATAGAAAACCTGAATTTACTATAACAATTTTATAGCTTATATATGCGAGGAGTCACACAAATCATCTAACAACAGTATGCAAGCAACATATAATTATAGAGAACACATATTCACCAATTTAATTAAGGACAAAGCATTAATAATGCACAAGTTGACTATGGATATGGCTTATAATTCCAGTATGTACATGTGATGCTATATGCTTTATATATAGATATATATATATATATATATAAAGTATAATCTCCTTTAATATCATGTAACACAAATGTTATAGAATCTCATATAAAAAAATGAATATCAAATAATTACTATCATATTACTTTATATTTTACTGTTGCATAAAATTTTCTTTCTTTGGTGTGGAGCATGTACATTTCTAAAGAAGTGGATAACAAGCTATACGGTAGCATCCGAAGGTACGAATAAAATACCTAATCGTAATAAATGATAGCCCCATACAAGAATAAAATTGTACGATAGATCGGCCAAGCGAACCCAAACGGGGTTGGCTAATAACCCAAATGGGGCTGTTTATAATTCAAACAGGACCATTTCTATACTTTATGACCCAAACGAGGTCGAAACTATACCTTAGTAGCTACATATTACCTTTATAGGCTTACCTATCTATCTACATTCTAGACACACTACAAGCAAATAATCACTTTATTTTATTTTATTTTTTCTATAATATACTCTTTTCTCTTCATATACATATCGATATTCAAATATATACTTATGTATAACTGTGAGCAAGATATACTATACATGTTCATGTATAACCTTTCTATGAGCAATACACACACACACACACTTAAATATAAACATTTTGTACTTGTAATCCATATAAAGGCATGTATCTTATCATACACATATAAAGTTATACTTATCAACATGTTGTTTTGAATTCCTTTATCCAGATGATACATACATAATAGTCTATTACTACTATACTTTCGGGCATACAACTTGATTTCAAAATCTATAATTGAACATGCTTATATTATTCATGCTTGCTTAAACACTATAACATTATACTTATGGGATATAATCATATAAACTATGAGTGCATGGAACATCAGCTAAGCATGTTATCATTTCATAAGAATGTACCTTTATGATTCATAGTGTCCATCTCCAATGTATCTTTTGTGCTATATTATACCATCACACATTCATATTTGATTAATAAACTAAATACATATGACCATCATATTACAATCAGTAAAGTTATTTCCAATTTGAGATTACCACTCATTCATACCATCCATATTGTTTCAATATCTATACATGCATATATATTCAATACCATAATTACATGTATAAATATTCAATCTCAAACACACAAGTACATATGCAAATACATGTAGGTGCATAGTACTATAGCTATAGGTTCTCTTCTAATAACATAAGAGTATAAACATAAGATCATAACTATACTATTATTTCTAATGAGTAATATTCATCATGATAGTTCCAATACTAAATACATATCTATAAGTTCCTTTAAATTCATAATTAGTTTTACATGAAAGTATTTCCATTTCTCTATTTATTTGTACCACATTGTAAACCAATCTTCATTGTTAAATTAGTCTACATATCTTTAGTTTCTCTTTTAAAGCCTATTAGAATCATAAATATATCTAATTATATGCCTTTTGAAACAAACATGTTAATTGTAGGGGTGACTATGGACTGGTTAACCAATCTATGAGCAAAAAATTAATCAGTCCATAAATATCAATTTTTTAAAATCGCTAACCATTAACCAGTCTATCACATTTGGTTAACCAGTTCATCGGTTTTGATTTTTTAGTTAACTATTAAAATTTATAACATAAAATTATATAAAAAAGACAAAGTTCAATTTAATTCAAATGTGTAAAATAATTTAATATAAAAATTACGAAATAGACATAATTTACTAGCCAAAATTCATGTTCTATAAATTAATAGCTAATATTATAAAATAGGTTTAACATTTGTTAGAAATTAATATGATTAATTTTAAGTCAAATAAAATTTTGGATAATATTAAATATTATAGCATCAACTCTAAAATATAAGAAAATGTAAATAAATACTATTAAGTAGAAATTCGTTGAGCTCTCAGGAGGGTAAACCCAGAGTGTTGAATCTTGTATTTCGAAGCTAGAACCCTGGCCCAAAGCTGCTGGGATTGAATAAATAGTTGCCGAGCAATTTTTAAGATAAAAGCTGCATTGAGAGTTTGAGCATCTCGAAAAGCCAAACCACCACTACACTTAGGTTGATAAACAATGTTCTAAGGGACAAGAGCGAGCTTGTAGGTGTCTTTTGTTCCCCCCTAAATAAAATTCCTAGAAATCTTGTCAAAGTCGGCACATAAAGTGGTAGAAATAGTCGAGGCTTGCATTATATAAAAGGGCATTATTGATAAGACTGATTTAGCAAGGGTGATTCGACCTAACACAAAAATATGCTTGGAGCTCCAGCTTGTCATCTTACTCTTCATACGATCCAAAATATAGGAGTACTATTTTCGAGAAATTCTCGAGTGAAGGAGAGGCATGCCAAGATACTTACCTAAGTCATCTACTTCCTTGAAACCCAGCTGCTGATTCAAGTTTCTATGCAAGGAAGGGCTTACATTTCTTGAGAAAAAGGTATTTGTTTTTTGAGTACTAACTTTTTGTCCTGAGCTAGCACAAAAGTAATTGAGAACATTGGTAATGGTTTAAGCCTAGCTCACTTTAGCCTTGGTGAAGAGGATCAAGTCATCTGCAAAGAAGAGATGGCTAAGAAGAGGACCATCCTTATTTAATTTAATAGGCTGCCATAAACCATGGTTGATAGCATCACCAATGTTGTGGCTCAAATGCTTCATACAAAGCACATAAAGGTAGGGTGAGAGGGGATACCCCTGTCTTAGCCCATGGCTAAGCACAAAAGAATCAGACATATCACCATTCCAAAGTAATTGCATTGATGATGAGGTGACACAGTCTATGATAACTCCAATCAGAGCAATGGGAATACCAGGCCCAACTAAGGTAGCATGAAGGAAAGTCCAGCTAATGTGGCCATAGGCCTTTTCTAAATCCACCTTGATTGCCATGAATCCTTCTTTCCCTCTCTTGTTTCTCATAGTATGAATAACCTCTTGAGCTATAATGATATTTTCCGTGATGTGGCACCCCGACAAGAAACTGGTTTGGGTTGGCCCAATTAAAAAAGGAATTAAGCCCTTGAGTCTGTTGGCTATTGTTTTGGTCACCAACTTGTAAAGCATCGTACACAAAGCAATAGGCCTAAATTGAGAAAGGTTCTTAGGCACCTCAACTTTCGAGATAAGACATGAAAGAGTTTTGTTCATTGAGCATTCTATACGCCCACCATGGTGCACTCTTCTAACTTCATTGCAGACATCCTTTCCAACCACTGACCACTGAGCTTGGTAAAAACCTGCATGAATTCCATCAATGCTAGGGGACTTCCAAGGTTTCATATCCTGGAGAGCATTCCAAATTTCCTCCTTGGAGAAGTTACTCCCAATAGAGGTCAACCTTTCCCTAATGGAAGGGAATCGAGTTTTAGTGCAAAAGAGCAACCGCTGATGACAATCCTCAATATAAAGATTAGAAAAGAAGTTTACTGCCAAGGATCGTAGATGAATAGGATCATCATGCCAAGTCCCTTCATTATCTTGAAGATACTCTATCCCGTTATGCTTCCTTTTTCTAACAGTTCATTGGTGGAAGAAAGATGTATTCTTATCCCCCTCAAAGCATGCCTTCGCTTTTAGATTTTTGAACCATAACATTTCTTCATGGAGAAGAGTTTGATCAAGCTCTGCCTTGAGTTGAGCTTCCAGGTTGACTAGGTGGGAGGATTTTCTATGTTCAGTAATCTTCTAAATGCTAGAGATTTGAGCCAACAGAGTTTTCTTCTTGTAGAAGATGTTGCCAAAAATAGCTTGATTCCACTTCTGAAGTTCCCAAATAAAATTGTTAATAGTGCCCATAAAAGTCTCATTTATAGTCCAATTTCTTTTGACAAAATCAGCAAAATCCGAGTGGGTTAGCCACGCTTGGATGAATCTGAAAGGTCTTGGGTCTCTGATGTGATAAAGGTTATTGAATTTCAAAAAGAGCGGTCTGTGGTCTGAAGAAATCCTGGCCAAGTGCAAGATGGAGGATTCAGGCAAATGCATCCTAAACACAGCATTACATAACCCTCAATCCAGTCTCTCATGTAAGTTGTCCCTCTTTCAGGTAAAGTCTGGTCCATTGTATCCCAAATCCAACAACTTAGAGTTGCAATACCACTCTAAGAACTGCTTACAGACACCTATCTAATTAGAAGAGCCTCCCTATCTCTCCCGAGCATACAAGAGAGCATTAAAGTCCCCTTTGAGGAGCCAAAGGCCAGTTGTGCTAAGATTAATTTATCCTAAACAGGGAAAAAGACTACTACGAACAGAAGCGGCAAGATGCCAATAAATTGCCGTAAAGAAAGTTACAAAATCATTCTTTACCTTAATGCCCACATGAATAAACTGCATATCATTAACTAACACTTCCACACTCCAATCTTCCTTCCACAGTAGCCAAATTCCTCCACTAAAACCAGTGGCTTCCACTTTATGAGACCAAGGGAAACAAATTTTTGAGATGCATCTATCAGCATGAGGGCCACTAATCCGAGGTTCCATCAAGACAATCAAAGTTGGATTATAGTTTTGGACAAAGCATTTCAGAGTTCTAAAAAATGATGGGCTCTTCGTGCCCTGACAATTTCAAGATAAAATCATTATAAATAGAGAAAAGCATAGGAAACAGACCTCAATCTTCACACAGGTAGGGATCAAGTGGCCCTTCCTCCTTCAAAGATTCATCAACTCCTACTTTAGGTTCATGAATATCATTCCCAGGGTCTCGGTTGTCTAGCGCCATAAAGGTGGTGCCTGGCTCTTCAAGTTCGGTAGTATGTTCAAGGGGTTTGGATGAGAATTGGCCTAGGAGAAGACCACCATCAGATGTTGTGTCCATGTCAACTTTAGGGGGGTGGGCAGGCAGTAAAGGTTGGAGATTTAGGAGGCTTGCCCACTACAGAGTGGCAAGTGGGATCAAGAGAAAGGGAAGCGAGATAATGGCTTCTGCATATTGGTATTTAGTTTTGAACTCAAAGAAGTCGCCCAAAGAGACTTTAGTTCTGTTTGTGGGGAGAGACATGGTTTTGGAGGATTTGTTTCATATGGTTCCACTTTTCTTGGCTTTATCTCTCCCACGTGCGGGAGGTGAGAAGGATTCACGCGAGGAGAAAATGTTAAACTTGTCTTTTGTCACGTCTTTTGTAGGAGTATTAACTTGAAAGGGCATGTTTTCCTTTCCCTCAATAGCATCTCCAACTATGTCACTGCTTTTATCATTCAAAATGGAAAATCTCGAACCTTGTTCTCTGAGGACAGTAGCTTTCCCCCCATCTAGTACTGCACCTTTGACTCTCCTATTGCGCTTTTCAACCACCATCCATGGCCAAAACTGACCTGAGTCTGTGTCTCCCTTGTGCGGCGATGGCACCACATGCTGTTCTTCCTCTGTTCCTATTTCCTTCCTATGTGGAAAAAAGGATTCAAAATGCCCCCACCGGCCACAATGGAAACAAATCTCAAGGAGGTTCCCATATTCCACCCTTTGTATCTCACCATCAATTTGAAGCATAGAAACGAGAGGTTGTTTAAGATTTACCATTATGGCTACCCTTACAAATCTCCCTCGATGAAAGTCACTGGTGTTGTAGTCCACCTTCACGACTGGGCCAATGGCTTCTGCTATGGCAGAGAGAACTTGCTTTGAGTAATACTGCAAAGGAAGTTCAGGGAGGCAAACCCAGATTGTAGTATTTTCTACCTCATCGTTTTTAACTCTAAACGATGCTGGTCATTTTTGCACTAGTAGGTAGGTGTCGTTGATGACCCAAGGACCCTCACAAAGAGCTTTTGCGTAGTCTCGTTCATTAGCGAACTGCACTAAGAAGAATCCCCGACCAATATCAAGAATTTTTTGCCTCAGTGAGGTTCCAAAGTGATTGAAGTCTTGCACATAATCCTTTGTACCCAATAGTCTTCCCCATTAGATTGACAACCACTGCCCTGTTTAGAGTTTTAGATAGTTTTTGCTTCAGCTCCTCTGAAAACTGCACGATGGGATGAGGACCTAATTTGTCGATGTTGATATCACCATCATCAACGTTAACTTCCAACGAGTCAAAAACATCTTCCATGGAAGTTTCCATGACTGTACCTTGAAGAAGACTATCACGGTAGTCCAAAGGACCAGCAAAATTTGATCTCAATCTCACTTTTTTCTTTGCTCGGTCATCAACCGTCGGTGGTGGGGTTCTATCGTTGTTGGGAGTTTTTGCGAATTTCCACACCTCTTTGGAGAGGCATTTACAAGCTTTAGGGTGAGGTTACCAACCATACAGTTTAGTCCATTAGCAACAGATTGAAGACACGGTTTTGGTTCAATAGGTGGGTGCCGAGCATCAGCTCTCCCTTATTTCATCTTGCCCTGCGTCCCATTCCTGTTGACTTGATCGATAAAAAAGTGGCCCACTTTGCGAAAGATAATGAAGGATGGCTTTGGCAGTTATTTAATGACTTCCTCTCTCACAGTACAATGCTCAAGGTAGCAGCGATTTATCCTCCGGAGTCAGCTGCAGAGGATGATTCTGTGTATTGGGATCTATCCCCTTCAGGTGATTTTACCATTTGCTCTGCATACCATGCTTTGGACAAGAAATCTACATGGGTTAATGATTCTCTTTGGGATAGCATTTGGAAGTTGAAGGTAACTCAGCGGATTAAAACTTTCCTCTGGCTGGCTTTAAATCATGGCATTATGACAAACTCAGAGAGAAAACGAAGACACTTTGTTGACATTGCAGCCTGCCCGGTGTGTGGTGGTGTAGAAGAAAGCGGTATTCACGTCCTTTGTGACTGTTTTACTGCCTTTTACTTTTGGAATTATAGCATGTTTGCAGATCTTGCTAATCAAGTTATGAAAGCTGAGGATTTGAAGAGCTGGATAAGAATCAACCTGCAGCAAAGCTGAAGGAAAGTTGAGGGGGTTGACTGGCCTAAGTTCTTTGCCATAGCCTGTTGGCACATCTGGAATAACATAAATAATTTTGTTTTTTGAAGGAACCACAGACCCACTTCTCTTTTGCTAAGGGACATCGCCAATTATGGTGCCCACTCCCACAGACTTTTTGCTTAGTTAAACTCACCTGGAAAGTCTCCCTCAGATTCCACTCCTTTCATTTGGTCTCTCCCTCCCTCTGGAGTCATAAAAAATCAACTCAGATGCTTCAGTTTCTATTGGGGGAAATGCTACTTGTGGTGGTCTCCTGTGTAATCATTGAGGAAGCTGGCAATCAGGCTATATTGTTAGCATAGGACTCTGTCCCATTCTCTTGGTAGAATTATGGGGAGTTTACTATGGCCTCTTTACGGCTAGGAATGAAGGGTTAAACAATGTGATTGTCAAGTGTGATAACAAAGTAGCTACAGACATGATTTGTGGCAGGTACGAGATTAACGCTTCGGGTGTCCCCCTCATAAATTGCATTCGTTGCCTCTCTAGTATCTTCAAGGCTATCCCTTTTAGACATGTTCATCGCGAGGTCAATTCTGTAGCTGATTACATTGCTCACCTTGGTCGCAGCTTCACTCTAGGGTATCATTTGCTGACTCTCCCTTCTCGCGAGATGAGTTCCTGGCTTGATCACGACTCCTCAAAAGTGTCCTCTATTAGTTAGCTTGTTGTCTTTGTGAGCTTGGATCACCTTTATTTACCAAAAAAATACAATTAAGTAAAATGTGAACACCAATATATAATAAAAAAAACAATATATATATAAAAGTTAATCAGATACAATTAATTAATATTACTATATCATTAAAGAAAATGACATAATATAAATTTAGTTTAAAGTATTATATAAATTTTATAGGGAATTATAAAAAATTAAGTTATGAAAATAAAAATATAATTTAAATATATTTAAAGTAGTATTTTATGTAAATTTTAAAGAGAAATAAAAAAAATTAAAGATATAAATATAAAAATATAATATATATATGAACCGGTTAATCGTGTACTAACGGTTAACCGATACTTAAAAACCTAAACCACAACTATTAACAAAAAATGTAAAAATTAAAAATTATAACTTAGCCCATCGAATCGGTTAACAGTAAAAATCAATTCGATTTTGGACCAGTTTTACAATTAACCATATTTTTGATTTTTTTGTTCACCCCTAGTTAATTGATTTATTAAATAATTTAGCAAAGTATTTAAATACTCTTTCAAGCAATTATATGAGATGGCATATCAAAATTCCATGGACAGATTCTAGTAACTAGCTTGTACACTAAATTAAATGTATTAGACAACCATTTTAGGAGAAATGATCTTTTATAAACTTATTCATTTGTATTTTTACCTTTTGAAACATTAAAAATCAACTCATTATCATCTCTAAATCTCAAGATAATCAAGAAACACTATAAGTTGTTCCCACTACCAAGGTAGCAAATATAACCGATTTCAATCAAACATATGACAAACTTAAAGATAGATTTAAAATTAAATTTCCACATATGAAATTTAGATATAGAACTCTAGATTATAGCCCAACTAGAATTATTCAATTTTCTATTCTACAACTAAAATTATAAGCAAAACACTCCTATTAGGTCAAACTAACCCAAAGACAAATTTTAATATCCTTTTTAAAATTCATACAATAAAAATGGGTGCAGAATTAGACTAATGTTCCTTCATAAAATTGTAATCATATATGTCTAAATTATCTATAAATTTTTCTCATAGCATTTTGACCTCTCTACCGTGAATTATGTCTAAAATACCATAACCTGTTCATTAACACTAGGCAATAGTTGACAATACCATAACCAGTTTTTGTTACAAATTAGAAAATTTGTAGATGAAAATGAGTATAGAATTAAACCAACATTCCTTCATGAGAATTGTACGCCTATATGTCTAGTTTTTCTGGAATGTTGCCTCATGTCAATTAGACTTCTCTACCAAGAATTATGTTAAAAATACAACAACTTGCTCACTATAACTAAGAAACAACCATTATTAAACTTCAAGTTAAAATTATGAACACTTAGAGGCAGAACCGAACTCTGGTGTCTTCTAGAAAATTATAGTCCATGTCTTAAGTTTAAATAACAAGTATAATTACCTAAATTAGAGATATGCTTATATAGAAACTAGTTCTTAGTGAACCAACACAGATTTCTACTTCTTTAATCTTTAACAAATAAATGCATGCAAGGTATAATCTTTTAGATTTCAACTTTAAAACTATATTATCAACTCAAAATATATTCCATAAAATATTTTATCCATATTTCCACAAATTAAATCCATATGCAAGATGAGTAGAAATTCCTAACCTTTCATGTAACATCAAGTCTTCATCAAATCCTCTTTTTTTTGTCTTCATCTTCTTCCTCTTTACTTGCTATGAAAATCCTTGAAGATCCCTCATCCCAATCCTCACAAGCTCCCTTCTAGCAGCTCAATAGTGTTCCAAATAGTGCATAGGTCAAAATCATCAAGAGAGAGATTGATGGATTTTTCTTTAAGAGATAAGAGAGAGATGTGAAGGATTGAAGTTCTTCAAGAGAGAGATGATTTCTTTCCCTTTTTCCTTGCCATTTTCCTCCTCCTCTCCTTAAAAACCAACACAAATCTTTCTCTCTCCTTCATGCAGCCCCTATAACTTGAGTGGAGAAGGGAATTTTTCTTTTTGCTCCCTCTAAAATTTAAATGTTAAATATCTATCCCACTTAATTTCTATATTCCAATTTAAACCCTATTCTTACTTTTTTTTTCTTTAATTGTACCCCAACATTTATTATTTTGTTATAATTGACTTGGTAAATCATACTTATTTCTTAATTAACCACTTAACAATATTTTATTCCAATTATACATATGGTAAACTTACTATTTTACCCTCTATCACTAAAATTGACAATTAACAATGTCTTAACTTATGATACTTCAATTAATTAATCTTAATTAGATCTTAATGTCATATTAATTCCCAAGAATCCTCCTAGGGATAATGTTGGGTCCTTACAATTCTTTCCCCCTTAAAGAATTTCGTCCTCGAAATTGATATCTGTAACATTTACTCGAATACATTACTAGCATTCCTAAAACTCTGTATCCAATCCCAAACAAATTTTGATCAATTACCATCTCTTTCAATTTCTCTTATTCTTTCCTTTTTTTTTTCTCTTTCAGATTCTTATTCAACTATATCTCCTTTTGGGAATAACCTTTTTATACCATCATATTGTTACTATGCTCAATGTATTTTCTATTAGTTTTCCTTTCCAGTCGGGGCCTATACATGTGATCTGATGATGTTTATGTCTTGTTAAATGATGTTTAACGATATGCAATGAATGAATGATTCCATGTATGCGATAGAATATAGATGCATATTCTTATATAATGCACATATTTTGCCCCATCCTAATACTATGAAATGTTTAGTCAACTGCCCACACTTGATAATGAATCACTGACAGGTATATAAAGCATCATAATCAACCTTAATTCACCACCACAATAACTTCAATTATGGAAAACCTTATCAAACCTTCATATACTCTTCCTTATATATCATTTTGAAATAATTTCTATATATTCTAGTAACACTTATATCATAACTAAAAAACTAGCCATATATGCATATCATACATATAGGTCACTTTTAAAACATCCATCTTATCTAGTATCCCAAAAGTGCATATATGCATTTCTATGATCAGAATTCTATCAATATATAAAAAATAACAATAGCTCATTCAAAGACATCCCTTGATATCCTATGATCAATTAACTCTAGTAAAATCTGGAACAAATTGTGATTCATTCCCAACAATCGTTCTACAAATGAAGCTGATATCTCATCTCGAGTAATAATAGTAAATTTAGGGGTAGTCAAGTTTAAAGCCTCATAGTGGCTAACCTTTCCACTATCTTTTCCTGATTCTTTCAATTTATCTATCTTTCAATCTATGACAAAGCAAACAAGGATATATACATTAAGCCAACACGTTATAACTTCCTATAATAATAATTTCTAGACTCTTATTGACCAGAAATGACTAAACCTATGCTCCGATAGCACTAATTGTAACACCTTTAACCTACAACATAGCTATATCACTTTATCTTGTACCAATAAACATGCTTTACTATACTATTATGTCATAAAATATACTATACAGAGATTTTATGAGAAAAACCACAACATACAAAATGTATAAAACTTAACTTACAAAAGTGTCTCTTTAGCATTACAAAATAAACAACTATTAAACATCTTTACTTTACAAAAATATCCAACACAAATTAATACTTTAGAACCAAAAAGAATCCCAAAATGAAGACTATACTTTTAGCCTCTCTTTATGACTTGTGTTGGCCATCCTGTTGCAGATATTATCCTTGAGAAGAAATCCTATCCTTGGAACCTACACGGATAAAAATCCGTACTAAGCTATAAAGCTTAGTAGGAAACATAACATATATAGATGACCTCTCCGAAAGTTATCAAAATGCACACACCAATAAAAGCATATTATTATTAAGCATATAATCCAAAACCCTTAAATAAGAATAGGAATGTCATCCTGGTATTTTCTAATAACAATTCAATTTCAAGCTCTTGTTATAACCAATGTCGATCATTTATTTCCTATTCAACTTATATAACTAGCATGCACTCTTACTAATACTTATATTGCTCAACTATATTTATTTTTAGGTTTTTATATAATATCTTTGTCAATTCAATTTGTCTTACTAGCCACTATTGAATACATGTTGTTATCAATTTAGATTTAGAAATATACTCTTTCATAAATCATAGCATATTAGGTAAATCAACTAAAACTCTTTTCATTAATAACTATTTTAAAATTTCGTGATTTATACATATGTGAATTATAATCCATGTATCAAAATGTATAACAACCTTAATTAATTTTCATCCTTATTATGCTATTTTATACTTTCTTTGGGTACCATTCTAGTTCTCTAATGCATTGCATTATATTCCTTATACTTCTAACTCAAACATATATTGAATCTATATGCTATAAGTTCATAATTAATTTATATTCACAAGTAAGGGGTCATACATATCTCTTATATCATTTCATAATTCTTTTAGATTGACATGTAAGAAGTTACACATAAATTTTCAATAGAAAGCCAAAAATGAGAAGCTATAATGAAAGCATGTAAGCCAATGGAACTATTGCAAGGCATCACAAAGCATAAATAAATATGCAAATAACTTGCGTTCTGAGGTATAGAAAACCTAAATTTACTATAACAATTTCATAGCTTATATATTTGAGGAGGCACACAGATCATTTAACAATAGTAAGCAGGCAACATTTAATTATAGGGAACACAAATTCAAAAATTTAATTGAGGAAAAAGCATTAACAATGCACAAGTTCACTATGCATATGGCTTATAATTCTGGTATGCACATGTGATGCTATACACTGTACACACACACACACACACATACACACATATATATATATATATATCTGTACATACATATATATATGTGTGTGTGTGTGTGGGCGCGCGCGTGTATATATATATACATGCACACACACACATACACACATATATATAAACACACACATATATATATATACATATACATACATACATATATATATATATGTGTGTGTGTGTGTGTGTGGGTATAGACACACACACACATATATATATATGCATGTATGTAAGTATGCATGTATGTATGTATGTATGTATGTACACACATACATACATTCTTACATACATACATACATACATACATATACATATATATATATATACACACACACATACATACATATATATATTGGATTTTAACGGTTACATGCATCACATACATGAGCGGAATTTTAAATTTTTTAACCTTTAGTTCTGATCTTGCCATGAATACACAATATAACTATATGAGAATAAGAAAAATCACCTTTGATTTTTGTTGAACAATTGATTTTACTTTGCACCGGGTTGTCGCAAACCACAGTGTCCAAAATCGAACACCTCCAATGAGTAATCCACACTAGAGAGGGGTAAATTGAACCAACAAATTGGTGTTCAACTAGGGCTGGCCGAAATCCAAGAGGCTAGCAATGGAAGTGGCACAAAAGGGAGAGAGAATTAAGAGAAAAAGACTTTCCTTTTGTTTTAATCACTTAACCCTAATTCTCATTAGTTGGCCTTTTATAGTTAGGTTAAAATTCCAACTCCTTAATGAGATTGGGCTCTTTAAAATTGCTGGAGAATTATTAATTGGGCCTCTGGAATTAATTATAATCATTTGGGCTTAATTAAAAAATTAAATCTTTTCATAAAAGACCATGCACAAAATCCACAAACTAGGCCATTTGTGCATCTAATTGGATTTAAATATCCAAATGGATTCCAAATCCAACCAAATTAAATATGTGAGTTCTATAACACTTATGTAACATATATAAATTAATTTGGTCCAAGAAAAAGCCCTCTAAGCCCTTGTGTATGGAGTTGGCATGTAGCCCTCTTCTGGAGGGCTTCCTCCAACTTCTTCATTCCTTTGGCCCTTTATAATTTCTCCAATGGTCCTATTAATTATTATATCATTCCTAAAACACTTATAGTAGTCTTATAACACATATAAGACAATAATAATTAATCATGAAATACATTATTTCATTTAGGTCCAATTTACAGAGCATTTCTCAAAAGTTTCGCGGATAATTTTATTTGATCATAATTAATTAAACTCTTTAATTAATTATTATCATATTCTCCTCTCTACCTTTATAATAATATCAAATATTATTATACTTGTCATTTTACCATTTTACCCTTTTCTCTATATGTGTGTGACCTATTGGGTTCCTGTCCATGTTGGCAGTATAATATGTAATTATGAGTTCTATTCAAAACTCACATGATTTAAACTCCTTTAAATCATTTTATCAATCTCTATTGATATTTTGATACATCATTATACAAGTCATGATTGGCCTCTAGCTAGGTATCATGACTACCCAAATGTCAGGAAAGTCATGTGGTTTGACTCTACCCTTCCATAGAAACAGTTACCGTGCAATTACTCCTTTCACCACTCTTATCTCAATTAGATTCTGAGTATGGATTTCTATCAACTCATATAAATATAATTATGTATGTTCTATTAATTTAACCATTGTTCCTAAAATGCCCTTCATGGATCTCCATCCATCTCGGCATATTACTCTGGCTAGAGATTCTCTGAACAAGGCAATTATAGAATCATGCGAGATAACTTCCCTTGTTAAATCTGGGATGGTGAATCCTTTGTCAATCACTCAACTATCTTCAAGTAGATCATGATATACCCAATCTCCTAACTATGTTCACTCCCAGTTGGAAGTAATCAGTTATGGAGTCAAAGTATACCACTTGCTACTTAAGATAACTTTGGTGATCTCAAGTCTAAGGATACTTGCACAACCGCTATGAAGAGATTCCTCACTGACATAGATTTAATATCCATATGAGGATTCTCTTTGCAGGTCTCCAATGAACTTGTTCCTCTAACAAGCATCCACATATTAGCTTTGATTATCATCCATAATCACAATAATGAGAACCATTGCTTGAACCATTTAAGAAGCATAACATGTGCTAGTCTGTCCGAATTAACAATGTCCTATCTTATTAATTCTATGACTAGGGATATTTAGATATTAACACATTTGCATGCGATAGACATCTCACATCATGAACACCTTCATGATTGCCTTTGCACGGTGTTTATAATATCTAGGACTTCATTTATTAATTTAAGATTTACAAACTCATGTATTCAAACACAGCATTAATAAATGAATGATGTCTTTTATTAAGAATATAAATTTCATACATATGAAAAACATCCCTATTACATGGGCTCTAGGGCATACTCTCTAACAATATACCACTTGCACTAGAGCCAATCACTCATATGTTTCAGACCCATGCTATTTATATGGTGATCATGCTTTATCTGGGAAAGTGCTTTAGTGAGGGGATCCGCCACATTGTCATATGTGGGAACCCTTTCTATTTTCACATCATTTCTAGCTACTATTTCCCTTATGAGATGGTAGCGTCTGAGAACATGTTTGGATCGCTAATGAGACCGTGGTTCCTTTGCTTGCACAATGTTTCCATTGTTGTCACAATATAAAGGAATCGGATCAACAATGCTAGGCACCACTCCTAGTTCGGTTATGAACTTTTTGATCCAGACTGCTTCTGAAGCAGCAATGTACTCAGCTTCCGTTGTGCAATCAGCAGTTGTTTCTTGTTTGGAACTTTTCCAACTACCTGCTCCTCCTCCCATTATGAACACATAACCAGATTGCGATTTACAATCATCTTTGTCAGATTGGAAGCTGGCATCTGTATACCCGTTTACTTCCAAACTGCCCTCTCCATATACCAAGAATATATCCTTAGCCCTTCTCAAGTACTTAAGAATATTCTTGATAGCTGCCCAATGTTCCTCTCCAAAATTGGATTGGAATCTGCTTGTGACACTCAAAGCAAATGCTACATCTGGACGTGTACATAACATAGCATACATGATAGAACCAATTGCAGATGCATATGGTATTCTATTCATGCTCTCTCTATCCTCTAGTGTATGCGGACACATAGACTTAGAAAGGTGTTTCCCATGCACCATGGGTATAAACCCTTTCTTAGAGAGATCCATATTGAACCTCTTCAATACTTTATCTATATATGTACTCTGAGAAAGACCTAGCAACCTATTGGATCTATATCTATAGATCCTTATTCCCAGAATATAGGATGCTTCTCCAAGGTCTTTCATGGAGAATTGTTTGGATAACCATATTTTAACAGATTGGAGAAGTGAAATGTCATTTCCCATGATCAATATGTCATCTACATATAGAACTAGGAAGACAATTGCACTCTCACTGACCCTTTTATACACACAAGGTTCATCTTCATTCTGTGAGAAACCAAACTCTTTGATTGTCTCATTGAATCGTATGTTCCAGCTCCTAGAGGCTTGCTTCAATCCATAAATGGATCTTTGAAGCTTGCATACCTTTTTGCCATTTCCTGATGTGAATCCTTCTGGTTGTGTCATATACACATCCTCAGAAAGATTTCCATTAAGGAAAGTTGTCTTCACATCCATTTGCCAAATCTCATAATCATAATGAGCTGCAATGGCTAAAAGTATTCTTATAGACTTAAGCATCGCTATAGGAGAAAAAGTTTCGTCATAGTCAATACCTTCTTTTTGACGATAACCTTTGGCTACTAAGCGAGCTTTATAGGTAACTATATTACCTTCCATGTCAGTCTTCTTTTTGAAGACCCACTTGCACCCTATGGGTTTTATCCCTTCAGGTGGTTGAGTTAAAGTCCATACTTTATTCTCATACATGGAGTCCATTTCGGACTGCATAGCCTTAAGCCATAAATCACGTTCTGAACTGTTCAAAACTTCTTGATAGCTTGTAGGCTCATTGTCCTCTACTACAGTTATGCATCTATCCGAATCAATGTGAAATCCATATCTCACAGGGATAGAACGCATCCTAGTAGATCTTCTAGGATTTTGTGTATAATCAGGTCCAACTGTAATCTCATCATTATGAAATTCAGTTTCGGGTTCAATCGGTTGATCAACTTCTATTTGTGGGTCTTGAACTTCACCAAGCTCAATTTTACTCCCACTGTCCTCTCGTAGGAGAAATTCTCTTTCCAATAAGACAGCATGCCTTGAAACAAACACCTTTTGTTCTAAGGGATGATAGAAATAATATCCAAATGTTTCTTTTGAATATCCCACAAATAAACATTTATCAGACTTAACATCCAGTTTGTCTGACATTGTCCTCTTCACATAAGCAGGACAACCCCATACTTTCATATGAGAAAGCATGGGTTTCTTGTTATTCCACATCTCATATGGAGTAACATCAACCGATTTACTAGGAACTCTGTTTAACACATAAACAGCAGTTTCTAGTGCACATCCCCAAAAAGACTTAGGCAAGTCCGCTCGGCTCATCATTGATTGAACCATATTTAATAGTGTTCGATTTATCCTTTCAGATGCACCATTGTGTTATGGTGTATATGGAGGAGTCCATTGAGATAAAATCCCATTATCTCTAAGATAATCCTGAAATTCTTGACTTAAGTATTCTCCACCTCGATCTGATCTAAGTGTTTTAATACTTTTGCCAAGTTGTTTCTCTACTTCATTTCTGAACTCTTTGAACTTTTCAAATGCTTCAAACTTATATTTCATTAGATAGATGTATCCAAACCTGGAATAATCATCTATGAAAGTAATGAAGTAGGAGTAACCTCCTCTGGCACATGTAGTCATTGGACCACATACATCTGAATGTATTAAGTCCAAAACCATTTTAGCTCATTCTCCTTTACCAATAAAGGGAGCTTTTGTCATTTTTCCCAATAAACAAGATTCACATGTATTAAATGATTCATAATCAAACAATCCCAAATCACCTGACTTGTGTAACTTGGTCATGCGTTTTTCATTTATATGGCCTAAACGACAATGCCATAAGTATGAGGTATTCAGATTATCATATTTCATTCTCTTGGTATTCACATTATGTACTTCTTTAATTAAATCAAGAACAAATATACCATTCTCAATGATAGCTTTTGCATAAAACATATTGTTCTTAAAAATGTAACAACATTTGTCCTTCAAAGAAATATCATAATCATTCATCAAACGACTGAAAGAAATAATACTTTTGGATAAGGTTGGAACATAATAACAATTATTTAATTCCAGTACTAATCCACTAGGAAGAGGTAAATAGTAAGTCCCCACAACTGTTGTAGAGATGTTCTGTCCAGTAGCTGACTGCAAACATATCTCTGCCTTTCCAACTCTTCTAAAGCTTCTAAGCCCCTGTAGATCATTACATAAATGAGATCCACATCCGGTATCTAATACCCAAGATTGTTTAGAAGCAATAGAATAAGTATTAATTTCAATCATATGAATACCTGAAGTAGATGCAACAGCTTGCTTCTTCTCCTTAAGAGAATCTAGATAGGCCTTGTAGTTACGCTTCCAATGACCATCTTTTCCACAATGGAAGCAAGTTCCTTTGGGATTCTCTTTCTTGGCAACCTTCTTCTTGGAGATCCCACCATTCTTTGGCTGCGCCTTGGTTATCTTCTTCTTCTTCTTCTTGCCTTTAGTAGAAGTGACAACCATGACACTTTTTGGATCTTTCTTAAATGATCCATCAGCTGTCTTGAGCATGTTGATTAACTCAGGAATGGATACTTGGATCTTGTTCATGTTGAAATTAAGCACAAAAGGTGCATAACTTGGAGCCAACAAGTACAAGATTAAATCTATGTATAGATCATTATCCATAACATAGCCAAGTCTAGTCAAATGCTCAATATACCCATACATCTTCAATGCATGAGTAGCAGCTAAAGTGCCTTCCACCATTTTGCAACTAAATAGAGCTCGAGCAATCTCATATTGCTCAGTTCTAGCCTGAGAAGAATAAAGCTTCTCTAGATGCAAAACGATGGTTCTAGCATCCATCATTTCATGTTGCTTCTGAAGCTCCGAGGACATAGCACACAGCATCAAACATGCTGCTGCTTCACTATCCTCCATGTTTTTCGATAAATGCCTTTGATCTCATCAATGGAATCATCTGATGGAAGTGGTGGTGGATCTTTATCCAAGACATAATGGATCTTTTCAGCCCTGAGAACAATTCTTACTTGCCTAATCCAGTTAGAATAGTTGTTGCCAACTAACTTGTTATCCAAGATTGATCGTATATTAATGTTTGATGTGCTCATGATGATGACCTAGATGTGAAAAAGAAAAGATATGAGAGTATGTATGCATTAATAAAGTCTTTAATTAATCCATTTACTCCCACTATTTTATTGCGAATTAATAGCCCTCACTATATAATCCGAGAAAACCCGATGGTTTTCTTAGTGGGCCAATATCCAATCCTTGATATGTAATTTGACCTTGACTGTGGTTAACAAGTCAAATTCCATACCCTTGAAAGGTAGGTATCTCTATACCAATTGTGTCTCTACACAACTATTGGATCATTAGGTTATCAACTCTTGATGCATGCATATCATATATGCATTCCCTAATCTTGCCTCTAGAACCATTAGCCTTGACTGTGGTCAACAAACTAATGGGCTAGCTAAGATGACCCATTTAATTAGATTTGAACATATTCGATATAATGTGAGCTTGACTGTGGTCAACAACCCACATTATAAAGAACTCTGGTTCTCCTCAAATTAATGGAAGGCTTATATACCTTAGTATTTGTTTGAGGGTTTTAGTTAATTAAGTCTCATCATACATGGTTGGCATACATTGGTATGCATCCTATATCTATCACATAAATATAAGCATACAAATATGGTATAGTTATGGACTTCACTACATTGATTTCCTCGAGCCAAGAGAGAAATCAAAAGGTCACACCTAGGTAGTATGCATGATTCAAACAAGAAAAATAATTACATTATCTTCAAGCTTGTTGGATCTCCATCCGGCCCATCTTGCTCCTTGAAAATGGTCTCCATCTCTATTTCTAATTCTAATCTAAGTAATCTAATTATATATTACAATTTGAAATGAAATACAAACCAAAAACAAGTAGCCGGGACATGAAAGTCCTCATTGGGCCAAAACATGCATAATGCTCAATCACATTGGGCTTTGTCCATAACTATCCATCATGCCAATCATACACCCTTATATGCCTTTCTAATGCATAAAGAAATGGATTACTAACTTTGTTTCAACCTTT
>CM075807.1:26117715-26412531 GCA_037975025.1 Excoecaria agallocha | reverse complement strand
TAGAGACTGAACAAGATGATAATACTTTAATATTTTCTATTACTAAAAATTTCATAAGAGATCCTCGATTATATCAGGGAAGAAGTTCAAAAATTCTTCAAAATTTAACATGTCATAAATTAAAAGAATTTACATGGAATAAAGATTTATTTTTAACCAAAGTAATGACTAGATCAGATAGTAATAATACTTATTGGAAAGAAAGATTCTTAGCAGGATTACCAACGTTATTGGCAGAAAGAGTAAGGAATAGAATAAAAGAAGAAAATAATGGTACAATACCTTATAATGATTTAACATATGGACAATTAATAAATATTGTTAACATATAAGGACTATCAATTTGCACTGATTTAAAGCTAAAAGCAAAATTAAAAAGAGATAGTATTGTAGGAAGAAAAGAATTAGGATCATTTTGTGAACAGTATGGTTATCAATAGATTAGAGCTCCTTCAGCTACAAAAAAGAAAATAAAATCTAAAAGAAAAAATATATATATATATATATAATAAAAGAAAATATAAACCAAAACAATATTATCAAGAAAGACCTAATAAGAGAAAACCAAGATATAGAAAATTTAGACCTAAGGCAAATAGAAAAGACACAGTACTTTGTTATAAGTACGGAAAACAAAGACATTATTCAAGAGATTGTAAAATAAGAAAACGTTTCGATAATTTAGATATCTCAAAAGAATTGAAAAATGAAATAGCTAAAATAATGATAAATGAAACCTCTAGTAGTAATGAAGAAATTATTGATTATTCAGAAATTTATTTAAATGCAATAGATAAAAAATCTGAGACTAATAGTTCGAAAAGTGATTCTAAAATAGAACCTTGTAGTTGTATAGGACCATGTCAGTGTAATAATATAAATATGTTAAGTAATGAAAAAGAATTCTTATTTGACATTATAGATAACATAAATTACCCGGAGATAAAAAAGAATTAGTTACTTAGGTTAAGAGAGAAAATAGGTTCAAAAGAAAAAAATAGATTTTACATATTATAATCTAGCAGAAGTATATAAAAGATTTGAAACCAAGAAAGAATCAACTATATAAGATCTTCAAGAGGAAATTAGAATATTAAAACAAAAGGTAAATATTTTAAAAGGAAAAGTTCAAAATTTAGAAAAAGAAAATTTAAAGGTTAATCTTAGTAATTTAGTACAAGAAGATAAAAAAATTGAAAGGTATAATTTTTAAGGAAACACAAAACGAATATATTAATAGTGTATCTCAAGTAAATTACCGAAAATAGTATGTAAAATTAGACATAATTATTAATAATGATTTTTATTTAACTATTTTAGCTTTAATAGATAGTAGAGCTAATCAAAATTGTATTCAGGAAGGTTTAATTCCAATTAAATATTATGAAAAAAACTTCTGAAATATTAGGTACTGCTAGTGGATCTAAGTTAATAATTAATTACAAATTATCAAGAGTAAAAATTTATAATAAAGGATATTGTTTTAAGACTCAATTAGTTTTAGTCATAAATCTAAATTCCAATGTTATATTAGGAACACCTTTTATTACCATGTTATATCCTTTTCAAGTATGTGATAATGGAATTAAAACAATAATATTAGACAAAGAAATTCTTTTTGAATTTGTATTTCCTATAATATCTAAAGAAATAAGCCATGTAAGAAAAAATATTCAAAAAATCAATTTGTTAAAAAATAAACAAAAATAGATTAAATTTCTTATCAAAGAAATAGAAAGTAAAGGAATAAAAGAACAATTAGAAAGTCCAAAATTAAAAGAAAAAATCAAAGAATTTGAAAACACATTTTCAAAAGAAATTTGTGCACCAGTTTTCAATGCTTTTTGGAATAGGAAACCGCATCTAGTAAAATTACCATATATAAAAGACTTTGATGAAAAGAAGATTCCAATAAAATCACAAGCTATTAAAATGATGCCAGACTTAGATAAAATTTTGTAGAAAAGAAATGCAATATTTGAAAGACAAAGAATTAATTAGAGATTCAAAATCACCTTGGTCATGTTCAGCCTTTTATGTTATAAATGCAGCAGAAATAGAAAGAGGAACACCTAGGTTAGTAATAAATTATAAACCTTTAAATGCAGTTTTACAATGGATAAGATACCCTATACCATATAAAAGAGATTTATTTAAAAAGTTATATGATGCAAATATATTTTCTAAATTTGATATGAAATCAGAATTTTGGCAAATACAAGTAAATGAAGAAGATGGATATAAAACAGGATTTAACGTTCCTTTGGACATTATGAGTGGAATGTTATGCCTTTTGGATAAAAAAATGCTCTTTCAAAATTTCAAAATATTATGAATGATATATTAAGACCAATACATGAATTTTCTATAGTATACATAGATGATGTACTTATTTTTTCTAATTCTATAAGTCAACACATAAATATTTGAAAAGATTTTTCAATTTAATTCATCAAAATGGATTAGTTGTTTATGCACCAAAGATGCAACTTTTCAAAATAAAATTTAGATTTTTAGGATATGATATAGATCAAGGAACTATAAAACCAATAACTAGAAGTTTAGAATTTACTAATAGATTTTCAAATGAGATAAAAGATAAGAATCAGTTACAAAGATTTTTAGGATGTTTAAATTATGTTCATGATTTTTTCAAAGATTCAGGAAAATTATGTAAACCTTTGTAGAATAGATTTAAAAAGAAACCTAAACCTTGGACAGAAAAACATACTAGTATAAAAAAAGAAATCAAAGAAAAAAAAAGTAACAGTCTTCCATGTTTAAATATTCCACATCCATAAGCTTTTTTGGTAATAGAAACAGATACTAGTGATATAGGCTGTAAAGGTATTTTAAAACAAAAAAGAAAAGAGTCAAACAGGGAAGAGTTAGTAAGATTTTATTTAAGAAGTTGGAATCAAACTCAAAAGAATTATTCTACTATTAAGAATGAAATTTTAATCATTGTTTTACGCATTACAAAATTTGAAGATGATTTATACCTGAAAATTTTTTTTATTACGCATTGATTCTTTATCAGTAAAATATATTTTAGAAAAAGATGTTAAAATTTAATTTCAAAATAGATTTTTGCAAGATGGAAAGCTTTATTAAGCAACTTTTATTTGGACACCAAGTTCATCAAAGGCAAAAATAATAATTTACCTGATTTTCTTTCTCGTGAATTTCTACAGGGAAAATGAGTTCTAACAAAAAAATGTTGACAAAAGCCACATTATCATCAGGAACTTCATTATCATCAGGAAATTATCAATAGAATTCTCCAGTTACACCTCCTCCTATTAAAACTTTACCGAGACCATTCTATTCCCCATTATCATCTTTTCCTCCACTTCAAAGGCCTCAAATCTTTTCACCTTCTGTACCTCCTCAACCATATTCATCAGCTTTAGCTTCTCCTTCCTCTCCCTATTCTCCTATTATACCCTCATCTTCCATGTCTAAACCAAAAAATCCCTCTTCTTACTTCTTAAACAAAAAAAGATTATTTATCAAGATATTAGAACCATAAGAGCTTAACATATTAGAAACCCAAAATTTTTATAGATTTATAGACTATCTATTTCTTAACAATTGGCATTATCATGACTAAGATTAGAGAAAGAGTAGAAATTTTATGAAGCAATATTAGTAGATACTGGATCAGTAGAAATAAAACATAATTATGATCAAAGAGAAAAGGATAGAATTAGTTATAGTAAAGTTAAAATTATCCATGTGATTACTCAATCAAAATGGGGATCCAGACCCTATAATATGAAGAATTTATCAAGATATCATCCCAAGTTGGTATATACCTACTATGATTATCAAGAAGCTTGGTACAGAGCATTTTACTTAAGGAATTTTCAACATTTTTGGTTCTTTTACTTTTCGCACAAGTTTGGTGGTGTTCTTTCCAATTGGTTCATCAGATGGTTTAGTTATTTTGGATTGATACTAGAGGCAACTTCATTTCAAATAAAAGATGCATGTGTCAAGTTTACTACTTATTACAACCCAAGCCCACCAAATAATCTCCTCAAGTATTGTGTAATATTCAAGGTACCTTGGATTGTCTCATGGACATACCATGTTGCCAAATAGATTAATCAGTTACCTATTTTATATAGAGAGTTTAGAGTTAAATGGTGGGATAGTTTAGATGTCAGACAAGCAGTTATTAATTATTTTGAGCCAAAGATTTCATTAGCTTCAACTTTAACTCCATCAATAGGATTCATTGCAGATGAAAATCAGATTGTCAGTTTATTATCATTAGCAACTTCTGAAGAAGAATTCAATTCAATTATCAATTGAGTTTTAGCCGAAAGAGCATCTTCATCAGAAAGTAGATCTCCTTCTCCCAACCGAGCATTTGACAATTCTCAAGATCCTTATGCCAATATAGAAATATAAAATGTAAATGTAATGCAAATGTAAATGTATATGCAATGTAATTGTAAATGCAAGTGTAATGTAGTATAAATACAAACGTAAAAAAAAAAAGGAAAAAGACAAAAAGTCAAAAAAGTCAAAATTTTAAAAAAGGAATAGTAAAAGTCTTAAAACTTTCCTATAAAAGTTTACAAAGTCTTTCTCCCGACAAAACTTTTAAGTTAGCCTTTTATCATTATCTTTTCTTTATCTTTATCTTTTTCAAATTATTACTTTATCTTTACCCGATAAAAAACAATGTTTACTAAAGTAAGTATTTATTATCCTTCTATCAATTTATCTTTTCAATCCAAAAACAAAATCATTACTATGAGCCTATTTTCAATTCTTATCTAACACCTTTACCATTTAAAATAAAACCTTTATCTCTAAAATATGGTTTAAATATAGTTTGAACACGGTGTAATTATTACTTTTATTTTTGACAAAATTATCTTACCTTAAAATAATTTGTATATGAAGGAACAACATTTTCAAAGGCAGGACAGAGCTTGAGAGCCTAAAACTCAAGAGCAAAATGAGCTTGGAATTGATGAACAGAGAGCACAAAAACCATTTTCAAGATTAGAGGGAAAAATTTAAAAAAAATCCTTATAATTTCTACTTTCCTATGTAATAAAACCTTAGATCTACAACTTATATTTTCAAAAGCTTGTACATGTACTCTTGTAATCTCATCAGAACCTCCTTTTTGTATATTATCATTAGAATATAATTTATCAGGTATTTCATTTTAATAATGTTTGATGCATTAGTAAATTTTTAAATGATTTATGTTTTATTAATTTTTGGTTCAAATATTCCAAACACTTTCTTAATTTTTAATATTTCAATTAATGGATAGAGAAAAAAAGACAAAAAATTATAAAATGATATGAAAAAATTTGGAATGTTAAACAAAAAATTTGTGAATTTAACAATCAGATAGCTAGATTAAAACTTTATCTTATACTTTATCATCAAATTTTACATAAAAATAATATATGTGATTGCAGAGATTTTGAAATTAATATAAAATTAGTAAATTTAATGTTAGATCTCTTTAAAGAATTAGTAAAACTTTAAATATGGATAGACTAAGAAAATATGTAATTGATTTATAAATTAGAATTAATAATATAACAAAAAATAATTTAAAATTTAAAATTTAATTAAGACGAGAATATAGAATTAAAGAACTTGTAGAAAATTTTGAAATAATTCCAAATCAAAATTTATAAAAAAGTATAGAAATATTAGAGTTTATGATAAAAATAAATAAATCAAGGATACGACTTTTCAAGAATAAAATAAATAGAATACCTTTAGGTTATAATTATGGAAAATATTAAGAGAAAAATATAAGATATAGATAGGTTAATACATTAATTAAGAGAAGAGTTAAAAATACTTAGACCTAGATTAGCTAATTTAGAAAAAAATTAGTTATAGAAAATTTAAATTCACCTCATTTTTCAGATTATTATAGATTACCAAATAATATTAGATATATGATCAATAGAAATGAATATCTAATTAGAAAATAATAAAAAAATCTATACCAATATATTAAAATCATAATTACTAAATATATTCATAAGCTATAACTTTGTCGTAAATTAATCCCATACATATATGTGTGTGTGTGTGTGTGTGTGTGTACATAAAATAGAGGAAGGGATAAGATTTATCCTGACGGGAGCAAAAGTAACAATACAGTTTATAATGCTACAGTAGCAGGTATAGTAAGCAAAATAATACGAAAAGAAAAAGGTGGATATATATATATATATACACACACACATATGTGTGTATATGTGTGTGTGTGTGTGTAGATATATATGTATGTATGTATGTATGTATATACATACATACATACATACATATATATTTATATATATATATATGTATGTATGTATGTACATACATACATACATACATACATACATACATACATACATACATACATACATATATATATATATGTATGTATGTATATACATACATACACACTTACATACATACATACATATATATATATATATATATATATGTATGTATACATACATACATACATACATATATATGTATATATATATACATACATACATACATGCATATGTATGTATGTATATATATATATATATATATATATATATATATATATATATATATATATGTATATATATATACATATATATGTATGTATGTATGTATGTATATGTATATACATACATACATACATACATATATATATATATATATATATATATATATATATATATATATATCCACATCCAAACAAAAAATATCTTTTATTAGGACTCAATTTTGCTTTAATATTTTCAAAATTTGATTTAAAGTCAGGATTTTAGCAAATTCAGATCGAACCAAAAGATTGTTACAAAACAGATTTTATTGTTCCTTTCTATCAATATGAATGGAAACTAATGCCATTTGGATTAAAAAATGCTCGCTCAAAATTTCAAAGGATAATGAATGATATTTTTGCTCCTTATTAAAAATTTTGCATAATATACATTGATGATATTCTCATCTTTTTTGAAATAGTGGAACAACATTTCAAACACCTGAAAAATTTTTTCATGGTTGCCAGGAAAAATGGGTTAGTTATATCCAAATCAAAAATCTCTCTTTTCCAAACAAAAATCCATTTTTTAGGTCATTACATTTCTCAAGGAACGATCACTCCAATTGAGAGATCCCTTAGCTTTTGCTGACAAATTCCCTTACAAAATTCTAGACAGAACCCAATTACAGAGGTTCTTGGGTAGCCTAAATTGTGTCCTAGATTTTTGTCCAAATGTCAACCTATTAGCAAAACCATTACATGATAGGTTGAAGAAAAATCCAGTTCCCTGGACTGATGAACATACTAGAGTTGTTCAACAGATAAAAACCTAGGTCAAAGAAATTCCCTACCTATATCTAGCTGATCTTTTCGCATTCAAAATAGTTGAAACAAATGCTTCAGACATAGGATTTGGGGGGATCCTAAAACAAAAGTTCAATGGCAAAGAATGCATTGTACATTTCCCATCTACACATTGAAATGATTGTCAAAAGAATTATTTTGCCAATAAAAAAGAAATTCTTTCAATTGTCACGTGCATTACAAAATTTCAAAGTGATTTACTCAACCAAAAGTTTTTGCTTCGTATTGATTGTAAATTAGCAAAAGAAATTTTGCAAGAGGATGTTCAAACATTGCATTAAAATAGATTTTTGCTAGATGGCAAGCAATCCTTAGTATTTTCCATTTTGAAATTGAATTTATTAAATGAGAACAAAACTCAATTCTTGATTTTTTGACCAAAGAGATTCTCCAAAATAGGTACTGAGTGACTTTCAAAATGCCTAGAAAATTCAAGGAAAAAAAAAGGGCAAAGACGTCCAAAATGACCAACAAGAAGCAAAACCAGCAGTATCCTCTATTGTTCCAATAAAATCTTGGGCTCAAGCAATCGAAGAAGATGAAGAAAAGGCATTGCAAAATGCCAATCGTATATAAGAATGGATACAAGCAGTACAAAAGTAACCTAAACTTAAACACTAGTTCCAACAAGCTTTAAAAGCAGAAGAATCAAAAGGTGAATGCCATCAAGCAATTGAAGCATTCACAAAAATTGAAGAACTACAAGCAAAAATAGAAATCAAAAAAACATGTATAGGTAAAACTCTTTCTGCCTTTTCCAAAAACGGAGAAGAGAGAATCTTCTTCTCAAAAAAACCCTTTCTCAAAATGTTTCTGAAAATGGAGAAAAGAGAATCTTCTTCTCAAAAAACCCTTTCTCAAAATGTTTCAAAACCCTCGAGAGAATCCACCACGGTTGATGGACATTGCCACGCCTACATTAAGTGGTGCTCAACAAGGGGTGGTAAGACCGACAGTAAACGCGAATCAATTTGAGATTAAACCATCACTTTTACAAATGATTCAAAATAGTATACAATTTTATGGTTTGGAAAATGAGGATCCCAATGCTCATTTGGCAAATTTTTTAGATATATGCTATACCTTTAAAATAAATGGGGTTTCGATGGATGCAATTAAGCTTAGGCTTTTTTCCTTTTACATTGAAGGACAAAGTTAAGGCTTGGTTGAATTCCCTAACTAGGGGTTCTATAACAACTTGGGATCAGTTAGCCCAAGCATTTTTATCAAAATATTTTCCCCTAGCAAAAACTGCCAAAATTATAAAGGATATCACTACATTTGTTTAATATGATACTAAATCTTTGTATGAAGCATGGGAGAGATTTAAAGAATTGCAGAGAAGTTGCCCACATCACAATCTACCAAGGGAGTTACTGATTCAAATGTTCTATAAAAGAAAGTGAATCCTACTACTAGAGGTGCAATTGATGCTACAGCTGGTGGCTCTCTTATGAGGAAGACAATGGAGGCTGCATTCGAGTTATTAGAGGAGATGTCTATGAACAATTGCATGTGGCCAACTAAAAGAGCTAGAGAGTCAACTTACTCAAATGTGAGGGGAGTTCATTTGGTAGATTCAGTAGCAGCTTTGCAAGCTCAAGTTGAGAAGTTGACCCAAAAAATTAATAACCTAGGTATGGGAAGTAAATCACAAAGTAGGTGTAACATATGTGGACAATTAGGGCATGGTAGTGAGGGATGTAATTTGGGTATGGCTAGTACAAAAGAACATGTTAGTTTCATCTAAGGGTAAGGACGAGGAAACCCATACTCAAACACTTATAACCCCAGTTAGAGAAATCATCCGAATTTTTCTTGGGGGCATAGTAGCAACCAAAATAAGGCTGTTGGGTTTCAACAATCTCAAGATAGGTTTGGTGCCTTGGAAGTTAAAATGGATAGGTTCTTGGAGGGAATTAATATGAAGTTTAGTGCTCAAGAGGAGACCTAAAAGAGGTTGGAAAGTAAGTTTGATCAAATAACAAAGAATCAAGCCTCTTTAATTCATAATTTGGAAGTTCAATTGGGACAAATTGCCAAGGCTCTTCCTTCACACTTACAAGGAAATTTACCAAGTAATACAGAGGACAATCCGAGAAAACATTTAAAGGCAATCAATTTGAGGTCAGGGAAATCTTACACTAATGAATTTGTTTCCACTAACAAGTTTGGTAATGTGTAGGAAAATAATAAGCAAGATGAGCTTCATGTCGCGAGCACAACAAGAGAGGGAGCCACCACCATCACGAGTGAAGTAGCTATCATGAACGCGCCAGTTACAGCAGAACAGCCTTCTATCACGAGCACGACACCTATCACGAGCGTGACGAATGGATGTGCAAAAGGAAAAATTCTGAAGGTTTTCCAACCACGACCACCATTTCCACAATGGTTGAAGCAAGAAAACCAAGATAAGCAATTTCAATCTTTCCTTGATAAATTGAAGCATGTGCATATAAATTTAAATTTTGTTGAGGCTATAACACAAATTCCTAATTATGTAAAGTTTTTAAAAGATCTAATTGCTAAGAAAAGGAGTTGGGAAGATGTTTCTACCATTGAATTGACTAAGGCATGTAGTTTTATTATCACAAATAACTTACCTACTAAACTAAAAGATAATGGTAGTTTTACCATTCCATGCATTTTAGGGGATGTTGAGTTTCCTAAGTGTTTATGTGATTTGGGGGCTAGCATTAACCTTATGCCATTATCTATTTTCAAAAAGTTGGGGTTAGATTACGTTAAACCTACTTCTATGGTTTTACAACTAGCTGACCAATCAATTAAAAAACAATAAGTCATAATGGAAGATATGTTAGTTAAAGTTGATAAGTTTATTTTGCCTTTTGAATTTATTATCCTAGATTTTACTTATGATGTAAAGTGCCCATTGATTTTAGGGAGACCTTTTATGAGAACTGGACGGGCATTGGTTGATGTCTGTGAGGGTTCTTTAATTTTGAGAGTGGGGGATGATAGTGTAGAATATCGTATGGATAGGGCATTAAGGTACCCCATGGATGAAAATATATGCATGAAAATAGATGTCATTGATGCTTGTGTTGCAGCAATTTTTAATGAAGCAGGTCAAGATAAGGTGATCATTGAGGAAAAAGTTAGTAGAGCGAAAGAACAAGAGGGTACAAGGCCAGAAAGCTTATATAGAAATGATGCACCTATACCACCTTCAATAGTAAGTCCTCCTATGGTAGAGTTGAAAGAGCTACCTAGTCATTTGAGGAATTATACCTTATGGATTGACTTGGCAACAGAAAAAGAAGTTTTTTAGTGATGTTAAAAACTATCTTTGGGAGGAGCCCTATTTATTTGTGATAAGTGGGGATGGTGTTATACGAAGGTATGTGAGTGAGGAAGAGACTGTTGATATTTTAGCTCATTGTCATTCATCATTGTATTTAGGTTATAATGGTGGTGTAAAAACTTTTTCTAGGGTGCTAGAGTGTGGGTTTTATTAGCCTGCCTTATTTTTGGATGCTAGGACATTTGTAGCTAAGTGTGATAAGTGTCAAAGGGCAGGTAACATAGGAAAGAGAGATGAGATGCCTTTGAATAATATTTTGGAGGTTGAAGTTTTTGATGTATGGGGAATAGACTTTATGGGTCCATTTCCTATCTCTTTTGGGAAATCTTATATATTGGCTGGGGTAGATTATGTCTCAAAATGGGTTAAAGCTGAGGCTTTACCAACCAATGATTCAAAGGTGGTGATTACATTTTTAAGGAAAATCTTTTCATGGTTTGGAGTGCCACAGTCTATCATAAGTGATATGGTGTCCATCATAGAGTAGCTACTCCATATCACCCATAAATCAGCGATCAAGTAGAGGTGTGCAATAGAGAACTTAAATGGATATTAGAAAAAATAGTTTCTAATTCTAGGAAGGATTGGGCTTATAAGCTTGATGATGCATTACAGGCATATAGGACTGCTTTCAAAGTACCTATTGGCATGACTCCATATAGGTTAGTGTATGAGAAAGCATGTCATCTTCCTGTTGAGTTAGAACATAGGGCATATTTGGCAATCAAGACTTTGAATTATGGCATGAAAGATGCTCGTTTAAAAAGATGTTTGCAATTAAATGAACTTGATGAATTGCATCTTCTTGCCTATAAAAATTCACGTTTATATAAGGAAAGGTCTAAGAAATGGCATGATGCTCACACTAAGTATAAAAGCTTTAAGATTGGGGATAAGGTTCTACTTTTCAATTATCGATTAAAATTATTCCTTGGAAAATTAAGATCTAGATGGAGTGGACCTTTTGAAGTAACTCAAGTTTTTGATCATGGATATTTAGAACTAAAAAATAGTAAAGGAGACTTGTTTAAAGTTAATGGGCATCGATGTAAAATATATTTGGATGGAACATTACTGAGCAAAGAGGTATCTTTTATCTCTTTGACATTGGCTTAGTGGTTATTCATAATTTTACTTTCTCTTATTTTTATGTGGATAATTTTATTTTTCTTTGTTCATTTATTAACTTATTTAGAATACTTACACAATTTTTTATCTTTATTTTACAGGTATTTGTGTATGATTTATTTGTATTTTCTATCAATTACTATTTTCCATTTAAAAAAACACATGAGGTATCTTCCTTGTCGCGAGCACGACATGGATGTGTTCGATGGATTACAGGGTTTTGTCGCGAGTGCGACATCATTGCCCTCAAGACTATTTCATCATGAGATTGGGCATTTCGTTTTTGTCATGAGCACAACACATCTTACGAGCTAGATAGGTTTAAATACCACGTACTATCGCGAGCATGACACGAAATTTGAAATTTTGATTTTTTTTGCTGCCTTTTCACCTCACCTATAAATACTAAAACCCTAATTTACACCCTTCATCTTTCCCATTTCAGCTGCTTTAAATTTTTTATGTGTTTTAAGCTCTCTCATGTTTTTCTTCTTCTCCTCATCTTTTCTTCTTTACTTGATCTTGTGGACGAGATTTGCTTGGTTTAAGTGTTGTGCTTCTTTCTTCTTTACTTGATTCTGTTATTTTAAGTCATTTCTCACTAGTTTTCCATCATGGTTCACATCAAATCTGTGGGACGTAAGGATAAACGACCTATAGAAGGGCCAAGTTCGCCACCGCCTGCTGCTTATTACCTCTAAGATAGGTTTGAGTGTCCTTTTCTTATTTATTCTAAGGAGGAAGGAAAAAATTTAAATTTTTCAACAAAAAAACTTATGTGGGTATGCTACTATTAGATACTACTTTGCTTAAAGATCTAAGGCTTACTGCATTGTTTGATAAATATGTAAAATATATGAAGTGGGAAAAATTTGCTAGTATGACCTTGCCTATTAGGAAGGATTGGGCCATTAAATTTTTTGTTACCTTGGCATATGTGGACAGTAAAAAGACTTATTTTAAGTTTAGACATTAGGGTGCTGAATTTATTTTTAGGTTTGATGAAATGCATGCTTGGTTTGGTTTTCCTTTGAATGGCAAATGTTTTATTGCTAATTTATTTGATCACCGAACCATTTGGACTACAATAAATGGCTTAAATGAATTCAACAAAAAAAAATGCATACAATAGACTTATTAGGGATAATGCTTTATTCTTATTTCATAAATATCTTTGTCATGCATTATTTGGACGAGTCGAAAGCACCAAGGTTCAAACTAAGGGTTTATTTGTGTTTGATTTATTGCTGCCGCGTAAAACACCATGTTCTATAGATTTTATCTTTAATGGTTTATATCATTTGTCAATTTCTAAAACCAAAATGGTGGGAATGTTCACATGGTAACTGAAATTATTATAGGGTGTTTAGGTGATTTGGATAATTTTGTTGTGGATGAAAATGAGCCTATTACTTTAATGGATATCTACTATTTGTGTAGATCACATGTATTAGATAGAGGCACTTGGCCTCCGCAATTTATCTCTCATTTTGTGTAGGATGCTGGTGCTCATCGTGCTAAGGGCAAAGGTAAAGCCCCTGAATTTTCAACTGCTGTATCATCTGATGATTCAGCTAGCGATGATGATGAAGATGAAGCTGGACAAGCTAGTGATTCGGGTGATGGACACGATGATAGTCTTGGATAATATGCTGGTGCTGGGCAAGGTGATATTACGGGAATGCAATAGGTTATGTCCTGTTTAAATGGCATTGAAGCTGCAAACCAAAGCATGACGGCCCGTATGGATTCACTAGAGGCCACTGTGCAACAAATGCATAAGAACCATAAAAGTTTAAGCCGTAAGCTGCTATCCTTATTTCGGCATAAGAATGTTTGATTCACTCCTTCTCCGTCAGGTTCCTCAAGTGGACCAGTTGAGTAACGTTCCTTTCTCTCCTATCTTTAATTTTTATTATGTTTTTGTGATTGTTTGTGTTATATTTTTGTTTGTGTTATGTGTTTTATTTTTTTGATTGTGATTGTTCTTACACAATGGGGACATTGTGTCCTTCAAGTGTGGGGAAGGGATTGTGTTTTTATTTGTGTTAGATTTTTAGGTTGTTTTTCGTTTGCATAATCTTGGAGAGTTTTATAGTTGATGAATGCTTTGTAATATAACATGAGACAATTTCATTGGCATAAGATTTTTGGTCTAATTAACAAAATTCTTGAGGAATATCAGTGTTTATTTTACGTTGACATCTCTATGTGCATAGTGAGGGTTATGATTTAGCAAAGCATTCTAGTGTAGGTACTTTTTAAGTTATTTATCTTTTCACATGAAATTTGATTATTTTGGAAAATAATTTCTTAGAGTATTTTGACCTATAGTTAAGTGAGCTTTTAAGCCTTTACATTGATATATTTCTTTGTATGAGAGCCTTGATATGTCATATACTCTAGAACTTATTTTTGGTAAATTTCAAGATTACATTTAGTATAAGTTATGCATGAGAAATGATAAGGGAACTAGATTATAACAAATTTAACTTTCTTAAATAGACCACCATTTTGACTTTAGGTAGCCAATTTTGAGCTTGAACCAATTTTTTTAGAACCAACACATAATTAGCCTTAATTCAATTTTTGAGCAATGAACTTTTCTTTTGGCACCCTCTATATGTAGAGGATTAGGATTACTGTGTCATTGGAGACAATTTTTATTGAGTATTTGCATGATAAATTGTTAGCTCCCATTATTTTTAAGTCCAATGTTAAAACAAAAGCTAGTAGAAAGAAAAGAAAAAGAAAAAAAATTAAAAGAAAAAAGAAAGAAAAAAAGTTAAAAAGTGATTCAAAGAAAAGAAAACTAGCATAATGAATGGATAAAGCAAGGGAGTTAGAATAGTAAGTTAAATTTCTCGTGATCATGCTAAGTTGTTTTGAGTCTTTTTTGATATGGTGATCACTATTTTTCTCTATACAATATGAGCTACTTAACCAAATTGATCCTACCCTTACCTAAGCCAAGTTAAAACCTTGATTAAGACCCTTTGATTTCATGCATTTTCTTATACTAGTAGTGGAGATATTTATTCAATTACAAGCTTATGGTATGTAATGGCATATTAAAGGAAAGAGTGAAACACTAACCTTTAAGCATTTGAGTGAATAAATAATTAAGTGTTTGAGTGAGAGTTACTTTAGGCAATGTTTTGTACGAAATAGTCTATACATGTGTTAAGATATTTAATTTCTTGAGTGCTTATATTTTTGTGTTTTGAAATTTCTTAATTCTCTATATGTGCATGGGTGTTGAGTTGAATATACAAGGATATTGCTTGAGAATTTGCAATTTGAGACAAAAATACATCGAGATGAAGTTGTAACATGAATTTTTCCAATTGTTCATCAATTATGGATGCAAGCTCCATTATTGTGTGAATGTTTGGTATATGTTGTTTTATGTTATTTTCTTGCATTTTTAGTTTTTATTTGAGGACAAGCAAAAGTTCAAGTGTGGGGAATTGATATGAGCTTGAAAAGCTCATAAATATTGTGTTTTAATGTGTAGTTTTGTTAAGTATTGTGTTTATTATTTTGGTATTTTATCTATATTTTGTTGCTTTTATGTGTTTTGTGTGTTTGTAGTTGTTTTACTTGTTTTGTAGGAGAAAGGACATGATTTGAGGCTTAAAGGAGTTCATTTGGAGAAGAAGGTGAAGGAATGGGGCTACAAGGGCATTGTCGCAAGGGCGACAATGCAAGAGAGGTTGCGACAGTTTGCGGACCAAGCCAAGATTGGGCGTGTCTTGTCACGAGCGCAACAAGTGTTAAGCACGCAACTGAGGGAGGATGAGGAAGTTGAATTTGAAGAGGTGCACTTTTTCATCAACAATTGCAACTTTTGTGAAGAGTCATTTTTAAAGGGACATCTTTTTTTAGAGATACATATATATATCAAGTTGAAAATAATTTATAAAATAATGAATTTTGGATTTTCATTTTGTGATCTTAAGAACAATAGTTTTCTTTAGTGTTTTTGTTTAATTTTCATGTCTTGAAGAAGAAGACAAGTAAAGGAGAAGATACTTTTTGTGAAGGGAAAAGGGTTGAGAGATCTCCTTCTTCTTTTTCTTAATTTTATTTCTTCCTTGTAAACTTTCAATGAATGTTATTTTTGGTATTTGATTATTTATGAACAATTACTATTTTTCATTTACATAATTGATCTTTGAATGTAGAATTTGCTATTGAAATTTTATTAGTATCATTATAGGTTAAGGAAAACGACCTTAGATGGAAATTCCTTTTCTAAAAATAATCATAATGGTCATGAATAAGAGAGTTAGCAAGAGCAACGTCTTATTGAAAATTAATAGGAAATTCATTATCAAAGCATAGTTTGAGAGATCACATGTGGAGATAATTGCTATAGGTTGGTGATTAATCTTAAAATGAGTAATTAGAGTCAATTAGTTCATTAACGAGAGTTGAGAATTAGAACTTTAATTGCATGTTTTAGGCATTCTAATTCATGTCGAGAGAGTGGATTAGAAATATATTCCAACTTGGCTTACTAATAAGATTAAAACATATTAATTAAAATAATGGTATCAAGTGCATGATCATTTAATTTCATTATATATATTGTCTTCTTTAATTATATTTATTTAAGATTTAAGTAGTTTAAACAATAGAGTAGTTTAGAATTAATTTCCACTTATAAACATCATAGACAAGATGAAAATTGAGTAGTAATAGTGGGTAATTTCAATCAACATTCCTCGTGGGATCGATATCTGAAGTACTATAACTGGTACACCATATACTTGCGGTATTTAAGCTTCTAGAAAAAGCATATCAGATACCAACAAAAAGATGCTTTAATGGTTTTAGTTAGGAGATTCAAAACCCGTTGGTGGACAAAGTTCTCAGTTCCCTCCAGTATCAAAAAACTTGGTGTCAAAGAATGGCTTCAAGTCCAAGAACTCATCAAACAAGGCCTAGAGATCACTTAATTTTAGGCCCAAAAGTCCTTTGCATAGACCCAGTTGGTAGCTGTAAAAACTGAAGAAGTGTATTTTTCAGATTATGGCCCAACTCCTTAAGAGCAAAGCCTAATCTTCAAAAGCCTCTTCAATCCCCTCACAAGCTAAATCATCTTCAAACTCTGAGCCCATCATTGAATTAGGAGACAACAATGAAGATGATTTCTATGGTATCCTTCCACCACCATAGTCGAATTTTTTTTCAAATGTGGACCTTATTCAGATTCATTTATTGTAAAAGGCTAGGCCCATTTGTTAAGCTAGCCCATAAAAAAAAGAAGAGATATAAAGTTTTAAAATAGGAAATGATTGGATTCCTTACCTTTACTTTGTCAGATATCTGCTCCCCACATGTGGTGTCTCCACCAACTCCAAAGTAGGCAAAAAGACTTTATCATGGGTCCAAGCTCCCGTGATAAACAAAAGACTTTCTTATCTCTTGTAGGTCCAAGGTCCCACATTTTTAGGCGTAACAAATAGAGACTTCTCCTATAGGAAGACCCTTCTCCTTCATTCAGAGGCAGAGACTTTTTTAGCGAGAATTTTCTAGCCTCTCCACTCTAACTTAGATTCTTAGAAAGCTCATGTGTTTAGCATAACTTGTAATCTTGAGTTGAGTGTATCTTTAAAAACTAAAACTTGTGTTTTGTATTTTCGTTTCATATTTTCATAAGTATCGCTCTTGTGTTGAGCATTTGTTTTGTATTTTAAACATTAATTTATAAAAAAAATTATTCTTTATATTATTCTGTGTACGAGTGTTGCCTTCGTTGTCTAAGTATGTTGTGCACTTACGGCTTATGCTGATCTTGTGCATCAGAAATTTTGTTTGCATATCGTTTGTGTTTGCATTAAAAAGTATATAGGCTGAAACAATTCGGTCTACGAGCTACTAGTTTCCAAATGGCAACTTTGTTGCTGTGACTGATTATTGCCATGTACCTTTTACATTTTGTGCTTTATTTATTTTGCATTTTGTTTTGCAAGTTTAATTTTTTTTTTGTGTTGTATTCTACATCCTACCATAGATCTTAGGGCTCTGTTGGTATATATATGCATATATATATACAAGTATATATACATATATATAAATATATAAGTATATATACATATATATATATGTGTGTGTGTGTGTGTGTGTGTGTGTGTGTGTGTGTGTGTACACACACACATATATATATGTATATACATACATACATACATACATACATACATACATATATATATATATACATACATACATACATATGTATGTACATACATCTATACATACATATATATATATATGTATGTATGTATATATTCATATACGCACACGCACACACACACACATACATACATACATACATATACTTTGTCGCTGCAAGGTAACCTTAAGGCATGTCTATCTATCCATATCCTAAACACCACACGGGCAGATAATTCTCTTTGCCTTATCTTTCTTTATTATACTCGACTGTGTCTAATCATATCCATATATGTACATGTATACTCATGTATAACTATGTATAGGATAATCATTCATATATATATATATATATATATATATATATTCATGTATAAACTTTATGTAAATGTTATATCATGTACACCTTGTGAGTAATATTTTACTATACTTGAAATTTATTCAAAAACATATAACTCTTTCATATATGTATGATGAAGATACTTATCACTGTGCTATATTGATTTCCTTTAGTCATATGGTATGTGTGTAAATGTCTGTAACATACTTACCTTTGAAGTATGCTATACAATTAAAACCATTTAATAACATGTTCGCATGTTCATGTATGACACACACACCTTATTATCATCCTCATATGTTATTTTCATCACAACTATAGCTATATGAAAACATTGCTTGTGCACCATATCATTTATCAATTACACTTCTATTCATTCATATGTATATATATATTTATGCATGCATGCATGCATGTATGTATGTATGTATGTATGTATGTATACATATATATATACACACACATTTATTATAGACATGTGATCATATGATTGTACAATACTTGTAAACATATGATGTTGTAGTATCATACAGTCATAATACAACATAATGGCATAGGCATTCAAGCAATCATATTCTATTTCATGTAGACGATCAAGGTCATATTAACATGTTATTTTTAGTTTTATGGATATCTTTACACTATAGTGTTAGCATTAGCATCCTTTTTGAAAATTAATGTTAATTTATACAACTTTATTTCCATATGTTATTATGTTTCTCACATGTTTATGCAGCATAATGATAAGTGTGAATTATACTATGTTTTTAGTGTGTTTTTATGTGTTTAATTGAGTTAAGTTAGTATTAATTTAGTTAATTTTAGGTTTAATTATTTAGTTTGTGTGTTTTTAGGTCTAATTATTATTTTTGGTGTTTTCTAGGGCCAAATTGAAGAGAAAAAGGGTTAAAGTATAAAAAGGAGAAATGAAGGGGCAAAATTGTAATTATGGAGGAAGCTGGTTTTCACTCCTGAGGGATAGCCATGAATCACTTGGCTAAGTGATTTGGCACTCTCCTGAGTGATTTTGACACTCACCCAAGCAAATTCACGTGTTCTTCAGGGTTAAGTCACTCTCTTGAGCAAATTAAGCACTCTCCCGAGTGACTAAGACCACTCTCTTGAGTGGATGTCCTATTTAGGCAATAAAAGTCTTTTTATTTCACTAAAACACAAATTTCTTCAATTTAAAAAGTCATAGGAGGCGTAAAATGCTTCTCTTAGAGGATATAAAAAGGATTAAAGACACCAAGACTAAGGGAACCAACCCTATATATGAATTTTATTTTTTAGTTTTACATTAGCCTTAGTTTTTAATTTTTTTTAAGACACACAAGCTTGGAGTTAGGAAGCTTTGCTTGAGGTTCTACCTAATTGTCAAGGGATTTTCTTGATTCTATGAATTTATATCATCTTTATTTACTTTGTTTAATTTTTAATATGAAGTGTGAGTAGTTTTCTTAACTTTTGCTAAAGCATAGTTGAATCCTTAACTTTTCTTGTAATGACCTAGTTGTGCTTTCATTAAATACAAGTTGATTATGTAACGCCCCAAATTTAAGTTAATCGAAAATTCTTTCTAACTTGTGAATAATATTTGATTCTGGTGGGCAAGGGTTTAAATTTATTAAGGATTAGGATGATTAATTATAATTTTTTTAGGCTTATGAATTCGTATTTTAATTAAAATACCTCTAATAAAAAATAAATAATCATAATAAATAAATGTAATAATAATAATAATAATAGAATTAGGTCCCTAGAATTTTCCAGACAAAACTCTCATGGCCACAGAAAAAAGGAAATAAAGAAAAGAAAGAGAAGAGGAAAAAAAAGAGGAAGGGAAAAAGGGGAGGGCAGGGAAGGTCAGAGAAAGAGGTGAGATGGAGAAGGCAAGAGCCGACCAGTGGCCACATCGGCCACCTTTTGCGGCGATAACTCATGTGCGGCACCGCAGCTTCCCATCACCAGCGTTTGAGTTCCCTCACCATGTCATTATGCCCTATTTCTCTTTTTCTTGTGACTGCAGTTGATCCTCCATTCCGACGACATACAGCGACCATTGGTGAGACAAGCAGCACCGATGAGTTCACTAAAATGGGGCAATCACTTCGGTGTATTAAGCCCCTCCACAATCACCGATAATATGTAAATGAGAGAGAGAGGCAGCCAATGAATTTAAGCCCACTTTTTGGACAGTTGATGGACATTAGAGTGCATGAACACCCTAGGAGGTTGTCGACAAAACCACCTTCAGCTGAGCAGCATTAGTGCACTCTAAGGAAGCTTCGATGAGTCTCCGGCAATCACAGTAGGGGACGAAAATCAAAGAAAAATCGCAAGAATCGGTATGTAACTACCAAATTTGTCTCTCAAGAGTTTATTTAAAATTAATTCTAATTTTTAGTTAAAAATCATTTCATTTTTGCATAAATTCCAATGCCTGTTGTTGTGTCAATCATTTTGTGTAATGTTCTGGCTGGTTGAGCTTTACCCAATTGAGTCTCATTTCTAAATTTCAAAGTTTTTGTCGATAATCAACACCTAGTACGAAAAAGGGACCCCATTGATATACATTATTGCTTGTGTTGATTGTACTAAATCCTTATGGTATGAAGTGGATTTTACTGCAAGCTTGTTATTGTGTAGTTATCCTTGAATCATGTCTAGTTGGTAAAAAAAAATACTATACTAAGGTCTTAGAAGATTTTATCTTAGCTAGTAAAGGAACAGTCTACTTAACTTCCTTGGTTGGTTCATTAGAAAATGCATTTAAAAATATCCTTAAGTGAAGAAATCGCATGCCTAAAATCAAGTAAATTTTAAAGGTAGATGGCTGGGTAACCTCAACAAATGGAGAAGGGAAATTATATGTGGTATAGTTTATATGGATGAATTGATGAACATTCTATCGCTGGTGTTACTTGGTTATGAGAGAATATAGTTATAAACTACAAATTTAAGTATGTTAAAGGTAGAATTTCTTATCGATTTAGGGAATTGGCTATGGTTGCTGCTTATGGTCTTAAGAATTTGAGTGGCTGATCAAATTTTATCTCTAATATAAAATAATATCGATAGGTATAATTAAGAACTTTGGTGAAATAGCAGGTTGAAAGAGCTATAATTTCTATTCATCACTTGCCAATTGAGATAATCGAACTGTCACAAATGTATATCCATATAACTTGAAATTATAGCTTGTGAAAAATATATTTAATTCTAGTCTTGTAAATTTTCCTCTGTTAATCTAGACACATTTGGGTAAAGATTTAATTTTTCGTGTGTTTAGTTAATTAGTCAACGAGTGTAATGAATACACACTTGACAAGCTAAAAACTTAATTGAGACATAAACTTATGAGTGCCCGCACACACACATACATACACACACACACACACACGCACACACACATATATATATATGAATTTGGATTTAGAAGGTAGTTTGCATGATTTCATTGTGAAACATTGAAAATTGGATAAATGCTTCTTCTGATTTATTTAGCATGCAACTAAAATGTGGATAAAATAATTTGACTCAAGTTTGCAAAGAAAATAAATTATAAAGTTCAATTAGTTGAATTTTAGTTTTGTGGGTCATGGGCATAAACTATCCCTATATGTGAACATACGTTTTGATTGTTTGACTATAATTATATATATATATATATATAATTCATATTCTAAAGTTTGATATACAAACAAAAATGATGAGGAAAAATGTGAATGTTGGTGTTAATTTACTTGCCCAAATTTGGGAATAAGGTAGTTATCTACAATTGTTATGTTTTGTATTTGAGAAGGCATGCTTGGGGTATATCTTGGGCTAACATTTTTATATTTCAACTTATGACTGTAAAAAGGTATGTGACTCCTCTCAATCGTGATATGAAGACTATGTGCCTATTGTGTGTATTAACCCTGAATTTATTTTAATGGTTCATGTTAACTATTAATTTGAGACGGTTAAACAAAATAAATGATTAGCACACATGTATTTTGAGAATATATTGTGGAAAAACAATGAACTATATGCACAATAATATAAATCAAATGTGTTATAATGTTAAGAAATTCTTGATTTGCATGAACTATGTCATGATTAGTGCACATATATGATTGAGAATTGATGTGAATAACTTGAATGAAGTGACTAATGGGCAATCCACAAATTGATGATAAATTAAGTTTGAAAAAGTAACAAGTAGAGCACTACGGTGCCCTTGATAGGAAACGGCATTATTATGGAATAGAAAGGCAACAACTATGAATGAAATTGTTAAATAACCATGAGACATATTATACATACACTAAATGAATGATACTATACATATACACATGAAATTTTTGTTTAATTAGTTAAATGTAGCAATGACATGTATTGTATGTTTTGTAAAGCTTAGAATACAGGTGAGATCCTTTTGCCCTTAGTAAACTAGTGGATAATCTAAGATATAGGATATAATGGCTAGCCATAGGGACATATATACTGTGGTAATAACATGAGGTTAGTTGGATAGCACACATAACGAATTAGCCGGCACACACACATATAGTGGAGTAGCAGGATCATAGCAAGTGGTCCCTCCACTTACACTGGAGTAGTACGATCATGGTAAGTGGTCCCTCCAGTCCATTAGCAGCATTGGAATCCTCAACCTGCATATTTGGTTTGAGGATTTCCACTAGTAGTTACTAAGAGCAACATTGATTGAAATTAGGTGTTGTAAACAAAATAACAAATGTCCAGGGGTTGAGTTGAATACTAAATAATAAGTTATACTTCAAATTATTAGGGGCTATAAATTAAGCATTACATTGGTTCATATTATCACATCTATTTACAATGAATAATAATAAGTTTATTATATGTGTTTATGATTTTTGGTGAAATATTTTATGATGAGAAAGGAATATTGAATGTTGTTAATGTCTATATGTAACACATTGTGAATTTTTGGAAATCTTGAGTATCAAAATGACAATAGTAGATTACTAACTAAAATCACTTGTTATTTAAAATTTTAACTATTTTTAAAGTAAACAACATTAGGAAATTTAATCATTTATTTTAGGAATCCTAGATAAAATCTATAGACAATTAACTTGTGGAACAATTTAATACATAATTGAATAATTTCTATACTAAATTGAAAAATTTTAAATGCTCTCTTAAATATGTACTTGGTTGATTATAAACCTCTTGAAACGAGATGCTTGATAATAATTGGCCTATTTATGGTGAAAATGTGGTTAAATTAAATTGTTTCATAAGATGTTATATACTCGTATATATTGTATGAGAAGTTTAGTATTAGTGGTTATGTACACTATCAACTCAAAATTAAACTTCTTTTTCTATTATATGATGTTATGCATGGATAACTGAAATCTACAAATATAGTTTAAACTATACCATTTGAAAGGTAAATTTGGTAGTCACCACTAAGCTTTTAGCTTAGCACGTGGTGTACTTTCCACGCGTAGGTTGAAGATCAAGATGGTTAACCCATTTGTAGGAGTTCAGGATCTGTTGCAGCTAGCCATGTTAAGGAATTAGATTGGAGCATGGCAACTAAATTTAGTTGTACTATTATTATTTTATTTTGGCATGTACATAGTTAAAGTTTAGCCCGTAACATTATTGTTGTTTCATTGATGTAAGGAAAAAAATTTTGTATTTGTGACAATTGTATAATGAAATTGTATAGTTATAGTTAAGAAAAGAGATATTAGTGTTATGTAAATTTGAAAGATGAAATTTTAGACCGATTGTGTATTGAGGAGGATGGGAAATTTGTCTTGGAATTCGGTTGAAACTGTGGAAACTGATGGTTGATTTTAGAGTGTGTTATTTTTGTATTCTTTTTCCACGGGAGGTTGCCAATATTTAGGGGAAACTATGCCAAAATTTTTGGAAAAATAAGGAATGGAAGTTTGGAATCTTTAATGACTTAAGTAAAATTTATATTAATTTTATTTGTATATAAATCGTAAAGTAATTGTGACATTCTTATTCGGCTTGTTCATTAGATAGGGTATAGGATGTTACATATTATTTCTTAGTTCTTGAGCAGTTTCATATCTTTGATTGTTATTGGTTTAATTATTAATGTATTGGATAAATGGTTGATGATTGATTTCAATTACAATCTATGATATGTATGTTCTTGGGTTAATTTATTGATGTTGATGTATGGTTATGTTCTGAATAAGAGATAATTGTACGTTAGTAAAAGTGGATTAAGCTTAAGAATAGACTGAAATTAAACTTTCTTGAGAAAGAGTTTAATGGATGTTTAAGAGTTAAAACTAGATCTTTATGCTAAGTATTAAATTGTTCTTAACATGAGGATTTCATATTTAGAACGATAGTCTAAATAATCTATCTGGCTCTATATTTCTAGTTTTCCAAAATCATTTGAATTCCTTTTAACTAATTCATTACAATATCAGTTAAGGTGGATAGTCATTTAGTATAAGTTGTCTTTAATATTGATTTTTACCAATTTACATTACTTGTTTTATTTAAATTCTCAGTTTAAATCCTTGACTTTTTTGCATTAGTTATTTTACTATTTTTAGTTTGATAAATTTTCATCATCACAAAAATTGGGATTTATTTTATTCTTTACACACTGTATTCACTCTAAAATCTAAAACAAGTTGCATTTTTTATAGTTTCTCTTGGGTTCGATATTTAGGGTCTTAATTTATATTTTTTTATATTACTAGCCGATCTAGTAAACTTGCTACAGACTAATCAAGTTTTTATCATTGTTGCTGGGGAAACATTGGTAGTTGTTTTTAGATTTGAAAGTTGATTTTGTGTGTCTTTCTTCCTTTTTCTTATTCTTTATTCTTTATTAATTTTATTCTTTTATTCTTTGTAGGTGTCAGTAGTTTATGTTAAGAGGCAAGCCAATTTTGCCTATTGACCCTAAAATTAAGAGGGCATTCCATAGGATTAGGAGATTAAGGCAAAGCAAAATGAATTTAGAAGAGTAAGAACTAACAACCTTAATAACTACCCTCTCCATGACCCACCAATAAATGATCCACACCTTAGGATAAAAGGGCAGGTTCACCATAATCAAGGTCAAAGGGATGGGTTTAAGCCTAGAACCATTAAAGATTATATTATACCTAGGTGGAATGAGGATTATAGAACAACCACCTGCCTAGGTGGAGAAATCACCTTAATTTTTCATAGAGAGAGGGGAATCATGCATCTTTATCTAGTAATCAACCTAGGGCTCCCTTTAATCAAAATATAGTCTCTCATAGCAATAACCACCTGCCTAACCAAATATCTACATATGAACCCCCAGGTTTTTAAGCTAGACCTCAATCAACACAAGATAGAAAAGTCAATTTAGAGGAAATGTTTGCCAATTTTATGAATGTCTATACCACTTTTATGGCTAGTTAAGATGCTAAATGAAAATTACAAGAAATTTGGATGAGAAATCAAGATGATTTTATTAGAAATCTAGAAAATCAAGTAGGGCAACTTCCTAACTCTATCTCAAATAGGACACATGGCATTTTTTCATCTAACGTGGATAAGAACCCAAAGGAAAAAGCCAAGACAATTACCTTGAGAATTGGAAAGGAGGTAAAGGAAGCTAAAAATGGCAAGCACTCTTCATATTTGGTGGAACCGACACCGGAAGTAAGTATTTCTAAACCAAAATTTAATGATAAGATATTGCCTATTGCTGAGAAGAGCAAAGGTAAGTAGAAACTTGTTTCTATTGTGCTTGATGAGTCTAAATTACCTTATCCATCTCTAGCTAGAAAGGAAAAGCATAATGAGCAATTAACAAGATTTTTAGACATGTTTAAAAAGTTGCAAATAAATTTACCACTTTTTGAAGCTTTGTTGTACATGCCTAAATATGTTAAATTTATGAAAGAGTTATGTTTTAACAAGAAAAAGATAAAGGGTGTAGGAACGGTTCAAATATCTGAAAATTGTAGTGCAATTTTAACGAACAAAATTCTTGAAAAACTAGAGGATCCTGGTAGTTTCACTTTACCTTGCAAATTAGTAGGGAATTTTTTCGAACATGTATTATGTGATTTGGGTGCTAGTATTAATCTTATGTCTTATTCAATTTGCAGAAAATTAAATTTAGGTGATATCAAGAAAACCCAAATGACACTGCAATTGGCAAATAGATCAATAAAGAGACCTAATGGTATTATTGAGGACTTATTAGTGAAAGTGGAAAATTTTATATTCCCAGTTAATTTGGTAGTCATGGACATGAAAGAGAATCAAAAGGTACACTTTGATAGTAAGAAGGCCATTTTTGAACACGACAAAAGCTTTAATAGATGTACATGGACAGACAGTTACCTTAAGGTTTAATGAGGAAGAAATGATTTTCAATGTTAATAAGGTAATAAAGCACCATTTCTATGATTTTTAATTGTTCATTTACTTTATAGATGGTATTCAAGAATGTATAGAGGAAAAGCAAGAAGAAATGTTATTGGATGATGAGCTTCAATATTGTTTAATGCATCCAAAGAATAAGGAGGAAGTTGAGAAGAATGAAAAAGAGCCGATAGAAGAGTTAGAAAAGAAACATAAAGAGGAAGGAACAAGGAAGGATGAACCGTCCCCTCCTATCGGAGAAAATAATTATAAATTTAAAACCCTTCCCTCTCATTTAAAATATATATTTTTAAAAAATAATGCAAAACCAGTAATTATGTCTTCACTTTTGATAGGTTTGGAGGAGAAAATGCTTTTTGAAGTATTGAAAAAGCATAAAGGAAAACGATATCAAGTTGGGCAAATATAAGTTTTTGAGACAACCATGGTGTTTTGTGACTGATACAAGGGTTACAAGTCTAGCTGAGGACTTCTTAAAATCAAAACTAAGCTCTTTAACTCTTTATTTCCTTTGTTTTAAATTTTTTTTTTATTTGTTGTTTTGTTGTTTTTTTTTTGAGTGCTTTTGTTACTTAGGTGTTAGTTTGTTTTAGTATGGATCGGTTTAGTTTTTTATTCATGAATTAAAAAGGGAGTTTTGTCTATTAAGTACATGCTTTGTGATGTGATTAAAGGATTGAATGAGATTTTGGCATAGTTTTAAGTAAGAATTGAGCAACGAAGACTTGTGTTTAAGGTAATATTGAAAGTGAGTAAGTGTTAGTACATGGTGGAAGAATAATGTGTTGTGTTTTGAGTTTGAGCATAACTTTGTTTGGGAGTGATTTAATTAAGCAGATGCAAAAAAAAGGTTAATGTTGTTTAAGAGATGATGATTTAGTGATTCAAAAGTTAATTTAAGAAGGGAGTAAGATAATTAGTAAAACAAATATTTAATGGAAGCATTGAGGTTTAAAATAAAGAAGAAAAAATATTCAAAGAGAGGACAACCTTGGGTCACTCAGCTGAGTGACTATCTCACTCTCCCGAGTGCCTGAGTGCTCCCCTGAGTGAAAAATCACTCTCTTGAGTGATTTATGCCTTTTCTTAGCCTTTAAGTGCAGCACTAGCTCACTCTTTTGAGTGGTATATCTCACTCTCCTGAGTGCTCTCTTAATTAGTTTAAATCACATGAGTCTAAAAGTCCATAATTTACTTAAGAAAATAGGATTCTGTAGTGAATTTCCCTACAAAATAAGTATTCCGTTGGGAAATTTCTTTTCCAATTATAGCCGCAAAAAATTGGCACCAATTTAACAACAAATTTTTCAATTTCATCGCTAATTTTCATCAATAAAGTTTGGCAGAAAAATTTTCCTTCATCATTTACGACAGATTTTTTATTTCGTTGCAATACACAATTGTCATCGACAAATTTGCCTACGAAAAGATTTTTTTGTTAGTATTACTTATGGACTGATTTTTACCGAAAAAAAACTTTATCGGTAATTTTCCATTGGAATTGGGATTTTTCTTATAGTGACATTGTGAGTAATATTTTACTATACTTGAAATTTATTCAAAACATTTAACTCTTTCATATATGTATGATGATGATACTTGTCACCATGCTATATTAAATTCCTTTAATCATATGCTATGTGTATACATGTCTGTAACATACTTACCTTTGAAGTATGCTATACAATTAAGACCATTTAACATCATGTTCACATGTTCATGTATGCACACACATACTTTATTATCATCTTCATATGCTATTTTCATCGTAACTATAACTATATGAAAATGTTGCATGTGCACCATATCATTTATCAATTACACTTCTATTCATTCATATGTATGTATACATATATACATGTATATATACACACACATCTATTATAGACATGCGATCAGATGATTGTACAAATCTTGTAAATATTTAATTCTGTAATATCATACAGTCATAATACAACATAATGGCATAAGCATTCGAGCAATCATATTCTATTTCATGTAGACGATCAAGATCATGTAAACATGTGATTTTTAGTTTTATAGATATCTTTACACTATAGAGTTAACATCCCTTTTTCTAAAATTAATTTTCTTTTATACAACTCTATTTCCATATGTTATTATGTTTCTCACATGTTTAATGTAGCATAATACCCTTATCTTTATCTTTAAGATACACTAAAAGTATTTAGGATTGTCTAGACAAGCTTTGATATCAATTTGAATCCTAAAAATCAAGTTTATAAGGAAATAAGGGATGGTCATGATTGTTATGAAATGAGTATTGACCGTGAGATAAGTGGATTTTTGGTTTTGGACTAGCTCACGGTCATTACCAATTTGGTACTGAATGTGAGGTCCATTCTGTCTAAAGGCAGATTTCTAGTTTCATCTTGTAAGCTAATTTAGACCTATTAACCATCATTTTAGGTAAAATGGTCTTCTACAAACTTATTCCTATATGTTTCTAGTTTCTAAAATAGTAAAAATTATCTCATTACCATCTTTAAATTTCAAGATATTTACAAAACACTAAAGTCTGCTCCCTGTGATAAGGCAGTAGGTTGTCCAGTTTTCAAGCCAAGTTTAAACATGATTAGGGGCAAAATTTGACTTGGTCTTCTCCATAGAAAATCTAGATATGGAAGTCTAGTTTCTAAACCAATTAGAAAAAATCAATTTACAATTTTACAATTCAAGATATAAACATTTCAATCCTACTAGGTCAATGAAAACCAAAGACAGAATTCTATCTACTAAAGGATTTTTCAAACTTTTTGAAACACTTAAGTTAATCTGAAGTTTAACGCATCAAAGATTAACTCTTAGCATATTTTCCCCTACAAATTTACCTTTGCATGCAATATACTTTCTAGGTTTTAATCTTAGGGTTTAGCTTTTGCTTAACCATTCAACCTATTACATGAACACATCCATTACATGAACTCATACATAAATTATCATCTCATTTTCCTAGTTAAGCCTTGTTTTCCTCACAACTAACTCTAAATTATAAATACATGTCAATCACACATAAATTTCCCATACATTGGTCGAAATCCACACCTCTTCAATCTTTAATCACCTTTTTACCCTTGTTCTACTTAGGTTCCTCTTCTACAATTAACATTTCATACCTACATCAATTTCCATTATTTTCTCTCTTGAAATACATCACCATAACAAGAATAAAGATAAAGTAGATGATGTAAATAACTCATTACCTTTACAAATCACCTTTAAAAACCATATATCCAATCATATGCATTAGAAATTCCTTAAGAAATGCACAAAGAGATCTATTCTTTTAAAGAGAGATGAGAGATGAAGGGAAAAATCCATGTTTTTCCTTCCCATGGCTGACCATCCCTTTATTTATACCCTTTAAAATAATTTTTCTCTCTCCAACATACAAGGCCCTAGAGTGTAAAGTGGGAGAAGAAATCCCTTTTAGCTCCTCCAAATATTTAAATGTCCAAAAGCTGCCCCCACTCACTTCTTTATTTCAAATTCAATCTCCTCATAGACTTTCTCTTATGAAATCAACTCTAACTGATCCTTCTTTTAACCTTAACCCCAAAATTACTATCCGCTTTTAATTCAGCCATCAAACTATTTTTTTCCTTTTTAATTATACCTTTATAAAATCATGCCTTATAATTCACATACACAACATATAATAAAATTACCACTTAATCACACTTATGTCCCAATTGCTTCCTTAACTATATTTTTATTCTAATTATACACATAGTAAAATAACTTTTTTTGCCCTCTATCACTTAAAATAATAATTATCACTGTTTTAACTTATAATACTTTAAGTAATTAAGCTTAATTGAACCTTAATATCATATTAATTCCTATGAATCTTTCTAGAGCCAATGTTGGGTATGTACAATTTATCTGAAAAACAAAACAAATGACAATTTGATGAAATTTGTGATACCACTGACGATAAGTGTGTTTGAGTCCATATATGGAATTCTTTAATTTGCAAACCATTTACTTTGAATCTTCTAAAACAAAGTTTTTTAGTCATTTCACATAAATTATTTCATTAATGTCGCCATTGAGAAATGTTGTCTTAACATCCATCTTATGTAAATCAATTTTAAAGTGTGCCACAAGTGCCATTATTATTCTAAAAAAGTCTTTTGATGAAACTGGAGAGAGTCTCTTTATAATCAATGCCTTCCTTTTAAGTAAAGTCCTTAGCAACAAAACGAGCCTTGTATCTCTCTATATTTCCTTTTGAATTCCTTTTGTTTTTAAATATCCATTTATAACCAATAGGTTTTGTACCTTTAGGCAATGGGAAAAGATCCCAAACCTTATTATCTTTCATAGACTTTATTTCCTCATTCATGGAATTGATCCACTCTTGAGATTTTGAGCTTTCTATAGCCTGATGAAAGTTGATTGGATCATCTTCTATCATTTCATTGTCAACCTCATTCTTTTGGAGAAATATAATGTAATCATCTAAAATTGTACTTCTTCTTTCTCTAGTAGGTCTTCTTAATGGCATTTGTTATTGAGGTTGTTGAGTTTGTTCTTTGGGAACAACTTATTGAATAGGGTCAAAAAAGATTTTTGACATTGTCTTGTGGTGCTGGTGTTGCTTCTTGAACCATGTTAGGGAGAAAGTCTTGATCTTAATCATGACTAATTACAATTGTAGGAAGAGAATTGAATTCCTATTCAACAATAAAGTCTCTAACCTTATCTCACCCCCCCTCCTTCCCAATTCAACATCCTAGAAAAACTTGGCATTTTTCGTCTTAAAAAATGATCTTTTATGGGATAATAAAATTTGTACCCCCGACACCATTCAGAGTATCCAACAAAATAGCTATTTAATGTTCTTGAGTCCAATTTTGTTTCATTTGGCCTATAAGACCTTGCCTCAGGTGGAGAACCCTAAATGTGTAAATATTTTAAGCTAGGTTTTTGACCCATCCATAGTTTTTAAGGGGTTTTGGTCATTAGTTTGGTTGGAACTCTGTTAAGGATCTAAGTTACAGTCTTTAATGCCTCTCCCCAAAGTGAATGTGGCAAAGTAGTATGGCTAATCATACTCTTTACCATGTCTTTCAATATACTATTTCAGCTTTTAGCTACACCATTCAGGTTGGAAATTCCTAGTATGGTGTATTATGGGACGATTCCCTATTCCTCTAGGAAGTTGGCAAATGGCCCTAGATGTTGTTCACTAGATCCATCATATCTACCATAGTATTCACCACCATGATCAAATTTAATAGTTTTAATCCTTTTATTTAGTTGATTTTCAACTTTAGCCTTAAAAGATTTGAACACATCTAAAGCTTGAGACTTCTCATGAATGAGATAAAGGTACCCATAACTTGAATAATCATCTATGAATGTAATAAAGTATCGTTGACCATTTCAAGAAGCCAAAGGGAATGGTTTACAAATATCTATACGTATTAGTTCTAAGCTGTCTGTAGATCTATTGGCACCTATTCTCCTTTTGTTTGTTTGTTTTCCTTTAATACACTCAATACAAATTTTAGAATTTGAAAAATCAAGTGAATCAAGAATTCCATGTGACACAAACCATTTAATTCTTTATTTAAAAATATAGCCTAATCTCTTATGCTAAAGTGCTACAGAATTCTCACTGGTTAATTTTCTTTTAGTACCCACATGCATGATTTCATTATATGTAGCAATTGTATCAAGCAAGTATAGGTTATCATTGTTAGATAAAGAACCAAAACCAATGAGTTTCAAACTTTGAAAAATACTAACACTACAAGAAAAATCCAAGATCTCGATGGAATTGAGTGAAATTTTGTAGGTAAACAAAAATGCCAATGAAAATTAGCGACGAAAATTGGTGAAGGAGATACGGTTGTAGGCACCTTTACCGACGGAAAATAATTTCATCGACAATTTTAACGATGGAATATATTTCCTTTATCAATTTTATCGACGGAAAAGTAGTCTTTCATTACTTTCGTCGCTAAATGAAGATCAATTATTGTCGTCGTTTGCCATTTTTTACCGACGAAAAACTATTCCATAGGAAAATTTATCGATGGAACTAGGTATTTCGTAGGCAAATTTAGCGACGGAAAACATTTTTGTTGGCAATATTTCCCTACGATATAATATTTTTCGTAGCTAAATTTACCTACGGAAATAGATATTCTGTAGGCAAATTTAGCAACGGGAAAGTTTTCCATCGCTATATTTCGGCTATATTTTTACCTATAGTTTGCTATTTTTTTCGTCGAAAATTCTCAAATTTCAATCTTTTTATTATTTTATTTTCTCTATATAGTGAAATCGTAATCAACAATATTATATAAAATATATAATTTACAATAATAAATTAATAGAAATCTAATAAGAACATTAAATTTATAATATTCAATAACATATCATTTTTTACAAGTCTTTAAAGTATAAATATTAGTCCTAACATTGCAGTCAAATCGTTATTAGTCCCAAAAGTAATAAAATCTAAAACCCTATGTTGTCGGCGTAGGTGGATTATCTGGATGCTGCGATGTGCTGCCTTCCCCCATTACTTCTTTCATTTGAGTACGAAACTCAGCTATATATTCCATAGACTCACGCAATTGAGTTGCTAATAAACTAACTGTAGTTTGAAGTTCAACTACTTCCTAACCTAATGCGGCTTGTCTACTAGAGGCACAAAAATAATCTATAAACTTATTTGATTCTGAATTAAAAATCAAAAGATGTGTATAAATCAATACAAGATAACTATAAATCATTATATCATAGCCATTACAATAAGTAATACATTTTTTATTTGTTCAAATATTTATCATTTAGACATGTTCTTATAGTCCAGTAATTAGCTTTATAGTAAAGCATTCGACACCTTATGACTTTAAATCACATATAAGCTAACTCTTCAATGCTAATCACTTATCAACTGCTATAATCTCTCTTTCATAGCCAATTAGGATCACAAGGAGATCTAAACAAATGTTAAACGTTTTGGTTTTTGAACTAAGTAATTAACTATACTTTAATTATTTAATAGGAAGCTATTGTAAACCAATACTTTATTTCAATAATAAGAATGAATCTTTATGGTAATAGAATGACTTAATTGTTACAATTAGCTATTCCTCGGTTGGAAGTTTAATAAACTTGGGAGAATTTCTCTGTATCTTTAAAAGGGGCTATTCTTAAAATTATTTCCTTGCTAATCCTCAATTTAATTGCTTTTCACATAATTAAAAGGAAAGGCATCCTAAAAGTTTACATTAAAGAATTACCCAATAATCATTTAAAAATATGGTAATACTGTTTTTGGTTCAAAATATTTTAGTAATTATGCTTAAATGACAAATAGGAAAAACTCTACCTATTACAGCAAAAGATTATTAAAAGGACTATAAATATAGTTTACAACAATTAAAGTGTTATTCTCTGCCATAAAAGATTATTACTATCAAAAGATAGCTTCACTATTGATTAAATATTATTTCAATTCCACTGCTTTCAAGAATTATTTTAAGCTAATACACTTCAACCTTAACTAGTTAAGAAAAATTCATTAATTATATTCATATTATAAATATTTATATTTATATTTATATAGTGACATGATAATATTAATACATTGTTTTACTAATATTATTACAATTATCAAGTACATTTAAATCACCTTATATCAGTTATTCTCTTCATAACAATTGCCATTATTTTTCCTTTTTATGAAATAGCTATATGGTAATGCACTTGTTATTTTTAGCTTGCTATTACAGTAATAAACAGCTTGCTTTAATTTTAACTTCTTAGTTATTTTATTTAGTCAATTAAATCATAATATCATATTTAAACACTGTTTAATAATTCTTCCATAACCTGCCAGCTTAGTTTGGACACAACCTTTATTCCGTTCCAACAACAAACTTTAAATTAAAATAAATATATGCTAAGTGTTTAGTTTTCAAGTGTCCAATTGTCTCTATATTATAAGTAATAAAGAGATATATGTTTACTTACTAAATAAACCAAAGTTTAAGTGAGAATTTTACATGTAGAAGCAGAACTATAATTTTAAGTGAGTGGCAGCAGCACTTGGTTGAGTGGCTTACTACACTCGAGCAAGTGATTTTCCTCAGCCCAAAGACCACGCTGCATCATGCCACCTTCACAATTCACACCAAAGTCCTTTGTATTTTAATCATAATTGATTAACTATTTATTCCCGCTAATGAACCTTTAAACACTTAATTATATGATTAAAATATAACACATTACAGCTTTAACAACATCCTTAATTCTTTAAATTAACTCAAGACTCAACTCATAATAACTCTTATCTATTTAAACTTGCATGCAGCTCATTTACTCAATAACTCTTGATTTTAAGAATCCAAATATTTAATAGCCGAAGAGTTACCTAAACTCTCAATCATATAACCTCTAATCATTTGATGGCATTTGTATAAGAACAATTCCCTAGAAAATAGAGTATCCTCTTCACAAACAAGAAGATAAGAAACACTACAATAAAAACGTTCATCATCAGTAAACAGAGCTAAAATCATCCAAGCAAAGTATTTTTAACTTCCTTGAAATTAAAATTACACATGCAATATTTTTAATTTCAACCATCCAACCAAAGTTATATTCTCACTTAAAACCAGCAAAACCACACACTCATGCATGGCTTCTATTCTAAATCACTACCAAGTAAAATCACATACAGAGAATTAAATTTCCCAAACCTATTATTGAGCCCCAAAACCTTCTTTAAAATCTCTTGCTAATGGTTTTTATTGAGAACTTTCTACAATCCAGTCTCCACACGAACAAAACCTTCTTCAAAATCTCTTGCTAATGGTTCTTCTCAAAAACTTTCTTCAATCCAGTCTTTAAAGACCTAGCTAGTTTTTTTTAAGAGAAGAAGGTTGAAGTGGCAGAAGAGGAAAGGGGGAAAGTAGGGATTGAAATTGGGGAAAGGGCGAAAGGGGGAAACACTTTAACTTAAATTTTTTATTCCCTCTTTTAACTTAAATTTTAAAGGTTAATTTTTATTTCCCTCCATAAAGTTTAATTTTTAATTTTCTATATTTAAAGGTAATTTTTTGTTATTTTTAAATATAAAACTAAAATTTTTTTATTTACGTTTTTATTAATTAAATTTTTTATTATTTTTAAATATACAGCTAAAATTTCTTAATTACAATTTTCCACTTAATTAAATTTTATACTCCTTCCAAAATTTCACAATAAAAAAAAAATTTCATCTTAAAAAATTTTAAATATAATTTTTAATTTTAAATTCAGTTTTTAACCATTAGAAAAATAATTTATATTTACCTTTATTTATAAAGATAAGAGTAAATATAAAATATTTTTTTAAATAACTATTAAATTAATAGTATCAATTAAATAATTATAATATGAAGAAATCTTTATGTCTCTTTTTTATGTATTTCTTAGTATTTAAGTTGTTTATAAAATATTTTAAATTGGTATAATAATTGTATATAATTATATTATTAATTTAAATATTTAATTACTCATATAAATATTGTGCAAAAATAATTGAATATTAATTGATACTAAAGGAAAATAAAATTAGTTGCTAAGTTGATTATATACATATATAATTACATTAATTAGTAAAATTTCATTAATAAAATAATTATATACAATTACATTATTAATTTAAATACTCAATTACTTATATAGATATTGTACAAAAATAGATAAATATTTAGTTGAGTGATATTAAAAAAATAAAATTAATTGGTCAGGTGATTATATACTCATATAATTAAATTAATATGTAAAAGTTTATTAATATAATAATTATATACGATTATATTATTAATTTAACTACTTAATTACTTATATAGGCATAAATTTATGATATTAATATAGGCGTCGTATTTTTTGGATTGAGAACTCAAAGAAATAGATGGATGTGTTAATGCAACTGCCATAATAACTGAATTTGGACTCCAAATTTCAATTATTGCCTTATCATGTTAGGTGAGTTTTGAATCGGAATTAAAAGGTACATTATAAGATTAGAAATTAACTGATTCTTCAAACTAAAGACAATCGTAAGGGCCCTCACAAAATATTTATGGTACAACCTTCAAATTATAGAATTGCACATTATTTTAAGTGATATCTATGTATCACCTGTCAAAGGTTGAGCTCATTGCTTATTAAATTATGATTACTTTTTTTTAACCTAATGAAAAGTTTTTCCTTTCAATACAAGAGTATTTATCTGATTTTGAAATCTAAATTTTATAATTCCAAAATAAAATCAATAACGTTAAAATAAAATTTATAGGTTAACCTAAGTAAAAACTAATTATTGGTAGATTAAACAAATTAAAATGCCAATAATAGTTATAGGTGGTAAATAGTTCAAGTCAAGCGATGACGCCAGCTCAAGTGGAGGCCAAGACGTATGTGCGTTCACCACTCAAACCACGTCAACAGTGAAGCTTAAACTCAATCTATGATGGAGATGAAGAAGAGAAGTAAAGGACGAAAAAGAAAATAAGAAATATGAAAAACAATCATGTTTTGGCTTCTGAAATAGACAAGGGATGGACAAATAAATTAAAGGCCAAAATGAAAAGGTTTCTACAAAGTATAAATTTACCTACGAAATATGAATTCTATAGGTAATTCTTTATGAAACCTAAATTTCATAGGTAATTTACTGACGGATAATTTTTCTGTCGGTAAATTTCCAATGGAAAAATAATTTTGTAGGTAATTATCGATGGAATACAAATTTCGTACGTAAATTACTGACAAAATATTCTTTTACCCGTAATTTACCTACGGTATTTGAATTCCGTCGGTAAATTATCGATAGAATTGTTTTTCCATTGGTAATTTATCGATGGAATATTATTTCGTCTGTAAATTACCTACGGTTAAATGATTTCGTAAGGAATTACCAATGGTTTTTTATTTCCATAGGTAAATTACCTACAAAATATAAGTTCCATTGGTAATTTTCATGTACAAATAAGGCGCATATTATTGGCGCCAATTTAATGACCAAATATTCTAATTCCGTCGCTAATTTTCGTCTGTAATTTTTGGCGGAAAAATTTCCCCCCATTATTTACGACGAAATAAAATTCCATCGCAATGCACATTTTTTCCAAAAAGTTTCCCAGCGGAAAATAGTTTTTTGTCGTAAAGTTTCTATCGTAAAGTTTTTCGTCGTAAAGTTTTCGTCGGTATTCTGAATTTTTCTTGTAGTGTAAATTGATTGTTTCTAAGAGAACAAGAATATCCTGATTTGTCCAATGTAGAAACAGAAATTAAATTATGTCTAAATGATAGTACAATAAAAGTCTCTTTCAAATCCAAATAAATTCCAGTCTTTAATAATAACCTAAAAGTGCCTATTGCCTCAACTTCAATTTGCTTGCCCTTGCCTACATAGATGTATCTTTCACCATCACTCGGCTTTCGGCTACTCAAGCAACCCTGTATGCATACACTTATATGAGTAGTGGCACCAGAATCTATTCACCAAGTGTATCTAGGTATTGAGATAAAATTAACCTCAAAACAAACAAAAGCATGAAATGTACCTTTCTTTGCATGCCAAGCATGATATTTGGTACAATCTTTCTTTTTATGAGAAGTTCCTTTGCCGTAAAAGTAACTAGATTGTTGAATTTTATCCTTATTTTCCTTATCTCACTTCTTTTATTCTGTAGCTTTTTTATCCTTCTTCCTTTTCTTATTGTAGCCTTTAGAAGATAGTGCCAAATTAGCACTTTCTACTTTTTCAAGCTTTATCCTATCGTCCTCATTCACCAAATTAGAAATGAGTATATTCAGAGTCCACTTCTCCTTTTAAGTATTATAACTCACCTGAACTTGACTTAATTATGGAGGAAGAGAGATAAAAAACCAAATGCATTAATATATCGTCAAAAATTTCTAATTTTAGTGCTTATAGCTTAGATGCAACCTGCTCCATTGCCAAAATGTATTCCCTTATGCTCCCATTGCCATTATACCTCATGGAAACAAGTTTGTTTATCAAACTACTTACTTTCACTTTTAGCAAAGCAATTTTTAAGAGCTTCAAGGAATGATTTGGCATTTTGATTTTTAGACGTAGTGTCCCTAAATGTATCTAGAATGGCCCGTCTCATGATCATTAAACTTAAGCGATTTGAGCACTCCCACTTCTCAAAGTTCCTCTTTTTTTTCGAAGAACTTTCAGCTATAAAAGGAGCAGGATGCTCACTTCGAAGTGCATAGTTTAGATCCATATAGCCTAGAATGATAGTAACATTCTCCTTCCATTTCTTAAAATTAGTTCCATTCAGCATAAGAAGTGAGTTAATATTTGTAGATATTGAACTGGTAGAAATATTTTTTAAATTCAGAGAACAACACAATATATTAAGCTCACAATCAATACTTTAAATATTACAAAATACCAGACTAAAAAATAATGGCGAATCTGTTAGGAATTATCAGTTACATGCATCTCATACATAAGCGGAATTTAAAATTTTTTAACCAATAGATATGATCTTGCCATGAATTTACAATATACATAATAATGGGAATAAGAAAAATCACCTTTGATTTTTGTTGAAAAGTTTATTTTTCTTCTCACCGGGTTGTTGTAAACACAGTGTCCAAAATTAAACACCTCCAATGAGTAATCCATACTAGAGAAGGATTGAATGAACCAACAAAGGAGGAATACAAGGCTGGCCAAAATCCCTTAATGTTGGCAAGGGGAAAGTGGTGGCTAGGGTTTTGAGAATGAGAGAAATTATTTTCTCTTAACTGTTCACCTTGTTACATTAAAACCCTATCACTTGGATCTTTATAGTTAGGTTAAAAATCCAACTTCATAATAGGATTGGGCTCTTTAAAATTGATGGAGAAATATTAAATGGGCTGCTCGAATTATTAATAATATATTTGGGCTCAATTAAATTCAATTTAAGTCCTTTCACAAAAGACTATGCATAAAACCCACAAACTAGGCCCTTTGTGCATATACTTGGATTTAATCACCCAAATGAATTCCAAATCCATCCAAATTAAATATGTAGGCTCTATAACACTTATGAAATATATTCAATTTATTTTGGTCCAAGAATTAGGCCTCTAAGGCCTTCTGTCTATAGTTGACATGAAACCCTTCTTCTAGAGGGTTTCTACGCCAAACTCAATTTTTTGGGCCTCTTTTAATTTTTCCAATGGATCTATTAATTATTATATCAGCCTTATAATACTTATAGTCCAATAATAATTAATTATGAAATATATTATTTCAATTAGGTCCATTTTACATAATATTTCTAAAAAGTTTTGCAAATAATTTTACTTGATCATAATTAATTAAATTCTTTAATAAATTATTCTCTTATTCACTTCTCTATTCCTATAATAATATAAAATATTATTATCCTTGTCATTTTACCATTTTATCTTTTTCTCCATATTTGTGTGACCTATTGGGTTCCTGTCAATATTGGCAGTATAATATGTAATTGTGAGTTCTATTCAAAACTCACATGATTTAAACTTCTTTAAATCATTTTATCAATCCCTATTGATATTTATGATACACTATTATACAAATCATGAGCAGCCTCTAGCTAGGCATCATGACTACCCAAATGTCAGAAAAGTCAAGTGGTTTGACTATACCCTTCCATAGAAACAGTTACCGTGTGATTACTCCTTTCTCCACTCTTATCTCAATTAGATTCTGAGTATGGATTTCAATTAACTCATATAAATCTAATTATGTATGTTCTATTAATTTAACCATTGTTCCCAAAAAGCTCTTCATAGATCTCTATCCATCTTGGCATATTACTCTGGCTAGAGATTCTCTGAATAAGGTAATTATAGAATCATGCGAGATAACTTTCCTTAATAAATATGGGATGGTGAATCATTTATTGATAACTCAACTAACTTCAAGTAGGTCATGATATATCCAATTTCCCAACTATATTCACCCTCGATTAGAAGTAATCAGTTATGGAGTCAAAGTATACCACTTGCTACTTAAGATAACATTGGTGATCTCAAGTCTAAGGATACTTGCATAACCGCTATAAAGAGATTCCTCACTGATATAGATTTAATATCCATGTGAGGATTCTCTTTATAGGTCTCCAATGAACTTGTTCTTCTAACAAGCATCCATATGTTAGCTTTGATTATCTTCCATAATCACAGTTATGAGAACCACTGCTTGAACCATTCAAGAAGCATAACATGTGCTAGTCTGTCCGAATTAACAATGTCCTGTCTTGTTGATTCTATGACCAGGGATATTTAAATATTAACACATTTTCATGCAATAGACATCTCATATCATGAACACTTCATGATTGCCTTTGCACTGTGTTTATAATATCTAGGACTTCATTTATTAATTTAAGATTTACAAACTCATGTATTTAAACATAGCATTGATAAATTAATGATGCCTTTTATTAAGAATATGAATTCATACATATGAAATACATCCCTATTACATAGGCTGTAGGACATACTCTCTAACATAATCCTATCACAAGACACCTAGCACAACATTGAAGTTTAGTCTTTGGATAGAAAAATCAACTTGCAAGTGGTAATCTTGGTGCAGTAATCAAATATTGATAATAAACTCCTATCAAACATTAAGCCTTTCTTTAGACCGACTTAACATTCACATGGAAATCCAAATAATTATCACGTATTTATTACCATGAATATGTTTTAATTTCAACTCGAGAATAATAACCTTCGTTTAGACTAGCTATTATCCGCATAAAATTTGAATATATATATATATATATATATATATATATATATACTTCCCTAATATTTTGATTTAATCAACCTACAAGATAGAGGTTACTTTGGCAACATTTTTCTTCAATTAACTAAATTAAAATATTAGTAATAAACTCTAAGGCCAATTTTGAATCTAAAATTCAATTGTACATGATAACAAAGGAAATTTAATTCGACATAAAACTCTATGGCATTCAGAGTCCTAAAGGTATACAAATTCTTACCATATAAATAGTTAAATCAGTTATTCACTCAGGGATGATTTTTTTCCTCTTTTTACGGAATTCTCTTTATTTTCTATGATTTTTCTAGTTAAAAGTATTGACTTGACTGTCGGAGTATTCGTAAATCTCCACAGGTCCATTCTCTTTTTTTGCAGGTATCGAGCTTGAATCAAGATTTTTTTGAGAATGTTATCCCCTGTATTAAAAAAAAGAAATAAAAAGAAGAAAAATGACACTATTTGGGGGGAGAGAGGGAGTTTGCTTGCTAGGAGACCCAAAAAAGGGGGAAAGTGATCTACCATTAGGCATTTTCCATCATTGCAATGCCACCATCAGTGCCACCATAGCGAAACCTGCCACCTACACAGCCACGGTAGAGCTTTTCCCTTGAAACATAAGAGATCTTGCTCTCTCTGCCATCCCTTCATGGAGATTTTCATCTGCAGTAGATCATAGATCTATCTTCACCATAACTACTACATTTTATCCTACTCATATTCATTTCACCACCACAAACAACATGCCAATCTTCTCTCGAACCCTTTCAAAAATAAGAAATGGAAGAAAAAAAAAGAAATGGGGGAGACTATAGAGACCATCGATAGAGATGATTGGCCTATAGTTTTTATCAAAGATCTTTGCATAAGAAGAGAATTTGGGATCCAAAAAGATGGGTGAAAAGATTTAAGGTCCAAATTTGGGTTCAAATTCAATTGATTTGGAAAGACTGAACTGTGGTTCCTTTGTTGATAAAAAAGAAATTAAGACAAGGATTCTCTGCTGTAGTCCTCATCACCACGGGTTGCCTCTATATTAGGTAAATCTTCTCCTTTATTTAACAATAATATTGATTATTGTCACTTTGAGGCCTTTGTCATCTTTGGAAGGCATCAAGCATCAAGAAAGTGAGCTTCACCATGGTAATTTGGACCATATATGGTAACACAATCATTTGCTATACAATCTTGGGCATTAAATCATCTAAATCTATGTGGAGATGATCAGTGAAATTGTTTTAAGTTTTTCTATCTCCTAAACTTTAAATCATCTATTTCTGAACTTTGGTATGCTGTATGTTTAATTCTTTAGTTATTTGGCACACAAAATTTTGTATCATCACCAGCACCATGATTTTGAAAGTAAATGCTTCTAGTTGTCTAAGGTGGATTCACATGTATCATATGAGCTTTGACCACACTATAAAATCCTGAGCTAAACATTTATCAAATTTAGACCTATATCAAAATAGAAAGCATCTAGCATCGAGAACTTAGGATTTTAGGTTTCTTTTTGGACTTATGATTTGTTCTGGAGTTGCTCATTCAGTTTTTGATTTTGACTCTGGCCTGTGATTAGCTTCGGTCCAATTTGGGAATAGTTTCCTGTGAATGGTTTCCTAAAATTATACTATATACCAATAATTTGTTGAAATTTTTCACAGCTTTGCTTTAGATTAATCCATTGACTGATATTCTTATAAACAAGAGTTCTAATTATAGTAAAGTGACTAATTCAAAGTTGAGCAATAAGAACAGAGCAGGTGTTGATATAAGTTACATCCTTTTTGTAAGCATATGCTTGATCTTTCTAGTTAGGCTTAGACAAACTGGTAATAAAACATTGCCTGAAGTCTTCCAATAAGTCTTACTTTATTATCTATTTAAAAGATAGCAGTATGTCATTTCTGTGATAATTTAACATCTTCACAAGTAAAGGGAAAAACACTTCTTCTGGTGAGAAATTTACACCTGTTAATGAGGAGCAGCAATAAATAATTGGGTCAATAGGACATCAAAATCTCAAGTCCCTAGAGGAATCAAACGTCAAAACAAAATATTGAACAAATACTCTATTTTTCTTTAAATGCTTTTGTTATTGCCTTCCGTCTAGGTTACATGTTTTATTTTTTCCGTGGATTAGTTTTGCTTTTTCCTCAAATTGAGCAACCTTTTTATTCATTTTTATTCACTTCGCTGAAATTTGCGATACCATTACCATGATACAAGTTCTCATATAACGAATATTATAACTTAAAATAGAAATATTTCTTTGCCATGTGCGGTGGTAATCAGTTTCATTTAACTTTATTATATATCTACCTCTTTGATTCTTTAATATCTTTACCATGGTTGCTGCTAGAGCCTTTCTAAGGCAGAACGATGAAATCCCTACTGGAGAGGTTAAATCATTTAGAACAACAGATGAGCTATGGTTTAGTAGAGAAATTTCAATAGCATTTGTCTCAGAGATGGTTTTCTTCAAGGGACTTTGATGAGTTTGATTTCTTAGGAGAGGAATCTCAGATATTGATGTACTAACATCTTCATGTTTTCTCTTACATGTGTTCAAAAAATTGTTAATTATTGAATGGACAGAACGTAAAGAACTATCAGAATTTGTACCTTAATCAACATCTTTTTCAACTACTCTTGAAGGGAAATAGGCACTTTGATCAATTAGATTATCATGCTGTGCTATAAGTTGCCTACTGTTACTCTTTGAAACTCTTAGATCATAGCCCTTGGCAAGGTGCTCCTCTATTAGAATTTCTTTACATCATTGCTAACAGCAGAAGCCTGTCTCAACAATAAAAGGGATTTCTCATGAGAAGAAGACAAATGAGAGTTACCAGCTACAAATTGGTTTTGGTCCACAAAATTCTAAATCCCCATCATTTATTTGTGAGTTGCTCTTCTTATTTGATTTCTATTTTACCTGCTCTTTCCCGTAATACTCATTTTCTTGGTTGAAAATTTATCAAAGGTTGAGCTAGCATGTTCTAAAACAATAAACATTGCTTCCCATATGAGCACAAATTAATAAAAGAAGCACACTTGAATACCAAACATTCCCTCTTTTGCCCCTTTTTTGGGTTTTAAAAACAATTATGTCAGTTACTTAGTTTGCTTCTCCACTGGTTTGATTGATAATTTTCCACGAGTAGATATGATTAGTTTCCTCTATTTCAAATGTCTACAAAATTCTTCTAGTCATAATCATGTCCTTTCCAAAAATTATAATGTCAGAAATTCCCATTGTTATTGTGCAAAGTAGACTTACTCCAGATTAATTTTCATTGTCTCCACAGGGAACGTCACTAGCTATGTTTCAATGCAATTTAATTGCTTTGATTTTCGTTTTGATTTAGAAAATAAATAAACACTCTACTTAATCCAGAATTGAACATTAAATAATATATATATATATAATTTAAAATATCTTAATTAGGTAATTTTGAAAATTATCAAATCATCCAATAGAATTTACATAGTAATAATTATTAGGCCTACACATATTTTGCACTTTACAAATTCTCTGTACCATCTTGGTTTTTAGTGGCTTTATGCATTATACTATGTACAAAATGTATAAATAAAACAAGGCAAAAAGCATTCTCATGTCCCTGAACTTTAGTGTTTTCTGAATTGAGTCCCTGTACAAAAAAGTCACACATTAAGTCCTTGTACTTTTTAATTATTCAATATGAAGTCCTTATGGATGAAACCTAATAAGTGTAAAATACACGCTCCGTCCATGGGCCCCACAACAATTTTTTTAATTTATATTAAACATGTGTCATTAAAATTGAGCTAAAAATATAAAAATGAAATGAATAAAAAAATAAGTTGTGTTTTTTAGGGAAATGACCATAAAAGACAAGTGAAAAAACACAGAGTGAAAAAGCACAAAGTGAAAAAATGACCTATATTGGAAAGAAGTCACAATGGAAGTAAAAACATAGTGATGATGGGATCAACGACTCCATTACAAGGAAATTGATGAAAATTAGAACTGAAGAGATTCTTCAATAGGTAAAAGAACAAAGGCTATAACAAAAGCAAAATTGCAAAGGATTCTTCTTCCGTCGAATTGTCATTTTCAGAGAACAAAGCATGCAAGTGTAAAAGGTAATTCTTTATTTTCTTTTTTTCTTGTTAATCTTTTCTTGAATAGTTATAATTTGGGGTATAAGTAATTTCAAATTCCAAATAGAGAGTCCAGTGACTAGTATTGTAAATTTGTAGTAGAAGACATAATTGGGATTTTACATTTAGGGCTTCCTTATTCAATAAATTATTTTTATTTTTTTGTGGGTTTGTTGTTGTAGGATGAGTTGTAATAAATTATTGCTTGTCATACACCATAATGGACACTTGAGGTTAAGTAGAGATGGGCTAAGTGAGTACGTGGGTGGGACAGAGACAATAGTGGAGAGAGATTTTGATTTGGACCATCTTAGCTTTCCAAATTTCATGTCTTATATAAAAGAATTAGGTTATTTAATAGTAGGAGGTATTTATGTGAGGGACACCAAGTTAAAGTTCTACATTTAATTGACTGATGATAGGGGATGTTATAAATGTGGCTAACATTGTGAGAGGACAGGATAGGATTGAATTATTTATAGATTATAATGCCCTAGATGAACAAAATGTGGAAAAAGCTATTGAACAATTGGCTGAAAGGGAAATTTACAAGGAGAGGGAAATATACTTAGGAGAGGAGGAGCAAGAATTCCTTGTTGACATCAATGTAGTAACTGATGATGAAGATGATGAGGTGCAAGCTACTAGGGGTAAAGTTAAGGAGTATAACCAGTCTAGATCTACAAGAAAGAAAACAACAAAAGATGCAAATGTGAAAGCTAGTAGTGATCTAGATGCAACAGGTTCTAAAATAGCAAATATAGTAGGTTTTGAAAATCTATAGTTTGTTGAAGAAGATGAGATTGAAAGTGAGGAGAAAGATGAATCTGAATCAGACAAGAGTTCAACTTACTATGACTCTGAAGATCTAGGAAGTTATTATTCAGAGTCCGATGATGAAGTTGCTGAAGATTTGCAAAAAAGGCCTAGTTCTAAGGTATGGTTTAATTCAAAAGCTAAAATTCATGTGTTTAGTGTTGGTATGTACTTTGAAAATGTTCAATAAGTGAGGTTTGCAATTAGCAAGTATGCAGTTTTGAAAGTTCTAGGTGTGCATTTTGTTAAAAATGATAAAGTAAGGGTTAGGGCTGAATGTAAGCCAACATGTCCTTGGAAGTTTCTTGCTAGCATAGAAAGGAATGAAGAGACATTTAGGATTAAGACATACACGAGACAGCATAAATGCTATAGAGTAAGTAACAATAAGCTCGCAAATAGCAACTTTTTGTCTATTCTACTAAGAGACCATATCATGGGCAATCATAATATTAAACTCAATGGTATAAAAGATTATTATAGAACTGAGTTTAAATTGCATGTCAACTGGTCTGTTTGTAGTAACACAAAGAGGAAGGTGATTAGTTCTTTAATAGGTGATTTCACTAAACAATTTGCTAATTTGAATGACTATGTTAATGAGATTAAGAGATGCAATCTGGGGACAACATGTTTTGTAGAGACTAACAAAGAGAATGAGAGGGGGTTGAATGTATTTAAAAGATTTTATGTGTGTTTTGATGCTCTAAATAAAGGTTGGAAGGTTGGTTGTAGGCCATTAATTAGCATTGATGGATGTTTTCTTAAAGGGGTTTGCAAGGGATAACTTTTATGTGCAATTGGAAGGGATGCAAATAATCAAATATTTCCAATAGCATGGGCAGTAGTACATATGGAGAATATAGATAATTAGGCTTGGTTCTTCAGAGCTTTGAGAAATGATCTTGATTTAGGTGATGGGACTGGCTACACTATTATTTCTGACATGTAGAAGGTTAGTAGTTAATTTGATATTTTTGTTAATTGGGTATTTGTTAACTTTTATATTTGCACATATCTGTTCATTTGATATGACGACAACTTGTATGTATTTGATATTTATTAACTTTATATTTGTTAATCAAATGTTTGAATAGGGCATAAATGTAGCAATTATGCAAGAGTTGCCCAATTGCTATCATAGGATGTGTACTAGACACATTTATGCATAATGGTGTAAAAAATAGAAAGGGAAAGAGAGGAAGCTTGCATTCTGGTCCATTGCAAAATCCACACACAAAGCTCAACTAAAGAAGAATATGGACACACTGGACAAATTGGGATAGGGGATAGTTGAAGACTGTATTTCTTATCCATTAAGTGGATGGGTGAAGTATTTCTTCATAATAGACAGTAAATGTGATGTTGTTGACAACAATTTATGTGAGACATTCAATGGGTGGATTTTGGGAAGTAGGTGTAAGCCGATAATTACAATGCTTGATGACATTAGAAGGCAGGTTATGCAATGATTATGGAAAAAGAGGATGGAGGCAAATGTAAAATGGATTTCTAATATATCTCCTAGAGCTATGGAAAAGTTAGAAAAAAACAAAGAGGAGTCTTGCAATTGGTATTGCAATTATAATGGGATAGATGGGTTTGAAGTTACCTCAATCTTCAACAAAGCAAATAGTTATGTAATTGATTTGAAAGCAAAAACATGTAGCTGCAGAGAGTGGGATCTAACAGGAATTCCATGTTCCCATGTAGTTGGCTTAGTGTATAGTTTGGAGAACCAAAATCCAGAAAAATATGTAAGTAGTTGGTATTGCAAGGAAGTTTATTTGAAGTCCTATCAGTATTCTTTACAGCCACTTAGAGGAAGAGACATTTGGGAACAAGGAGACAAAGAATTGATTCTACCCCCAAAATTTAAGAAGATGCTAAGAAGGCCAAAAAAAGGCAAGGAAGAGGAACAAAGATGAACCAACCAAAAAAGGGAAATTGTCAAGGTCAGGGAGAATTATAACATGCAAACATTGCAAACAACCTAGGCATAATATTAGAAAATGTCCAACTAAGCCGAAAAAGGTATTGCAATTTCATATTGTTTACTTTTAATCATATATAATACAATGAACATAATGTAACTTCAATTTTTTGTAGTTTGATCAAGGGAATAACATGAGTAATAGGAAGAGAAATAGAGATGACAGTGGCAATACCTTGATGGATAGATTAAGAGAATATGAACATTCTTTCCTTTCAAAAATACAGTGTTATACAAGGAGAAAACTGCAAGTGACTAATTTCATTTTTATGATGTTCCATATTTATTATTTTGTTATAGGTGTATTCTTGTTGTTGATAGAGAAAAGAGGAGAAGGAATTAATGTGGGTGAACCAACTACTGCTACTGGTTCCAAACTTGAGTCACCATTAACAATTTAGAAATTGACAGTTTGATGTTCTTCAGTCTTCTGTTAACTGTAAAGCTGTGTTTTTTGGAAATTAGCAAGTTTAGATGTATAAGCAATTAATTCTGGTTGTAATCTATTAACTGCCATGTAAACATGTTTATAACAATACTGATGGAATATGACATGGCATATATATGATGATTACACAGCGAAAAAATAATAAAATCGATCATACATACCATACAATCCATAAACAAGAATCGAAAACATGCAATTTTAGGATTTTTGAAAAACTTACAACCTTAGATGCCTTTCAAAACTTGATTTTGATGATGACCAGTAACTAAGAAGGATTTATTCATCTTAAATCTTGATCACCAATGCCAAAAGAGCTGCCTTTACGCCACTCCTCTCTATTTAACACACACAATTACAAGGAAGGCTTAAAATCAAGAGTACTAGCTCTATGTTTAAATATTTTGCAATGGTAATGGATTGAAGCAACAAGATCTGATCTTGTTCTTCCTTTAGGTTGCTATTGCTTCCCAAGAGAGCAAGGAAGAATCCTTTTCCCTTGAGTATTTCGACCAAGAGTGTGAGAGAGAATAATTCACGCCTAGGGTTTTTTCTTTTGTTCACAAAATATTTATCATTTATTTTTGCAAGTGTTAATTCCGAAATTTACTACCTAAAGATAGTAAAATCAGCCTCTATCACTTCCTAAAATCAAGTGACATATATTAATTCAAACTCTTTTAAATTTTAAATTCAAATTAATTTGAAATAAATATAAGATATTTAATTAAAACAAATAACTTAATTAGAGATATAGTTGCCGAAATTCCCATTGAATTTATCTTTGGATTTTTGGTCACCTTATCTCTATTTAATTAATTTATTTTTATTTAAATGCCATTAGGATTTAATGCTCAATTAACTTAATTAATCCAAGATAATTAATTAATTGAAATTAATCCTATTGGGCTGAATCTCTCTCGCTCATGGACCAAGGTCTATTTAGCAATTTTAATACCCATTACATACATTAATTTGACTTTAATTAAAAGCTCAAATTAATGCCCAATACTTTATTTAAATATTTTAAGCCCAATGCTTTATGTGTGATCCTATAGGTCCATTTAATATTGGCAATGAATTAATAAATTAATCCAAATGCTATATATACTCTCTAGCAAGATATTATAGCATTCTAAATTAAATGAAAATGCAAATGGCATTTAGTGACCTAATGCAATTTTGCATAGTCCCTTACCCTTAAAAATCAGAATTAATATAAGGCATGGAACCAGTCATCCTTATATATACTAATTCTTTTCTTGATATTCCAGTGACACTGAACTATCAGATAAATAATGATTACTTATTATTTCATCTCGGTATAGCCATACACTTCTTAGTTCACTGATCAAGTGGCCGATGATATTTTTCTCTCTTATTGAGAGGGGTAATCCCTTCACTTCTCTCATGCTCTCTAACATGGATTAGTGCATACCCAAGCATACCTATACTTGTTACCCTGTTACAAGCACGTTAGGTGTATGTCAAGGTACACAGTAATTCATAAAGAGTTTCATAGAGATTTTAGGTCTAAGAACTCCGATGCAAAACTTGCACATGAGAAACACTTATGACTTGTACCATGTAGTGTTCTCATAAACGGATCAAATCCAAATACCATGTTCCAAACATGTATCTATGATTTTTGATTGACACTCTTGTCCTTATGATCCATAAGACATAACTCAATTTATCAGAGAGAGCATACTAGCCTTAATTCATTTGTTATTCCCACAACAATGACTGACTAGGGATATTTAGAATGAAGTCTCTATTGTTTCAAGGTCTTATAACCATGTGCCTCACACATGATAACTTAAACTGAAATAACATTCTTGGATAATTCTATCAATTGATATGCACAGGAATACAATAGATAAAACAAATGCCTCACTTATTAACTAAAGTGTTTTATAACAATGCATTGGTGCTAGGGCTTACACTAACAAGTACATTATATAATTCTGGTTATCGTGTTTTTAAAGCAGGACCAGTTTGTTATCCTCTATTTTATCCTCTGTTATTAGAACCTCTGTGTTTAATTTATAAATTTACTGGTTGTAGTTATATTGCTTTGTAAGAGAATTGCACTACTCGATAAATTGCTATCTTCCAGCAAACAGATTGTTATATTATGAGTATAAAGGAAAGAACAAGACTGAGATAGATGTATTTTATATATAAGATGGCTAGTTAAAAACCAAATGATACATTGTTCAAGATGCAGTCTTCCAAATTGCATGGTTATGACCAATGCAACTAATTAACACAACCAAAATTGAAGACTGCACTATAATAAGATGTTATCCTAATATACTAGTGTTGCCAGCAACATGGCAAATAACAAACAAAAACCACACATCTTCAATAATTTCATCTCTCTTTTGTTGGCACCAATCAACACTTGGAGTTCATTGACCTAGTCACTACATTGTACAGTCTCAATCCTCATTGAATTGATAAGCATCTCTAAATTAACAAAAGCCTTTAATTTACCATAAAGGGATATGACAGAGTCTTTCTTGGCTGGTATATCATATGGTCCTACACATTTGATGCACCCAACTGGTCATGTACATATAATATTACTATCTCACTCTACATTATATTGTCTCACCTACCAAACCATCTTTTTCTTTTTATTTCAAATTCAAAGCTTGATTCATGAAAGATCTATCACTTATAAAATTTTGAAGTAGATCAAACCAAGATAAAATGAAATTGATCACATAAGGAGCTAAATATATGTTACTTTCGTCCTTAGCACAGCAAACAAATAAGTCAAAGCCACAAAGAAAATCCTAAAATTTTCAAAGTTATTTGGCTACTGGATAGACCCAAACAAAAGACCCATAAATCAGAATTGATGACAAATATGATTTTCATATATATATATATATATATATAAAGATAAACTGAAAAAATAGAAACCAGATGCAATAAGAATTGCTCAATTCATAAACAATAAGAAATATAAAGTAACAGAAGATATTTATCCCAAAATAAAAGAAAATTGCCCAAGTGACAGATACGCCGTCATCATGAAAATTGAAAAGAAAGCAAAAGTTGCCGAAACCATTACTGTAAAATTGATGGCACATGGAGACAAAATCGTGGAACCTAAAAGTAAACAATTAATTTTACCCAATAAAAACAAGAAAACATAGGCTGCAGAACTAATTCAAAATTGAAACAAGGAATGGCTAAACAATTGCCACGAAACCATTAATTCTGCAAACTCAACCGAATATATATATTTATATATATGTATATACCATATGCTTATATTATTTTACAAGTCGCTGAATCTCTAAACCACGAAATGTCAAAACCATAAAGCCAAAGCCAATAAAATCATTATATATACCATAAAGAATTGCAGGTAAACAATCCAACCATAAAAATAAATCATGCCGAAAAGAATTAACCAAGGCAACAAAATCAAAAAATTATCCCGATTTCTTCATATCCAAATGAAATCGACGCTAACATCAACACATATATAATAATTGTAATCAATTCATAATGATTCGACATGAAATTGGCCTTGATACCAATTGATAGAAAAATCCTAAATGTATAAGAGCCCATAAATCAACCATATTAAATCATCAAAAATAAAATAAATGCGAAAGCGTACCTAAATTCGTAGCCATAAAAAATGCAGAAGTTTTATATATGATTTCTAGTTGACACAAATATTTAAATTTTTTCTAAGGTGATGGGATATCAGAAAAAAAAAAAAGGTATTAGAATCAGGACCACAACCTATTTATATATTGACTTATTTTCTAATTAGCCCATCATAAATTAGATTAAGTTCTTTAGGTTTTTACATGAGTTATTTTCTAATTAGCCCATCATAAATTAAATTAAGTCATTTATGTTTCCACATATTTATAAAGTAACATCATATTTTTAATAAGATAATTATTAAGTTCAAGTTTACTTTAAATTAACCAGATTACTTTTATATGAACTAAAACTGTGATAGCATAAAATATACAATATTCACATATTTAATTTGTATAGTTCCATACATTCCAACAGATTCACCTCAACAAACGCAAAACCACACCTTCTTTGCATGCGCGCACAAGCGTAAAAGGATCACACCATGCAAATATGTATCCATTAGCCTCCTGTAGCCACCAAGAATCCAACAACCTTTAACTAAACCCATATTTATTATACCAATTTAAGGATTAAGAACTAACAAAATTTAACAAAAACCAATATCATTTTCAACATCCAAGAAATCTCATTCTTGGATTGTTTTTTGTCCAAGATACTTTCAAAACCGCAGGTTGCTCACAGTGGCATTCTAAAACAACAACATCACTCAATTTCCTTTTCCAGATGGCTTTTCTGCAAATCAGGACATACAATACCAACAAATTAAGCAACATATTTGAAAGAAATAATTGTTTTTAGATGGAGAGAAATTCAGAGAGAAATAGTCAATAAGATTCAAATTAAGAGAAGTTGATAGAGATATTTTGTAGAAAAAATTATAAATAAATTGAATTATCTCCTGTTAGGGATTTAAGAATAATGGTTAACTTTTTACAATTAAATTATGTTTAGTTAAAAAAAATAGAAATTAACATGTTTTAAGCAAATATGATTCACTCAATATACTAGATGAGCATTTAAAGAATTATCATGTATGGATATTAAGAATTTATCCAGCTAAATAATCCATAAAAAATTAAAAAAAAGTAAATAAACTTCATTTTATTTAATAAAAAAAGTATATTAAAATAATAATATTATTTTATTGTCGTAAAATTTATTCTAGGGAAATAATATTGGGAGAATTTTTTGAATAATGTATTTTTTTAAATAATAACAAATCTGGAGTGTTTCAAAAATTATTTACTGGAGTAGGGTTGGGTTAGAAGACACTGAACTCCTCAGCGTTATCCATCAATGCGGTGGCAGCCCAACTTGATAGAAGACGTGGGATTTTTCACGTCCTCCAGCCGGCCCACTTTGATAGAAGACGCCAGCCCATGGTGTGTCCTCCATCAAGTGTCAACCACTTGACAAATAACGCGCCAAAGGCAGCGTCTTCCATCACTCCCACTCAGCCCACTTTTCCACCAAACCTCTATATAAGCTTAGCTGCCTTAGTTGCCAAAATATAATTTGTATGGGAAGGTTTTTTTTGCCTCTGAAGTAAGGTATTTTGAGGTGCAAAATAACTATAGAAATTTATTCAATTAAAATTAGTTTTGCATCAAAAGGAAGTGGGTTTGACGTGATAAAAGCGTATCAATTGGTCAAAGTCTAAATAGGTAAATATTTATATTTGATCGTATATTATATTATAATATAATGATACTAATTTTTATATTTTATTTATTTAAATACATGAATAAATTGAGCGATCTGATAAAAAAAATAGCTAAAGTAGGCACTGAAAACATGTATGTTATTAATTTTTGTATATTTATGTTATTGTCATATAAATTTAATTGAAAATTGATAAAGTTGAATGCATAGTTAATAATTAAGTAACATATAAATAATATATTTATGAATAAATTTGGTATGACAATAAGAATTGTTATTGATCAATAATAGTATATTGTTAAAGTTGTATTTAAGAAATTTTGATAATATAATTTTCGTAATAGTTTATGTAGTAGTTATGTTAAATTTTAAAAATAATAATTTTAAAATATATTTATAAATTTTTTTAGTATAATTATCGTAATATTTATGCATAGTGAATGTATTTTTGAAAATTAGTTATAAATTTGTTTATAATATAATTATCATAATAGTTATGTTAATTTATTAGAAATAATATTTTTTAGTTTTAATCGGAAGGTAAAAATTAAAAAATATACGAAATATAATTGTTTTTCTTTATATATTTTTGAAATTAATAATGCCGAACATCATAATTTATCAATTTAAGATTTTATTATTTTGAATTTTAGAAAGTCGGATGATGTCAATGTATACGAAGTTTTATTTGCACATAGGAGTGAAATTAGTTTTGGAGTGTTAGGTTTTGATTATGATATAACCAACCCGAATGTGATCACAAGGAGATTAAGACTAAAAAATAAGCCAACTCTTGCTGAATTACGCCATAAAATACATGTTAAAATGGGCTTAGATATTAATGATGTAATTTCAAGAATTATATATAAAAGTTCATGGTATAACAAAGGATCGTTAGGTTGGATGGCTGTGACTTTATCAAATGATGACGACGTAGATTCAATATATGACAATTTAATGAGGTATGAATAGTATAATTTGGTGGAATTAATAATTATAGTTGCAGAGGGTGTCGCAGGATCCAATACACCGGCGTATCCTGATGGTTATCAGTTTACAAATGATGAGTTTCAAACAGAGAACACCGGGGTACCTCAACAATTCTATGCAAATGACATTGGTCCTAATCAGCCAAGGCAGTTTGTAAGTTGACAAGAGTTTGAAATGTTTTCCCAATTTGGCAGAGATAGTGCTCCCAGTCAGCCAAAACAATATATTAGTCGACGGGATGGTGACTTGATTGGATGGGGAGGCATCTGGTGATTTAGGGCAAGGTCATATACGCACTCTAATTAGTCATATTCTTATTGCTTGTACGAGTCAACCTAGGCGGTCGTTAGTCGAAGGGTTGGTAATTTTTTTAGTAAATCAATTTTTGGAAGTAGATTAGGGGGTCATTCAATGGAGAGGAATTTTGGGACGGGCACACTAGTAATTGAACACATAGGTCAATGACATTCTGTATCCCATATCGCAGAAGCCAGACAAAGAAGTTCAGTTTCCTAGGTTCTAAGCTTGAGACATAGAAGCTCAATTTTCCAATTTGAAGATGTAAATCAACGACAGTCTGTGTCCCAAATAACAGATGCTGCTTATAGTCAACATTCACAGCCTGTCAGTAAAAGGGATGGTGATTTAATGAAAAATTGCATATCAGGCAACACTGGTGGTGAGTGTGGCAAAGAACCAGCTATTAATTTAGGTGACGAGGATGATCTCGAAGATGTTGCAGTTAATAATGATTACCTATCATCCAATAAGGACCCAAAAGCCGATAATGCAGATATGAATTCAAGAAGTGATAGCTCTGAATTTGGTGATGGTGATGGGTTCGAAAATACACAATACGTCAGTCCATTAGCCTCCATGCATCAAAGTGGTGATAGAGGACAAGGTAATTTTGTATTTCCAACTGAGCATTATACGGTATTGACTTCAAGGCATACCAAGTTGATATATCGATCGATAGGTGTTAGCTTTAAAACTTGGGATGGTGTATCTAAGTTATTAACTGGTTTGGTTTTCAGTAGCAAGGATGAAATCAAATCTACTGTAAAAAAGTACTCGATAATGAGAAATGTTGACTTTAGAGTGGTTGAATTGAAATCAAAGTATTGGGTTGTTAGGTGTGGGCAGTCTGATAGTGGCTGCATATGGTGGTTAAGGGCAGTAAAGAAAGGAAAAAGTCTGATATGGATTGTTACAGGGTTCAGGAGGCCACATTCATGCCTAGGTGGCAACCTTTCTTTGGATCACAGATAATTGGGCTCGAAAATGATTAGAAATTGCATAGTGGGCATGATAAGTAAAAATCCAACCTTTCTGTTGATGTTATTATTGCTGCTATTAAGCAAAAATTTTAGTTTGAGGTGTCTTACATTAAGGCATGGCATGGGAAGATAAGAGCCTTAGAGTCTATTTTTGGCAGCTATGTTGAATCATTTGAGAGATTGCCTGCCTTTTTATATTGTTTACAAGAGTACAATCCAAGAAATGTCTAATATGAGCACGATCAAGCACGTCGACAACAATAGAGATGAACTAGCACTTTCTCAAGGACCAATAATAAAAGCAAGGTCAAAGAAGCTTAAAAAAGCCCTACAAGCATTCATGAGATCTTATGTGGAGAAGATGCAAGTTTAAGAAGAGAAAGAAGCTAAATTGGACTATGAAGACAAGTTTAGGCCGAATGGTGCAATGGGCCTTCAATCTACTTTATTTAGTTTCTATTATTTATGTAACATTTAATTAAGTATATTTGGGTAACCTAGAACCTAGAAAAATGAATTGGGCTTTATTAGAATAGGTTTGCTTTATTTTGGGCTTATTTTACTATTTTGGGTAGTTTAAGTGGGTAGGCTAAAGTTGGGCTTATCTCTTCTAAAGAGTTAGGCCAAAATAACTATTTGAGGCTTAGAAAACCTAAGGGGGTGAATTTTACATGGGAGAATTGAATTTTAATCGGTTTGAGTCAGATTTAGGTTTAGGCCTACATTGGTGAACTTAGGGTCCTAAATTTTAGGAATGGATTTTCCTTGATAAATACTTATTATTTTGGGTTATTATTAAGTAGAGTTTGAGGGAGAAATAATAGCTTGACCATATCTTTAAAGGGCTAGCCGAAATTCACTTTTAGCCAAGATTAAGTCTACGTTCATTCCTTCATTTTCTTAGGATAATCATGCATATTTATCACCAGCTTTTAGGATTATTTTCATATTGTATTTATCTTTATTTCTTCATGTACTTAGTCCATATTATGGCCAAATACATGTAGATAAAGGTTAGGAATTATCTTTGTTATTTATTTCATTATTTATCTCTTAGAGTTAGTGTTTGATTTTAATTCATCTAGGGAGGGGTGGCTGCCTAACCTATATAAAGGGCTGAATTCTTCATTTGTAAGACACTTGAATTTTAATTAATGAGAATTTTCTTTGGCTTGGCCGAATTTGTGAGAGTTAATTTATTATTGATTCTTGCTATTGCATGAAGAATTAGACTTAGGCTATTTGCATGATTAATGTATGCTTGATTCTTCTTATTCTTGTTTTCTAAATCAATCTATCATAAGCATTTCCAATCAATCTTGTTTGGGGGTTCTTTAGATTGGGGGTTTATTATCTTATTTATGTTCAATATTCATGGTATGTTGGCGTTCTAGTTTGGCATATAAGCTGGGGTTCCGCATCAATTGGTATCAAAGCATAGGCTAAGGGGTAAATTCTTAAGTATCCTTTACTTTTGCTTTTAAACTTTAATTTTCTATTTTAGCTGAATAGGATCTTGCATCTAGTTCCTTATTTGGTTCTTGCTCTATTGTGTTAATTACCTATCTTTAAGTATTTGATCATTAGTTTGATTAAAGTTACAAAAAAAAGAAGAAAAAATATCAATTAGAAATAGCCTTGTTATCAATTCGGATTTACTATCTTGTTAAGTTCATATTTGATCAATTGATGAATCTTGTGTTCTTGTTGAATCCGAATTTGCCATTGAATATAATTTGCAATCTTTGAGTGGTTAACTTAGTTTGGATATAATTTTGATCTACAAAGTGCCCTACACCACTTGGAGTAAGTTTTGATCAATCAAGCAAGAATTGGAGTGAGAACTTTCACAATTGGTTTGATTTCTTGAAGACCAGGTTAGTACTCCTAATTTTAGATTTGGGTCGTGTTTATTGCATGCTTTCTTTGATTTCTTTTTTTTTTGTTGAGTCTTACATCAAATCTGTTTAAACTAATCATTAAGTTTAGTTAAACATCGCATTTAAGTGCATCCGTCTTGTCCATTTTCTTCATTCTAAGTTTTCAATTTGTGTTTCTAAGCTATTTTTGGTTCCAATTACACTAGTTTGACATATTGCACGTTGTTGAACATCTATATATATGTATATTAGTGCACGAAATCTTCTTCTTGTGTACTAATTCTGATTTTTGATCAAATAGGTCAATTTGCCTCTAGAATTGGTATCTTTGCTGCTCTTGTTAGGTTGTTTCACTGTTCCCCCAATCAAATTACTTAATTGTGCATATTTGTTTGAGTTGTTTCTGAAGTGCAATTGTGAGATATCAATTTATAAGTTGAGAGATAAACAAGAATGAATGGGATAAAGGAAAGTGTGAAGTTGTTAAGGCAAAACCTTAATGATATAGAATCGCAATTTAAACAATGGTTCAAACAACTAAGTAGATTGGAAAATAGCAAAAAAAAAAAGAAAGGAAGAGGAAGTTATCCTAGAAGAAAAAAATTGTGAAGCTGAAGGGGACACTATAGATATAGTTTTCTTTGATAGTGATGTTGTGAGTGATGAAGAAATAATTGAAAGAAAAGATGTTGTTGATTGTTTGAATGAGAGTGGAGAAGTTTGTTTAGTTAAGATGGAAGATCAACAAGTTACAATTGCTCCTCTATTGCTTAAGGTGGAGGAAATGCACATGGGAAATGAAGGAAATAATAATCACATTCGCAAAGATGTAACAATGACTAACCATGTTTTGCCTAGTTTCTTTGTCAAATTGCAGGAACATGATGAGTTTTTTGCTGAAGAAGCATTCATATTATTTCCACCTATTCCAAAGATCATTTATGAAGATGAATTTATTCCTCAAGTTTCAATTCCCAAATTGAACAAGACAAAGATTCGAGGACGAATCTTTTCCGAAGAGGAAGGGGATGATATGAGCACGACCAAGCACGCCGACAACAAGAGAGATGAACTAGCACTTTCTCAAGGACCAATAATAAGATTAAGGTCAAAGAAGCTTAAAGAAGTCCTACAAGCATTCATGAGACCTTATATGGAGAAGATGGAAGTTCAAGAAGAGAAAGAAGCTAAATTGAACTATGAAGACAAGTTTAGGCCGAATGGTGCAATGGGCCTTCAATCTACTTTATTTAGTTTCTATTCTTTACGTAATATTTAATTAAGTATATTTGGGCAGCCTAGAAGCTAGAAAAATGAATTGGGCTTTATTAGAATAGGTTTGCTTTATTTTGGGCTTATTTTACTGTTTTGGGTAGTTTAAGTGGGTAGGCTAAAGTTGGACTTATCTTTTCTAAAGACTTGGGCCAAAATAACTATTTGAGGCTTAGAATACCTAAGGGGGCCAAATTTTACATGGGAGAATTGAATTTTAATGGGTTTGGATCAGATTTAGGTTTAGGCCTACATTGGTAAACTTAGGGTCCTAAATTTTAGGAATGGATTTTCCTTGATAAATTTTTATTATTTTGGGATATTATTAAGTAGAGTTTGAGGGAGAAATAATAGCTTAACCATATCTTTAAAGGGCTAGCCGAAATTCACTTTTAGCCAAGATTAAGTCTACATTCATTCCTTCATTTTCTTAGGATAATCATGCATATTTATCACCAGCTTTTAGGATTATTTTCAGATTGTATTTATCTTTATTTCTTCATGTACTTAGTCCATATTATGGCCAAATACATGTAGATCAAGGTTAGGAATTATCTTTGTTATTTATTTTATTATTTATCTCTTAGAGTTAGTGTTTGATTTTAATTCATCTAGGGAGGGGTGGCTGCCTAGCCTATATAAAGGGATGAATTCTTCATTTGTAAGACACTTGAATTTTGATTGATGAGAATTTTCTTTGGCTTGGCCAAATTTGTGAGAGTTAATTTATTATTGATTCTTGCTATTGCATGAAGAATTAGACTTAGGCTATTTGCATGATTAATGTATGCTTGATTCTTCTTATTCTTGTTTTCTAAATCAATCTATCATAAGCGTTTCCAATCAATCTTGTTTAGGGGTTCTTTAGATTGGGGGTTTATTATCTTATTTATGTTCAATATTCATGGTATGTTGGCGTTCTAGTTTGGCATATAGGCTGGGGTTCCACATCAATGTCTACGAGTTTGTGGTGCATGATACTGAAGACTCAACTGTTAAGCAGTTTTAAAGAGTTTTTTGGAGTCTTAAACCCACCATTGATGGTTTGGTTCACTATAAGCCTATTATTTTGATTGACGGAACATTCCTGACAGGAAAATTCCAATAGACTCTTATGATAGCTAGCTCTGTTGATGGTAATGACATGTTATTTCCAGTTGCCTTTGCAGTTATGGATTCTAAGAATAAATCAAGCTGGACTTGGTTTATGACGATTATTAGAAAGTACATAACCCAGCGAATCAGGATTACTGTCATATCAGACAGAAATGCAAGCATAATGGCATTGTTTTGGGATGAAAGAAGTGGTTGGTAAGAACTTTTGAGCTTTTACAAATTCTGTTTGTGATATTTTGTTAGCAATTACAACACGCACCACGGGAACCCGACAATCAAGGACTAACTTTACAAGACGAATAAGTTAATAAATATAAAATATTATTTATTTCTCTTTTTATATGATGGTTTAATGTTTACTTGTAACGTTGTAGGTGCACAATTTCAACCGCGTAAGTTCCAACAGAAGATGGATGAAATTAAGGAATTGGACCAAGATTCCTATGATTGGGCAATGTGAATATTGTTGGACAAATGGACATTGTCCAAGAATAGTGGACACAAATATGGCTATACGACGACAAATATGGTGTCAACATACGGTGTTCAGATATGGTGTCAACAGCGCCCTTAAAGGTGTTCAGATGATGCCGATAACTACGATAGTTGAGCATATTTTTTTCTGTCTGGTCAAATTTTTTGAGAATAGAAAGGGTTTTTACATGAACAAAATGGGCCAATGATTACACTTCACTCCAAAATACGTTGATATTATGACATAACGGGCTAACAAGGCCAGAGGACATACCGTAATTCGCTATGACAATCACTATAAATTGTTCAAGGTAATTGCTAGCAAAGCACCTTAGGTCAACATTAAGCTAGACACATATGTATTGAGCCTCGAGAAGCGCAAATGTGAGTGTGATAAGTTTCAAGGAACTAAAAGGCCTTATTCGCATGCCATCACAGCATATATGAACGGGAATATTGATATGTTCCAATTTGTTGACAAGTTATAGCCTTGCTGAATCACTGAAATGCTACAATTGTGAATTTCGACCTATGCTCCATAGAGCATATTGGCCACAGTATAATGATCCTAAAATTAAACCTGACATAGAATTATTGAGGAAAAAAGGTCGGCCTAGAATAACTTGCATTCATAACGAGATGGACAGGTGTGAACGCGATAGTGCTGTGACACCCTGTACCCGGCCAGTTAAAAGACCCAAATATCGGATGCCACACATTGGTTTGGGTCTCTTCGTGAGGATCAACTCTAAGGTTTGACTAAATTTAAAAAGTTTATTAATTTTTACACATTATTTATTCTATCAAAATTTCAACAGGATCTCCCCTTATTAATGGCTACTTCCTGTGGAAAAGAATATAAAACATTTCTAAGATTAAATTACTTTCAAAATCTCGATTAATTAATCACAATTTCTATAATTGGCTTTAACATGGAAACTTAGTTCACCATAATTAAAAACATTTACTCATATACACTATTATATAAATAAGAATTGCATTATCAAGATTTAATGTACCTATTAAAACATGCATAATCATATGAATATAATTTGGTTCGAACTTGAGATATCAATTCTCAAGCTTCCTACGTATCCCATTTAGGGAATCAGAACCACATAGTTCTCCATCCTGAGACTTAATATAGGACTTTAAATAAGTAACCATTAAATCTCGTTTCAATAAGAATATTACATATCATTTTTCAAACATTTACAGTTACATAATTATATTATACACATTCCTAATTACACCACACTACTCGAGATTGTGTAACACACAATTATTCACAATACGAATATATGTATTCAATACCAATCAATCTCAATCATCATTAGTTGTAACTAATCATAATTTAAATTAGTCCCAGTACAAATTCTATAAACTATTTATTAATATTTGGTAAAATACTTACGTCAACCTTTATTTCTTTATTTACTTCTAATATTTTCCTTTAATGTATTAATTGGAATTTGCACCGAGTTGAACAAACAGAATTTAAACATGGGATCAAGTTCTTGAAACCATATGGCCCATTATAAATACATATATATTTATATACACTTGTGGACCGAGCTCTCGGAGCCATTCAGCCCATAACTCATTTTAATTACTTTTATCGAAAGAGCTCTCGGAGCCATTCAATCTGGTAATATACATCAAGGGGTGAAACTTATGGACTGAGCTCTCGGAGCCATCTAGCCCATATATATTTGTATACTCTTGTGGACTGAGCTCTCGAAGCCATCCAGTCCATAACTCATTTTAATCACGTGCACCGGAAGAGCTCTCAGAGTTATTCAATCCAGTAATACACATCAAGGCGAGAAACTTATGGACCAAGCTTTCGGAGCCATCCAGCCCATATATATTTGTATACTTTTGTGGACTGAGCTCTTGGAGCCATCCAGTCTATAACTCATTTTAATCACGTACACCGGAAGAGCTCTTGGAGCCATTCAATCCGGTAATACACATCAATACGCAGTATTTATGAATCGCGATCTCAGAGCCATCCAATCCATAAATCCATTTAAATCTATTAAATTTCATAAATCAAACTAAATAGTTAACATAAACTGGTTAACTAAAAGAGGTTTAATTAATTACACTTTGTATTCTGCAAGCATCACCAAAGTTAAATCCATTTATTCCCGTTTACTTTTGGTTGTAGTTACCTATGTTTCTTTTCATAAACACTTTATAGCAATAGGTTATCTTATTACAGTCATAACTTCCAAAAGAAATAGTACGAAGGGATAAGTAATAATAAGACAAAAAGAAACATATTCTCCTAATTAAATTAAACAATTTAAATCTGTTAAACGATCTCATTAAATATCTTAAACTACATAATCTTCACTTAATTCTAATTTACATATTATAGTCACAATGTACATACAATTAGACAAAATGATTAACCATATACCTTAGTAGTATAATACACTCACATATACATACATACATATATATATATATATATATATATATATATATATATATATTAAATCAATACCTAACACAAATTAAGCAAATTTGATTCAAATAATTTACTTTATTATAAAAGAGCACACACTGTTTCTAAATAACTACCAACAAGCAACTCAATTTGCTAATAACAAACAAGTGCTATACCAATTCTTAGCATGTTTCCAAACTTAAACATCCATTTTGTAACACCTACTATAGGCTATAGTGTGCATGTATTTGCATTCCATATCATCCAGAAAATAAGCACTTAATTACAACCATAATTTCTATTTAATTAACCATTTTAATAATTTCTTTTTAATTTATAATAATTCTACATCATTAATTATTTACCTACTTAAAAATTCCTTAGATTTTACCTTTTTACCCATTTTATTAATGACCTCATCATCTAGCTACAATTAATACTTCTATACTTCTTTATTTATTATACAAGATGTTTCCAAATATAACTATTTATATAGCTGCACTCATGATTCTATATTCCGAATGGTTTCGGTCCTATTTGGTCCAATATATATCAAAAGTGTTTTTCAACCAATTAATATATATATATATATATATATAAAGCTCAATCTTTAGTCTTATACACCTTTTCTTAATAATAAGAGAATTTACTAACTAAAAAATCCAAATCCTTCATTTTTTACCAAGAAATCGAGTTACTATACTCACCAGACCAGTGGCCGACACTTCATCGGAGCCTCATCAGAGTGGATCAGCGCTGCCATTGTGGAGGCTAAAACCTCAAGACCTCACTGCCAGTGCTTACGTGCTCAAGTACCGCCCCCAATGACCGAAACTCAGCCTTGAACCCATAATTATCTTCGATCCGATCTAAGCACCACCGATGAGTGAGGAGCGATGAGGGAGCTCAAAAGATTCGCCTCTCCCGTTGGAGTGCCCCGGTGCTGGTCGTGCTGCTAGTCGCCACCACCGATCATCGGTGAGAGGAGAAGAAGCCACCGATAATTGTGATGCTCTTGGTGGCCAAAGCGGAGTACGCCACTGCTGTGACCAGTGATAGGGAGAAGTGGTGACACAAGGAGCTTCGTTGGCGATTGAGGGCTCCGTCGGTGAGCTAGTGGTGATGTCGTTCCCTCCCTACTCCCCTTTCTTCTTCTCCGATCTACCCTCTCTCTCCTCTCTCTTTTCTCTTTTTATGTTTCCCATTTTTTATTTTCATTTAGTACATGTTATATTTCAAATCTTTCCCCTAAGAAAATTCTAGAGGTCTCCCTACTAAAATATTTTATGTTTAATATTATTGTTATTATTATTATTATTATCATTATTATTCCTGAATTTTGTTTTTAACTTCTTATTATTAGTTCCTAAATCGTGCTTATTTTACAGTTATAAATTTCAAAATCCTAAAATTATACTTGCTCATACCGCATTCTTGATAAATCGACCCTTACAAACCGATATCAAAATACTAATTTCCAATATATAATCTCCAATATATTAGTCTTATGAACCGGCTTGGGTTTTGGGGCATTACAATTCTATCCCTCTTAACAAAAAATTTCGTCCTCGAAATTTATTTTATAATAAAGCATGAATGTCTCTCCTTAGCCCTTCATGATAGCACTCATTGCTACCAGCTAAATTATTACATAAACTCTTATCAATAATATGATAAAATTCTTCAAAGGAGTTCACTAGTTGCTCTACTCTGTCAATATTTAACGGTTACACATTTACAACATTAATCAAATTCCCTATCCGGTTGGTTTGTTCCTTACAATTTCTAAACATTTTATGAATCCACTTAATCATTTTAGCACGTCTTGTGCAAATTTACAAACAATTTAACTGTGTCCTTGTGTTTCATGAAGACTACCGGCTATTAATAGTAATACTTCATGTATTGTTTACGAGAGCAATAGAAAAAGGAAAAACAATCTCTTTTATATGAAAAAGCCATATACATAACCCTTTTTCCTTGCTGTAACACAAAAGATTTAAGATCAACAAATTCTAGCCTCACATCATATAAGAACCGAGATATAGTATTCCAAACCTTTAGGTGGAAGTACTACATGCTCATAGCTTGGATAAAGTTCTATGAGTTACAACCTCTGAATCAGTGAGAATTCCAATCTAGCTAATGAATTTAGGAGAAACCATATTTTGTCATCAACTTCAATCGGCTACTCACATATCATATTCATAAAAAGTCCTCTTCCTATGTTAGGATAATCCTTTTAACAGTCTTGAGTCAATTTTAAATAGCTCTTAGCAATACAGACTTGATTATTATTTCATCTCTGTTATAGGTATAACTTTGTATGAACTCTTATTAGCTATTAATCATAATTGCCAAAATAATATTGTATCAACATTAAATCCATCATGATAATAAAGAGGCTCTACTTTCGGATCACATTTCCTTTAATGCTTAACGGCATATACACTTATATTTTCTTAACTTACTCTCCTTAATATGTAATCACTCTTTTCTCTTTTTTTTGTGACCTATCAATTCCTTTCAACTGAAAGCGTATGTACAACATTTTAGGCTATCATGATTAGTCAAATAGTGCTAATACAAAATATGTAGTATGCTTTATACATATAACGGCCTATCAATACACATCTTATGTATTGGTAATACACATTGCCCATCCCCAAGCAGGTAATATTTAAATCACTACTCACAATGTCAGAAATTCCTGACAGGTAAACGAAGTGGCATAACTTTCATCTTAACTAGATTTTATCGGCCCAAGCCCAGAAATGCCTAAACCTAGCTCTGATACCACTAAATATGACACCCTGTACCCGGCCAGTTGAAAAACCCAGATATCGGATGCCACACACGGGTTTGGGTCTCTTTGTGAGGATCAACTCTAAGGTTTGACTAAATTTAAAAAGTTTATTAATTTTGACACATTATTTATTCTATCAAAATTTCGACAGGATCTCCCCTTATTAATGGGTACTTCCTGTGGAAAAGAATATAAAACATTTCTAAGATTAAATTACTTTCAAAATCTCGATTAATTAATCACAATTTCTATAATTGGCTTTAACATAGAAACTTAGTTCACCATAATTAAAAACATTTACTCATATACACTATTATATAAATAAGAATTGCATCATTAGGATTCAATGTACATATTAAAACATGCATAATCATATGAATATAATTTGATTCAGACTTGAGATATCAATTCTCAAGCTTTCTACTTATCCCATTTAGGGAATCAGAACCACGTAGTTCTCCAATCCCAAGACTTAATATAGGACTTTAAATAAGTAACCATTAAATCTGGTTTAGGCAAGAATATTACAGATCATTTTTCAAACATTTATAGTTACATAATTATATTATACACATTCCTAATTACACCACATAACTCCAGATTGTGTAACACACAATTATTCACAATATGAATATATGTATTCAATACCAATCAATCTCAGTTATCATTAGTTGTAACTAATCATAATATAAATTAGTCCCAATACAAATTCTATAAATTATTTTTTAATATTTGGTAAAATACTTACGTCAACCTTTATTTCTTTATTTACTTCTAATATCTGCCCTTAATGTATTAATTGGAATTTGCATCGAGTTGAACAAACAAAATTTAAACACAGGACCGAGTTCTCAAAACCATACGGCCCATTATTAATACATACATATTTATATACACTTGTCGACCGAGCTCTCGGAGCCATTCAGCCCATAACTTATTTTAATTACTTTTACCGGAAGAGCTATCGGAGCCATTCAATCCAGTAACACACATCAAGGGGTGAAACTTATGGATCGAGCTCTTAGAGCCATCCAACCCATATATATTTGTACACTCTTATAGACTGAGCTCTCGGAGCCATCCAGTCCACAAGTCATTTTAATCACGCACACCGAAAGAGCTTTTGGAGCCATTTAATCCGGTAATACACATCAAGGCGTGAAACTTATGGACCGAGCTCTTGGAGCCATCCAGCCCATATATATCTGTATACTCTTATGGACTGAGCTCTCGGAGTCATCCAATCCATAACTCATTTTAATCAAGTACACCGAAAGAGCTTTCAGAGCCACTTAATTCGGTAATACACATCAGTATGCAGTATTTATAGACCGAGCTCTCGGAGCCATCTAGTCCATAACTCCATTTAAATCTATTAAATTTCATAAATCAAACTAAATAGTTAACATAAACTGGTCAACTAAAAGAGGTTTAATTAATTACACTTTGCATTCTGCAGGCACCACCAAAGTTAAATCCATTTATTCCTGTTTACTTTTGGTTGTAGTTACCTATGTTTCTTTTCATAAACACTTTATAGCAATAGGTTATCTTATTATAATCATAACTTCCACAAGAAACGGTACGAAGGGATAAGTAATAATAAGACAAAAAGAAACACGTTCTCCTAATTAAATTAAACAGTTTAAATCTATTAAACGATCCTATTAAATATCTTAAACTACATAATCTTCAGTTAATTCTAATTTACATATTATAGTCACAATATACATATGATTAGACAAAATGATTAACCATATACCTTAGTAATAGAATACATTAACATATATATATATATATATATTAAATCAATACCTAACACAAATTAAGCAAATTTGATTCAAATAATTTACTTTACTATAAAAGAGCACACACTGTTTCTAAATAAATACCAACAAGCAACTCAATTTGCCAATAACAAACAAGTGCTATACCAATTCTTAGCATGTTTCCACACTTAAACGTCCATTTTGTAACACCTATTGTAGGCTATAGTGTGCATGTATTTGCATTCCATTATTTTCCATATCATCCAGAAAATAAGTACTTAATTACAACCATAATTTCTATTTAATTAACCATTTTAATAATTTCTTTTTAATTTATAATAATTCTACATCATTAATTATTTACCTACTCAAACATTCCTTAGATTTTACCTTTTTGCCCATTTTATTAAGGATCTCATCATCTAGCTACAAATAATACTTCTATACTTCTTTATTTATTATACAAGATGTTTCCAAATCTAACTATTTATATAGCTGCATTCATGATTCTATATTCCAAATGGTTTCGGTCCTATTTGGTCCAATATATATCAAAAGTGTTTTTCAACCAATTAATATATATATATATAAAGCTCAATCTTTAGTTTGATACACCTTTCTTAATAATAAGAGAGTTTACTAATTAAAAAATCCAAATCCTTCATTTTTGGCCAAGAAATCGAGTTACTATACTCACCGGACTGGTGGCCGAAACTTTGTCGAAGCCTCATTGGAGTGTATCAGCGCTACCACTTTGGAGGCTAAAACCTCAAGACCTCACTGTCGGTGCTCACGCGTTCAAGCGCTAACCCCAATGATCGAAACTCAGCCTTGAACCCATAATTTTCTCCGATCCGATCTAAACACCACCGGCAAGTGAGGAACGATGAGGGAGCTCAGAAGATTCGCCTTTTCCATTGGAGTCCCTCGGTGTTGGTCGTGCTACTAGTCACCGCCACCGATCGTCATTGAGAGGAGAAAAAGCCATCGATAATTGTGATGCTCTTGGTGGCCAAAGCAGAATGCGCCGCTGCTGTGACCGGCGATAGGGAGAAGTGGCAACACAAGGGGCTTCGTCGGCGAGTCGGTGGTGATGCCGTTCCCTCCCTGCTCCCCTTTCTTCTTCTCCGATTTACCCTCTCTCTCTTCTCCCTTTTCCCTTTTTATTTTTTCCTTTTTTTATTTTCATTTAGTACATGTTATATTTCAAATCTTTCCCCTAAGAAAATTCTAGAGGTCTCCCTACTAAAATATTTTATGTTTATTATTATTATTATTATTATTATTATTTTTATTATTATTATTATTATTATTCATGAATTTTTTTTTTAATTTCTTATTATTAGTTCCCAAATCGTGCTTATTTTACAGTTATAAATTTCAAAATCCTGAAATTATACTTGCTCATACCACATTCTTGATAAATCGATCCTTACAAATTGGTATCAAAATACTAATTTCCAATATACAAACTCCAATATATTAGTCTTATGAACCGGCTTGGGTTTTGGGACGTTACAAGTGCAACGCGGTGCAGTAAATTTGGTAATGTTGGACACAATAAAAAAACATGTAGAAATGTCACTGGTACATCTAGTCAATATTTTAGCGGTTGAATTGTGAATCCATGTAATCACTAATATATCATGTAATGTGTTTTACAAAATAATTTATGAACATTTATTATATGATTTTCCTAATAAATTATTAATAATTAGTTATATATATATATATATATATATTTATCATTTAATAAAGTAATGAAAAAAATTAAAGTATTAACAAATTCTTAATAAAAGTTAAATTATGCCACTTGCCATATTTTGAAATAGTACATCAATAGAATTAGTTCAACATCCCTTCTATAAGATGAGGTACTATGACTCGGAATATCGGGATCCATGACATACGGGTTGGGTTCATTGTATCTCCCACTATACAATGGTTGATCTGCTAAACTTTAGGTGCTTAAAATAGTTGGACCACTAAAAAGTTCACTAAAGAAATCATCTTGTGCTACTGTAGTGGTGCTCTGTCCATAAATATTGTAGGGTGTAACATCTCCTTCAGATAAGCTTATGTTCAGATCAACATTCAAACCAGATGGCCTAGATTCATAGTCAAAATATCCAGAAGGATCTAGTCCTGATGGCCCAGCTTTATAAGTTAAATATCCAAAATCACCTACTCTATATGGCCCAGCACCAGAAGGACCTACACCAAATGGCCCAGCACCAGAAGGACCTACACCAAATGGCCCAGCACCAGAAGGACCTACACCAAATGGCCTAACACCAAAAGGACCTATACCAAATGGCCCAGCTTCATATTGATAATAGGAAGAAGGCCCTGATTAGCTTCATCTACCAAGGCTCCTGGAGGGAAGGCATACTCAATAAGCTAAAAGGATCTTCAGAAATATATGGCCATGTCATTGGTGGGGGTACTTACTGAACAGCAGGATGAATAGGAATAGAGGCAACTATCGTCCTTCTTTCTGCCATACCTCGCCTGTTATGTCTAGCACGCTGATCTTCAGATAGTACTGCTAGTGGTGGAATATCTGCAGTATCAAGTACAGGCTAATGAGAATAAATAGTCGATGTCCTATTATACTCACCAACAACACCTAAAATTTCAACATATGCAAAACAAATATTATCACTATCAGGTCGAGTTGATGATGTAATGTTGTTGTGATAAATTCGTTCAGTAGCATCGGCCTACATAACAAATAAAAAATTTAATTATTAAGCATCAATAATATTTACAAATAATAATAATAATAATAATAATACGACAATGACAATGGTACATACCGATGAGCCCGTTGTTGCTCCGACTACGGTCATGTAACACCCTTATCAGAAAAGTATTTTTTGATGCGAAACTTAGCAGTAAACGGTAAAATTTTTTTTCAAACTTCAATCATTGCCAAACAACTTTGATACAATTTAATATTTTATTCAAGTTACTAAACATAAAAGTACAACTAACTTTCTTCATCTTCGAATTCTGCTTCTCCATGTATCAAGCTCCATCAACACTTCAAAACCTGCACGCAGTTAACACTACGTGCTGAGCACTATAAATACTCAGTGGTGACTACTAATCCTAGAATTTTTCAATTTCAACATAATTACATAAATTGTGCAAACTTCTATTCTTATTTATCAGAAATTTACTTTTAATTTCTTTCACTCTATTTTCATTGTTTACCAACATTTTTTTTTGTAACCGTTTTACTTTGTTCGTATACTTTTCAATTTACTTTACACTACTTTCCTTGTGATTCGATTACAAATTGACTTTTCCTTTTACGTTTCTTACTTCTACTTTTACTTATCTTTTGTCTTATACTTTTGCATCACTTGACATAGATGTCATTTCATTTAACGAATTACATGAATACTCATGTCTTTAATGGTAAGTTTCTTGTTCCTAGTTCCATTAGGTAATTCAAACACAATTTTCACTATCTATTGTTTTAATTCATTTTAATCTTTTTCATAATTCGCACGAGAAATTCCAAGGCTTAAAATCTTTATTGCAAAGTGATGTAAGTACGTTGGATCACTCTGCAAACAAATCTTTATTTTCTTTTCTTTTTAAATGAACATTTTTCATTTTAACTAAACAATCGTTTTGTCTTTTGATCATTTTACTTTTCATTTAATCTTTACTTCCAGAATTTATTATTTAGTCATTATTTTACACTTAAATACAATATTGTCATGTTTGACTCTAAATACATAATTAGCATTATTTTTCGAACTCTTTATTTTCTTAAAATAATAATTGGTACACAAATTACAAATTCAATCTCATGGATATTTTCATAAACATTTTATTTTTATAACCATTTTCTTATCATTATTGCTTATTAAATACAACCTTTGGGAACAATTTCGGTTTTATCCCAAAATTTTCATTTTCTTTCAATCAACTTCTTTGTTATTTATAACATTTACATTCAATTACTTTTACACTTCCGATTTATTCTTTTCAATATGCCCCTAATGCAATATGACAGGACTCTCAAAAACGATATACGGAACATGGACCCAAAGGTCCCACTAAACAGAAAGAGAAATGATCTCGGAAGATCAAGTTTTACAGAGCAGAAAATAGATGCACTTTCACTTTTTGACTCTTAGTCAAATCTCTTACTCTTTTCGGTCTGAATTTGCGATTATTTGAAAATTGTAATATTTTATACGGGTTGTGAATTATTTATTTTAATTCACCATTTTATTTGAATTATGAATTATTTTGTAATCCTTGGGGTACCGTTCATTTCTACGGTTACTATTCACTCATATGATTACTATTCACTTATATGGTTACTATTCACTCATACAATTACTATTCACAAATCATTAACTATGGTTAATTTATTCACTATACTTTTTATTTTCTGCAAATTTTTCACTTAATCTCTTCTTTTTCCTTATACAAAATGTACATTAAATTACATTAAATTACAGCTTTTAATTGTTTATTGGATTATTTTGCAATAATTCAATATTTCAATTAAGCATATTCCCTATTTATTTTCTAACTTAATTCATATATCACATAAATTTCGTAAAAATTTATGTGAACATTGCTTTTCAATTATTGTCAAATTTTCTTATTTCATGAATTATTTTAACATAATTCCTCATATACCATACACTTAACAATTCTCTAAATTTTCATAAATTTCATTAAAAATTCATAGAAAATTTATTTTATGCTTATTATCATTATATAACATAATCAACAAAAATTCTCTACTTTATCAATTACATTATTCAATACATATTCCAAAATAATCATATAAATTTCTATAAATTCCATAACAATTTATGGATATATATTATTTCATCTTCTATCAATTAGGACATAATTTCATTAATTTACAATACAATAATTCATTTCTTTAACAAGGTAATTTTTGATTCACAAAGGAAATTTCTTAATAAATTTCCTTAATCCAATTTATACACTATATTAGGCTTAATTAAAATTTAATTGAACAATAATAACACTAATTTCAATATTAATCAATAATTCAATATTTTCCTTAATAAATTTAAAGGAAAAATTCAATAAATTAAGGAAAATTAAAAGATTTCGTAGTCACATACCTTAATGGTCGAATTCGTTTCGATTTTCTTAATAATTTACTCACCGGACCAGTCACCGGAGCGTCGCCGGAATCTCGTCGGTGAAAATTCGACACTGCCACCTTGTAGATAGGGATTCCCTCATTCATTTTTCGGTGGTCACGCGTCCAAATTTATCCTTGGTTGGCCAAAATCTTGACTTGAATCACCCGCCAAACCTATTTCCGTATACCGATCGCCGGCGTTTAAGGAGCGATGGAATATGCTAGAAGACTCGCCTCGTCACCGGAAGTTGATCGATGGTGGTGGTGTCCTCATCCGACGCCTTGATTCACAAAATGAACAAAAAATCTATTTAAAATAAAAATAGAAAAGCTTGACGATCGGACCACCATAACGGAGGCCGGACGCTGGTGAGAGCAAGAGGGCACGCCACTAGTCGTTGCCGCGGTGGTGGCCGGCGTGAAAGGCTGCCGGTGGTTGCTGGTCTCACCTTCCCTTTTCTTTTTCTTTTCTTTTTCTTTGTTCTTCCTTGGTTCGCCGCTGCAACTTCTCTTTTCTTTTTCTTTTTTTTACATTTGGTCCACGATTTTTTTTTTTGTCTTTGTTTATTTCTTTATTTTGCCTTTGTTTGATTGTGACCACTAGGCCACACAAATTTGCCGACATTCATTTTCTTTTTTCCTTTTCTTTTTTATTTTTCTTTTCATATATTTATTTATATATATTTATTTATCCATAATTTTACTATTTTGGTCCCTAAAACTTTTGCTATTACTTTCAAAGCTCCTATTCACATTAAAATTAATTCCATAATTTTTATCACATCAAAAATAGGTGGGACATAAATTTTCAACTCAATCGAAGCTCGTTATCGGTCCGATTTAAATTTATCAGTCCAATCCAAAAATACCGGTATTATAGAAAAATTTACTTTTTGCAGCCAAAATAATCTATATATTATTTTAGGCTTAACTGTAATTTTTGGTAATTTTTGGAGTCCGTTTACTATTTTTAAATATTTATACAAAGTTTAGTCAATTTTTCAATAATAAAAATTGACTCGCTACCTTTTTCATATTTTTGACTTTTTGTGATCCATTTGACCTCGGTTTCACTTAAAATTTAAACCCCGGACTCACCACGACCAATATTTTCCGATGGTCCAAAAAAATATTTTTCAATTTCGTGTGCACTTTTCAGCTCCGAAAAATACTATTCACTGTCGGAAAATACTGTAAATGACTAACCCGGTGTTAAGGCCATTACAATTCTCCCCTACTAAAAAAAAATTCGTCCTCAAAATTTACTTATATTAAAGAGTAGAGGATACTATACAGTTGTCTTATCGAAACTTCTTTAACATTCAATGGTTCCGAAGCATCTTTGCTAATGAAACCCATTTATTTTTAAGCTAATCAATCTCGATATCAAAAATCTTTATCAGTCTCTTTCCACATGTCATATAACCTTGTGTGCAAATTTCTTTCATATTTCAAATGAAATTAACTTTTGATGACTTCCTTACATTTAATTAAGTCAAACATAAAGGATTCGATATTTTCTTTTCGACAATGCCTCACTAAGAGTCAGATTTCTCTTGAACTTGATATTTTTGCCACATAAAGACTCTACTAAGAGCAAGTACTTTTTACAATCATTCTTTCATTATCTAAATTATCCACTCCGACTGACCATCAGTACAAGGGTGGATCACTATGCTAATATTGAGATTATCGCTAATCTCTTATCTAGCATCCTTTCTCTTTAAAGCACAGACAATCCGATAACAGAATCTCTGATCACATTGTCCCATTTCTAATCAGATATCATTATAAGTCGAAGCAATTCCCGAAGGCATCTAATGTTTCACTTTCATTTGCTAACACATCAAACATTCACTCACAATACCTGTCACATCACACTTTCAACCTCAATTTCAATACTAAGCTTGTAATCTTGGTAAATCTAATAATTTCCAGGATGCATGGTATTACTATCTTAGTGGGCTTCAGTAAAAATCTTTTAATTTATTAACAATGACTATCGATCAAAAATTTCCTTTATGATCCATTTTTTTCCTACCCAATATACAATATCGGTTTCACTTAGAACTCAACTATAAATGCCCCCATCTAGAGCCAAACTTAAATTGATATTAACTGCTTGAAGAACCAAAAACATTATATGTAATCATTCTTACTCATTATGCAGTCATACATATTCATTTAAATGCATTCACCTTATCACATACAGATTCTTTTGCTGAGGGTTCCACTCACTTCGTTAACTTTTCTACTGTACCCGGCTAAATTCAGGAATTCCATATTTAACCAAAGGTTACATTCACTATTCAATACTTGCAGAACAATTCTCAAATACTTATCATATTCTTTCTGTATCTCAGAATATACCAAATGGTGATTACTTAAATCCACTAACATGAATCTAAGTAAAGGTGAAAAACTCTTTCCTGTCAATTCACAAAGGTGGTCGGTATGTTAGCAAATATAACTGACATAGCCAATAACTTATAAGGGCTACATCAGATACAAAAAATAATCTTGAGTACACTAGTTCTCGTCTCATTCTTAGGTCGTCCCTATGCTCATCATATCCCTTGTCAGTTTCATCCTATCAAGTGAGGCCTATACACACAGTATGATGCAGATCAGATGTTGTCAAACAAGGTGAAATGCTATGCAATGAATGTATGATTTCATGTATGCAATAGAATACTGTCACGTATTCTCATATAATGCAGATGTTCCAACCCATCCCGATACTATGTCATATACAATCAAATCCCCACATCTATAAAGGAGTCACTGACAGGTATATAGAGCATCTTAAACAACTTCAACTTTTTATCAATTTGCTCAATAGCATTTTAAATCAAGACAATCCCATCAAGGTATCTCTGTGTCCCTTACAATTTATCTGAACCCAATATACAATTCCTTTTAACTTCCTGGCATACTCTTTATTTTGTCCTTCTTTGGACTATTTCTCATCCATATAGGCACTTAAATTCTCACATTTACATTCAATTAAGTCAATACTTTATTTTTCTGCTTTGACCTCCAAGAAGCCTCAAGCAGAAATACTTTCATTCTCACCCACTACTGTCTTTACTATACAAAATCAATTCTATCACATCAAACAATTTCGATCAAACAATAACTTTTCATATTTAAAACAAAAAGGGGAGCACGTACACGTCAGATTCGTAACACTGATACACCTATAATAGGCATGTATATACAGACAAACTTATCACTTAACCTTATCCCACTCCGATCTTAGAACCGCTTAAACCTTTGCTCAGATACCACTAAATGTAACACCCTTATCATAAAAGTATTTTTCGATGCGAAACTTAGCGGTAAACGGTAAAATTTTTTTTTCAAACTTCAATCATTGCCAAACAACTTTGATACAATTTAATATTTTATTCAAGTTACGAAATTTTGGCAGCACAATGGCTAGAACTTACTAGCCTCTTGAAAAAATTAAACAATCCACATGGCTTCTCAGAGGCACAACAAATCATATATCAATGATAGTCATTTACAACTCATTAACTGAAATTATCAGAACAGTAACAATATTTATCATTTAACAATCATTACCTTAAATATCGTTCAGTTCTATACTCTCACTGTCTAAGTATATACATGCCGCAAATACTAAACATAAAAGTACAACTAACTTTCTTCATCTTCGAATTCTGCTTCTCCATGTATCAAGCTCCATCAACACTTCAAAACCTGCACGCAGTAAACACTACGTGCTGAGCACTATAAATGCTCAGTGGTGACTACTAATCCTAGAATTTTCCAATTTCAACATAATTACATAAATTGTGCAAACTTCTATTCTTATTTATCAGAAATTTACTTTTAATTTCTTTCACACTATTTTCATTGTTTACCAACATTTTTTTTTGTAACCGTTTTACTTTGTTCGTATACTTTTCAATTTACTTTACACTACTTTCCTTGTGATTCGATTACAAATTGACTTTTCCTTTTACGTTTCTTACTTCTACTTTTACTTATCTTTTGTCTTATACTTTTGCATCACTTGACGTAGTTGTCATTTCATTTAACGAATTACATGAATACTCATGTCTTTAATGGTAAGTTTCTTGTTCCTAGTTCTATTAGGTGATTCAAACACAATTTTCACTATCTATTCTTTTAATTCATTTTAATCTTTTTCGTAATTCGCACGAGAAATTCCAAGGCTTAAAATCTTTATTGCAAAGTGATGTAAGTATTTTGGATCACTCTGCAAATAAATCTTTATTTTCTTTTCTTTTTAAATGAACATTTTTCATTTTAACTAAACAATCGTTTTGTCTTTTAATCATTTTACTTTTCATTTAATCTTTACTTCCAGAATTTATTATTTAATCATAATTTTACACTTAAATACAGTATTTTCATGTTTGACTCTAAATACATAATTAGCACTATTTTTCGAACTCTTTATTTTCTTATAATAATAATTGGTACACAAATTACAAATTCAATCTCATGGATATTTTCATAAACATTTTATTTTTATAACCATTTTCTTATCATTATTGCTTATTAAATACAACCTTTGGGAACAATTTCGGTTTTATCCCAAAATTTTCATTTTCTTTCAATCAAGTTCTTTGTCATTTATAACATTTACATTCAATTACTTTTACACTTCCGATTTATTCTTTTCAATATGCCCCTAATGCAATATGACATGACTCTCAAAAATGATATATGGAACATGGACCCAAAGGTCCCACTAAACAGATAGAGAAATGATCTCGGAAGATCAAGTCTCACAGAGCAGAAAACAGATACACTTTCACTTTTTGACTCTTAGTCAATCTCTTACTCTTTTCGGTCTGAATTTATGATTATTTGAAAATTGTAATATTTTATACGGGTTTTGAATTATTTATTTTAATTTACCATTTTATTCGAATTATGAATTATTTTGTAATCATTGGGGAACCGTTCATTTCTACGGTTACTATTCACTCATACGATTACTATTCACTTATACGGTTACTATTCACTCATACGATTACTATTCACAAATCATTTACTATGGTTAATTTATTTACTATACTTTTTATTTTCTGCAAATTTATCACTTAATCTTTTCTTTTTCCTTATACAAAATATACATTAAATTACATTAAATTATCAGCTTTTAATTGTTTATTGGATTATTTCGCAATAATTAGTGTAAATTAATTAAAACATTTTCTATATATCTTACAAAGTAAAGAAATAAAATATAAAAATAATTCTGACCAAAAATTTCATAGCCTGCGCTTGTTGTGCAAAGGATTGGATCCAGTGGGAACTCTTCGCTTCTGCGATAGAAATTCTTGAGAATTAGCATGAAAATAGTATTGGGTTTTGGCAGCAGAAGGTGAAGGAAAGCTTAATCTTCTTGCAGTCGCTTCCCTCTTTGTAGCAAATAATATCAGGAAACAAACAACAAAGCAGCAGATCAAGATTGTCGTTTGAAACACAAAGCTATTCATCTTTTTCTTTTCAAGAATATTATTTTCCTGAAAGAAAAATTAAAAGATCATTAGCCTCACTTCTATTATATATATATGGACATGGATTGGTCCACATTAGTTTGTAAATGTGTATATATATATATGTATATATTTAAAAAAAAAATTTCATTTAGAGGTTGACAAAGAATGCTACTCTTCTTGCCGTTGGATCACGATCCAACGGTGAATATATTAATTAATGTATAAAGTCAAACGTGTAATCACATACTAGGAATGGTGGTTGGGGAGGGCATAGTTATTAAAATCGGACCGAACCGGTTGGTTGAATCAGTTTAATTGCAAATTAACAGGTAAAATGGTTGGTTCAATTGCATAAAATCGGTTTGATAAAAAACCGAATTATATCGAAAAAATCAGATTGAACCGAAAAACCGGATAAAATCGGGTTTTTGGCTAAAAATTATAAAAAATTATAGTTTTTTGTATTTTTCACCCCCCATATATATATATATTCCATTATTTATTTATTTGAAAAAATTAGTATTTTAAATTTTAAATATGTTACTTAATAATTTAATATACTTATTATATATTTGGTTCATTGTAATAAAATATATGTGTGTGTATATATATATTAAATTTTTATTATTTATTTATTTGAAAAATTAGCATTTTAAAGTCTAAAGATATCACTTAATAATTTGATATACTTATTATCTATTGGTTCATATATATATATATATATATGAAATTTTTATGATTTATTTCTTTGAAAAATGTAGTATTTTAAATTCTAAAGACACCACTTAATAATTTAATATACTTATTATCTATTTGAATTTATTGTAATTAAATATAATTATACTCATATATGCAAGGTTAATATTTTCTGTATTTGCTTCATTAGTACTCCATCTAAAAAAGAAATTTTTTTCATGATATAATTGTATTTTTATAATATATTTTCTGTATTTTCATGATATAATTATATTTTGTAATTTATTATTAGGATATTTGTGACATATATTAATATTTTATGGATATATTTTTTTTTAATTTTTATACAATAGTATTTATAAAATTATAATATTTTAAAAATAAAAAAATTCGGTTGAACTCGATTAAATCGGTTGAACTAAGAACCCCAACCTCGTCGGTTCTTTATTTCAGTATGCCCTAGAGCCCATGTAATGAGAATATATTTTATATGTATGAATTCCTATTCTTAATAAGAGGCATCATTCATTTATTAATTCTATGTTTAAATACATGAGTTTGTAAATCTTAAATTAATAAATGAAGTCTTAGATATTATAAACACAGTTCAAAGGCAATTATGAAAGTGTTCATGATATGAGATGTGTATTGCATGCAAATGCGTTAATATCTAAATATCCCTAGTTATGGAATTAACAAATAGGACATTGTTAATTCGGATAGACTAGCACATGTTATGCTTCTTGAATGGTTCAAGTAGTGTTTCTCATAACCGTGATTATGGAAGATAATCAAAGCTAAAATGTGGATGCTTGTTAGAAGAACAAGTTCATTGAAGACCTGCAAAGAGAATCCTCACATGAATATTAAATCTATGTCAGTGAGTTGTGCAAATATCTTTGGACTTGAGATCACCAAAGTTATCTTAAGTAGCAAGTGGTATATTTTGACTCCATAACTGATTACTTCCAACTGGGAGTAAAAATAGTTAGGATATCGGGTATATCATGACCTACTTGAAGATAGTTGAGTGATTGACAAAGAATTCACTATCCCAGATTTAATAAGGAAAGTTATCTCGCATGATTCTATAATTGCCTTGTATAGAGAATCTCTGGCCAGAGTAATATGCCAAGATGGATAGAGATCAATGGAGAGCATTTTGGGAACAATGGTTAAATTAATATAATATACATAATTAGATTTATATGAGTTGATAGAAATCCATACTCAGAATCTAATTGAGATAAGAGTGGTGGAAGGAGTAATTGCACGATAACTGTTTCTATGGAATGGTATAGTCAAAGCACTTGACTTTCCTAAAATTTGGGTAGTCATGATGCCTAGCTAGAGGCCAATAATGATTTGTATAATAGTGTATCAAAAATATAAATATGGATTGATAAAATGATTTAAAGAAGTTTAAATCATGTGAGTTTTGAATAGAACTCACAATTACATAATATACTGCCAATATGGACAGGAACCCAATAGGTCACACACATATAGAGAAAAAGGATAAAATGGTATAATGACAAGGATAATAATATTTGATATTATTATGGGGATAGAGAAGTGAATAAGATAATAATTAATTAAAGAGTTTAATTAATTATGATCAAGTAAAATTATTCGCAGAACTTTTTTGAAATGTTTTGTAAAATTGGACATAATTGAAATAATGTATTTCATAATTATTTATTATTGAAATATAAGTATTATATAGCTGATATAATAATTAATAGGTCCATTGGAGAAATTATAAAGGCCCAAAGAAGTGAAGTTAGCACAGAGCCCTCTAGAAGAAGGGCCACATGCCAACTCCGAAAAAGAAGGCTTTAGAGGCCTACTTCTTAGAACAAAATATATTAAATATGTTACAAAAGTATTTTGGAGTCTACATATTTAATTTGGTTGGATTTGGAATTCATTTGGGTAATTAAATCCAAGTATATGTACAAATGGCCTAGTTTGTGGGTTTTGAACATAGTCTTTTGTGAAAGGGCTTAAATTGAATTTAATTGACCCAAAATAATTACAAATAATTTCAGAAGCCCAATTAATAATTATCCAGTAATTTTAAAGAGCCTAATTTCATTATGAAGTTGGATTTCTTTTTAACCTAACTATAAAAATCCAAGAGATGTGGAATTAGGGTTAAGTAAGTGTGAACAATTAAGAAAACAATCTCTCTCTTTTCTCTCAACCCTAGCCACCACATTCACTAGCTAGCACCTAGGGATTTCATCCAGCCCTTGTTCCTCCCAATTGTTGGTTATTTCAATCATTCTCTAGTGTGGATTACTCATTGAAAGTATTCGATTTTGGACACTGTGGTTTGCGACAACCCGATGAGAAGTAAAATCAACTATTCAACAAAAATCAAAGGTGATTTTTCTTATTCTCATTAATATGTATATTGTAAGTTCATGGTAAGATCAAATATATTGGTTAAAAATTTTAAATTCCGCTCATGTATGAAATGCATGTAACCGATAATTCCCAACATGGTATCAAAGTCTCGGTTTTGCCATGAATATACAATTCTATATTTTTCTGTGGAATAAGTTTTATTTTTGAGTCATTTATTTCATGAACTTTAAAATATAAGATTTTATTGTTCATTAATGAGAAATATTGATTTCTGGATATATGTGTGATCAAATAAATAAAATAAAAATAAAAACGATTCTTTTGAGAAAGGGATCATGGGTTTGGCGTGAATGGCTTTTAATTTTAGGGGCTGTTCTAAATTAATTTTTTATAGATCTACTCTAAGATAATTTTTATGATAATTTATGTGTTTAATATGTGATATTAAGCTATAGGATCAAACAAAATTAAAATGGAACAAGTTTTGCATGAAAACTAGTTTAGCCAAAAAGTTCGATAAATTGGCATTCTTGGTGTGTTCTTGTTTAGAAAAATTTTTAATCTTATAAATCTAATATATCTGATATATTAAATTTTTTAATTAATTGAATTAATTAAAATGGGCCTTAAATTAATTGGATTAATTTTAATTCATTAAAACCACTTAATAGGCTTAATTATGTTTACGGACTTGGCTTAAATTAGTGAATGACTTGGTGGGCCCAAAGAGCTGATTTAAATTAAATATTATAAACTATAATTAAGTTTATTAATGGGTTTTAAGGGCTGGAGTGGGCTTGGCTCATTCCAAAAGGCCCAAATGGTCCAATAGACACAAAACTAGTTTGTGTGTGAACACAATTTCGGGTTTTGTTGTGTGGGTTTCAGCCTACCCCTGTTTTAAATCCAAAATTGATTTTTTAATTATTTAATATGATTAATTAATTAAATAATCAATTTATAATTAATTGATAATATATTGGATTGATAATTAAGGCAAGAACACATACATACAAAAAGGTTTCCTAAAATAAAAGTTTTCAAAATGGAAAAAGTTTTCTAATTTGATCACATTATTAAAATAACTCAAAAGTTTGTTTCAAGAGTTCAAACAAAGTTAGTAATCCATTATATGTTTTACTTTATGTATTAGAAATGTATATAAGGGTGTATGATTGGCATGATGGATAGTTATAGACAAGGCCTAATGTGATTGAGCATTATGCATGTTTTGGCCCAATGAGGACTTTCATGTCTCGGCCACTTGTTTTTTATTTGTATTTCTTTTTCAAATTGTAATATGTAATTAGATTACTTAGATTAGAATTATAGATAGAGATGGAGGCCACTATCAAGGAGCAAGATGGGCCGGATGGAGATCCAACAAGCTTGAAGATAATGTAATTATTTTTTACTTATTTGAATCATGCATACTACCTAGGTGCAATCTTTTGATTTCCCTTTTGGCTCGGGAAAATCAATGTAGTAAAGTCCATAACTATACCATATTTGTATGCTTATATTTATGTGATAGATATAAGATGCATACTAATGTATGCCAACCATGTATGATGAGACTTAATTAACTAAAACCCTCAAACAAATAATAAGGTATATAAGCCTTCCATTAATTTGAGGAGAACTAGAGTTCTTTATAGTGTGGGTTGTTGACCACAGTTAAGCTCACATTATATCGAATATGTTCAAATCTAATTAAATGGGTCATCTTAGCTAGCCCATTAGTTTGTTGACCACAGTCAAGGCTAATGATTTTAGAGGCAAGATTAGGGAATGCATATATGATATGCATGTATCAAGAGTTGATAACCTAATAAGCCAATAGTTGTGTAGAGATACAATTGGTATAGAGATACCTACCTTTCAAGGGTATAGAGTTTGGCTTGTTGACCACAGTTAAGGTCAAATTACGTATCAAGGATTAGATATTGGCCCACTAGGAAAACTATCGGGTTTTCTTGGATTAAATAGTGAGGGCTATTAATTCGCAATAAAATAGTGGGAGTAAATGGATTAATTAAAGACCTAATTAATGCATACATATATATGAACATACTCTCATATGTTTTCTTTTTCACATCTAGCTCATCATCATGAGCACATCAAACATTAATATACTATCAATCTTGGATAACAAGCTGGATGGCAGCAACTATTCTGACTTGATCAGGCAAGTGAGAATTATTCTCAGAGCTGAAAAGATCTATTATGTCTTAGATAAAGATCCACCACCACTTCCATCAGATGATGCCATTGATGAGATCAAAGACACTTATTGAAAATACATAGAGGATAGTGAAGCGGCAGCATGTCTGATGCTGGGTGCTATGTCCTCAGAGTTTCAGAAGCAACATGAGATGATAGATGCTAGAACCATCATTTTGCATCTTGAGGAGCTTTATTCTTCTCAGACTAGAACTGAGCAATATGAGATTTCTCGAGCTCTATTTAGCTGCAAAATGGTGGAATGTACTTCAGTTGCTACTCATGCATTGAAGATGTATGGGTATATTGAGCATTTGAGTAGACTTGGCTATGTAATGGATAATGATCTATACATAGATTTAATCTTGTACCCATTGGCTCAAAGTTATACACCTTTCATGCTTAACTTCAACATGAACAAGATCCAAGTTACCATTCTTGAGTTAATCAACATGCTTAAAATAGCTGATGGATCCCTTAAGAAAGATCCAAAAAGTGTCATGGTTGTCACTTTTGCTAAAGGCAAGAAGTAGAAGAAGATAACCAAGGTGCAGCCAAAGAATGGTAGGATTTCTAAGAAAAAGGTTGCCAAGAAAGAGAATCCCAAAAGAACTTACTTCTATTGTGGAAAGGATGGTCATTGGAAGCGTAACTGCAAGGCCTATCTAGATTCTCTCAAGGAGAAGAAGCAAGCTGATGTTTCTACTTCAGGTATTCATATGATTGAAATTAATACTTATTCTATTGCTTCAAAACAAACTTGGGTATTAGATACTGGATGTGGATCTCACTTGTGTAATGATATATAGGGGCTTAGAAGCTTTAGAAGAGTTGGAAAGGTAGAGATATGTTTACAGTCAGCTACTGGATAAAACATCTCTATAACGGTTGTGAGGACTTGCCATTTGCCTCTTCCAAATGGATTAGTACTAGAATTAAATAATTGTTATTATGTTCCATCTTTATCCAATAGTATTATTTCTTTCAGTTGTTTATCAAACGATTATGACATTTCTTTAAAGGACAAGTGTTGTTACATTTTTAAGAATAATATGTTTTATGCAAAAACTATCATTGAGAATGGTATATTTGTTCTTGATTTAATTAAAGAAGTGTATAATGTGGATACCAAGAGAATGAAACATGATAATCTAAATACCTCATACTTATGGCATTGTCATTTAGGCCATATAAATGAGAAACATATGACCAAATTACACAAGTTAGGTGATTTGGGATCATTTGATACATGCGTATCTTGTTTATTAGGAAAAATGATAAAAGCTCCCTTTATTGGTAAAGGAGAACGAGCTAAAATGGTTTTGGACTTAATACATTCAGATGTATGTGGTCCAATGACTACACATGCCGGAGGAGGTTACTCCTACTTCATTACTTTCATAGATGATTATTCCAGTTTTGGATACATCTATCTAATGAAATATAAATCAGAAGAATTTGAAAAGTTTAAAAAATTCAAAAATGAAGTAGAGAAACAAATTGGAAAGAGTATTAAAATACTTAGATTATATCAAGGTGGAGAATACTTAAGCCAAGAATTTCAAGATTATCTTAGAGATAATGGGATTTTATCTCAATGGACTCCACCATATACACCACAAAACAATGGTGTATCTGAATGGAGAAATCAAACACTATTAGATATGGTTCAATCAATGATGAGCCAAGCAGACTTGCCTAAGTCTTTTTGGGGATATGCAATAGAAACTGCTGTTTATGTGTTAAACAGAGTTCCTAGTAAATCGGTTGATGTTACTCCATATGAGATGTGGAATAACAAGAAATTCACGCTTTCTCATATGAAAGTATAGGGTTGTCCTGCTTATGTGAGAAGGATAATGTCAGACAAACTAGATATTAAGTCTGACAAATGTTTGTTTGAGGGATATCCAAAAGAAACGTTTGGATATTATTTCTATCATCCCTTAGAACAAAAGGTATTTGTTTCAAGGCATGTTGTCTTCTTGGAAAGAGAATTTCTCCTATGAGAGGACAATGGGAGTAAAATTGAACTTGGTGAAGTTCAAGATCCACAAATAGAAGTGGATCAACCAATTGAACCCGAGACTGAATTTCATAATGATGAGATTACAATTGAACCTGATTATACACAAAATCCTAGAAGATCTACTAGGATGTATTCTATCCCTATGAGATATGGATTTCATGTTGATTCGGATAGAGGCATAGTTATAGTAGAGGACAATGAGCCTAAAAGCTATCAAGAAGTTTTGAATAATTCAGAACGTGATTTATGGCTTAAGGCTATGCAGTCTGAAATTGACTCCATGTATGAGAATAAAGTATGGACTTTAACTCCACCCTTGAAGGGATAAAACCCATAAGGTGCAAATGGGTCTTCAAAAAGAAGACCAACATGGAAGGTAATATAGTTACCTATAAAGCTCGCTTAGTAGCAAAAGGCTATCATCAAAAAGAAGGTATTGACTATGACAAAACGTTTTCTCCTGTAGCGATGCTTAAGTCTATAAGAATACTTTTAGCCATTGCAGCTCATTATGATTATGAGATTTGGAAAATGGATGTGAAGACAACTTTCCTAAATAGAAATCTGACTGAGGATGTGTATATGTCACAACCAGAAGGGTTCACATCTGGAAATGGCGAAAAGGTATGCAAGCTTCAAAGATCCATTTATGGATTGAAGCAAGCCTCTAGGAGCTGGAACATACGATTTAATGAGACAATCAAAGAGTTTGGTTTCTCACAAAATGAAGATAAACCTTGTGTGTATAAAAGGGTCAGTGAAAGTACAATTGTCTTCCTAGTTCTATATGTAGATGACATATTGATCACGGAAAATGACATTTCTCTTCTCCAATATGTTAAAATATGGTTATCCAAGCAATTCTCCATGAAAGACCTTGGAGAAGCATCCTATATTCTGGGAATAAGGATCTATAGAGATAGATCTAATAGGTTGCTAGGTCTTTCTCAAAGTACATATATAGATAAAGTATTAAAGAGGTTCAATATAGATCTCTCTAAGAAAGGGTTTATACCTATGGTATATGGAAAACACCTTTCTAAGTCTATGTGTCCGCAGACACTAGAGGATAGAGAGAGCATGAATAGAATACCATATGCATATGTAATTGATTCTATCATGTATGCTATGTTATGTACACGTCTAGATGTAGCATTTGCTTTGAGTGTTACAAGCAGATTCCAATTCAATTTTGAAGAGGAACACTGGACAACTTTCAAGAATATCCTTAAGTACTTGAGAAGGACCAAGGGTATATTCTTGGTATATAGAGAGGGCAGTTTGGAAGTAAATGGGTATACATATGCCAGCTTCCAATCTGACAAAGATGATTGTAAATTACAGTCTAGTTATGTGTTCATAATGGGAGGAGGAGTAGTTAGTTGGAAGAGTTCCAAATAAGAAATAACTGCTGATTCCATGATAGAAGCTAAGTACATTATTGCTTCGGAAGCAGCCAAAGAAGCAGTCTGGATCAAAAAGTTCATATTTGAACTAGGAGTGGTGCCTAGCATTGTTGATATAATTCCTTTATATTATGACAACAATGGAGCCATTGTGCAAGCGAAGGAACCACGGTCTCATTAGCTATCCAAGCATGTTCTCAGATGCTACCATCTCATAAGGAAAATAGTAGCTAGAAATGATGTGAAAATAGAAAGGTTCCCACAGATGATAATGTGGCGGATCCCCTCACTAAAGCACTTTCCCAGATTAAGCATGATCACCAAATAAATAACATGGGTCTAAGACATATGAGTGATTGGCTCTAGTGCAAGTGGGAGATTGTTAGAAAGTATGCCCTAGAGCCTATGTAATAGGGATGTATTTCATATGTATGAATTCCTATTCTTAATAAGAGGCATCATTCATTTATTAATGCTATGTTTAAATACATGAGTTTGTAAATCTAAATTAATAAATGAAGTCCTAGATATTATAAACACAGTTCAAAGGCAATCATGGAAGTGTTCATGATATGAGATGTCTATTGCATGCAAATGTGTTAATATCGAAATATCCCTAGTCATAGAATTAATAAGATAGGACATTGTTAATTAGGACAAACTAGCATATGTTATGCTTCTTGAATGGTTCAAGCAGTGGTTCTCATAACTGTGATTATGGAAGATAATCATAGCTAACATGTGGATGCTTGTTAGAAGAACAAGTTCATTGGAGACCTGCAAAGAGAATCCTCACATGGATATTAAATCTATGTTAGTAAGGAATCTTTTCATAGCGGTTGTGCAAGTATCCTTGGACTTGAGATCACCAAAGTTATCTTAAGTAGCAAGTGGTATATTTTGACTCCATAACTGATTACTTCCAACTGGGAGTGAACATAGTTAGGAGATTAGGTATATCATGACCTACTTGAAGATAGTTGAGTGATTGACAAAGGATTCACCATCCCAGATTTAATAAGGGAAGTTATCTTGCATGATTCTATAATTGCCTTATTCAGAGAATATCTGGCCAGAGTAAAATGCCAAGATGGATAGAGATCCATGGAGGGCATTTTGGGAACAATGATTTAATTAATAGAACATACATAATTAGATTTATATGAGTTGACAGAAATCCATACTCAGAATCTAATTGAGATAAGAGTGGTGGAAGGAGTAATTGCACGGTAACTGTTTCTATGGAAGGGTATAGTCAAACCACTTGACTTTCCTAACAATTGGGTAGTCATGATGCCTAGCTAGAGGCCAATCATGATTTGTATAATAGTGTATCAAGAATATCAATAGGGATTGATAAAATGATTTAAAGAAGTTTAAATCATGTGAGTTTTGAATAAAACTCACAATTACATATTATACTGCTAATATGGACAGGAACCCAATAGGTCACATACATATAGAAAAAAAGGATAAAATGATAAAATGACAAGGATAATAATATTTGATATTATTATGGGGATAGAGAAGTGAATAAGATAATAATTAATTAAAGAGTTTATTAATTATGATCAAGTAAAATTGTTCGCAGAACTTTTTTGAAATATTTTGTAAAATTGGACCTAATTGAAATAATGTATTTCATAATTGATTATTATTGAACTATAAGTGCTATAGGGCTGATATAATAATTAATAGGTTCATTAGAGGAATTATAAAGGCCCAAAGAAGTAAAGTTGGCACAGAAGCCCTTCAGAAGAAGGGCCACATGACAACTCCAAAAAAGAAGGCCTTAGAGGCCTACTTCTTGGACCAAAATAAATTAAATATGTTATATAAGTGTTGTGGAGCCTACATATTGAATTTGGCTTGATTTGGAATTCATTTGGGTAATTAAATCCAAGTATATGTATAAAGGGCCTAGTTTGTGGGTTTTGTGCATAGTCTTTTGTAAAAGGGCTTAAATTGGATTTAATTGAGCCCAAATAATTATAAATAATTTTAGAATCCCAATTAATAATTCTTCATAAATTTTAAAGAGCCCAATCCCATTATGAAGTTGGATTTTTGTTAACCTAACTATAAAAATCCAAGAGATGTGAAATTAGGGTTAAGTAAGTGTGAACAATTAAGAAAACACTCTCTCTCTTTTCACTCAACCCTAGCTAGCATCTAGGGATTTTGGCCAGCCCTTGTTCCTCCCAATTGCTGGTTTTTTCAATCCTTCTCTAGTGTGGATTACTCATTGGAGGTGTTCAATTTTGGACATTGTGGTTTTGCGACAACCCGGTGAGAAGTAAAATCAACTGTTCAACAAAAATCAAAGGTTATTTTTCTTACTCTCATTAATATGTATATTCTAAATTCATGGCAAGATTAGATATATTGGTTAAAAATTTTAAATTCCACTTATGTATGAAATGTATGTAACCGATTATTCCCAACATATATATATATATATATATATATATATATATATATATATATATATATATATATATATATATATATATATATATATATATATATATATATATATATATATATATATATATATATATATATATATATATATATATATATATATATATATATATATATATATATATATGGACATGCATATGATATTATGAAGCTTTTTTAGTTGCAAGAACCTCACTTTCATAATTGTCTCATTGGCTTCATGCATAATTCTAAGCATGACAAGTTAGATTGATGAAAGTAATGTTTTATTATGTTTGCATTATCCTGTAAATCACTATGATGGGTATGGATGATGTTGTTGCAACTATGTGATGGCATGACTTGCATCCATGTGTAATGAAACTTAAAGCTCAACATTGATGTATGATAAGAATGATATACATTCTTTTATGAAAAGTAGCTTTAAGCCAAATAATGTGATAAGTAAATAAGGATATGTTAAATTAAAGATGTTCTTAAGTTGTTAAGCCTGCGGTCTTAGTTCAGTTGTGGATTAGATAGGCATGCCTAGAGGGATACAGTTGCAGCTGCCATAGTTTACCCCGTTTGGGTTTTGTTCCTTAATGGAACCATTGATTGACCATGTTTGGGTCCATAGCTTGTTCCTTGATAGAACCATTGTTTGACCCCGTTCGGGTCCATTGTTTGATATCTCCAGATATCCATAGTTTGATACCTTCGGGTATCCATTGCTCCCATTATCCACCTTTTGAACTAGTGCTTAGGCAGGCTATTAAAGATGATAAAATGTACACAAGATAAAGTGAAACGTGCATTAATTGCCTAAACCTTTCCCGACACCTTTAGAACACCTTAAACACATAAAGAGGAATATAACAAGTTATGAAGCACATGTACTATATGATTTAGAGATGGAGAAATAACTTAAAATGAATCCAAATATAAAGAAAACATAAGGATATGGATTGTTTAGGCCATTGGTTAAACTAAACATCAACCTTATGTATGTAACCAATGGAATTAGAATATGAGAGTACAAAAGAAGACCGATAAGCCAAATATGTGTGTATATATATATGGATACATATAGATATATAAATATATATGGACATAATATTGATAAGTTATGAAACATGTGTATTTAATAATAGAACATTAAGATATATTATAAGGAAATTGGGACGCATAAGTTAATTCAAGCTATTACCAAGCTTATATGTTAAATTGTATGTTTGTTAACTAATGTGGTTAGAATATATGAATATGAATAAGGGCATAAACATATATACTTGAAGATGCATATGTATATAAGAATACATAGGGATATATAGAACTACTGATACTCTAATTAGGTGAAGTGGACATTATAGATGTGCATAGATATTTATATTTTCAGGTATATGCATTTATGATGCAACCGCACTAGTGTTAACAGGTATGGATACTGATGTATGCATGAATGTGTGTATGTTGTAATGCATTGGAAATGACATAATATGCTTAGATATAAGTATGAATAAGGATAGGTACAGGATGAATCATACAGATATATATGTATATATATATATATATATATATATATATAATAGTCTCTCTATGTAATTGTAACTTTTATGAGTGTTTCATATAGTCATGGTAAGGATCATGCATGAATAAAGTTGTTACAATTAGATTATGTAAACTATATAATGCTTATAAGCTTGAGATTATACATTGATGCTCAAAGCTATGCTGCTATGATTACAAATGGATACTAATATGTGTTCATATATATAAAGGTAACTTGATTATAATAACATACAGAAATGTGTGAACTTGTATATGATGCTATGCTCAAAGATATGTTGTAATTGAATTAAAGGCATATAAGACAGTAAAAGAAAAGTAAAGATAACTAAGCAAAAAGTTACAGTTGCTTGTATTTGTGTCTAGGTTATGGATAGATAGGCATGCCTATAAGGGTAATTTATAGCTGCTACAGTACAAATTTGGCCCTATTGGGTCTACAATATAGAATTTGGCCCGTTTAGGTCTACAGTTATCCCATTGGGACCAGAATTTAACCCCATTTGGGTCCATAGATTTGATATCTTCAAATACCCACAGGATTTAATACCTATGTATATTCATATGACTGATACCTATGGGTATCTATAGTTCTTGTTATCCACACTCTTAATTAAAGGTGCAAGCTTATTACAGAATTCAAGTAAAGTAATATGAAAGTAATTGAATAGAAATGCTATGACTTACCATAATTTGATCCAAATGCTGTTTTACCTAACCTTACCCATGTACAACATATAGAGAGCATGAGATTATATGTAGATTTGTGTAACATGAGGTATGTAATACTATAGTAACTCTTTCATATAATATTAATGATAAGTAATTCAATAGGATGACATGATAACATATACTATGATCTAATTTCCAACATCATTATATCTATATGAACTTATGTATTGCTTAGCATATGAAGAACATGAAAAAGAATATAGTTATGTTTAGAACATGAAATGTATAATGCTATAGAAACATATGCATACAATAATCACTGTGGGCACCTAATTCTTTTTTTTCTTAAGATCATTGTATTTATATACATATCTACACACACAATTGAACGCACATAATTTAATCAATGATTTTCATTGGTTACAGTGAACACTTGCAATCATAATAATAAGTCTTATATGGTTGTTATGGAAATTTTATACTGTTGTTCCAGATTATATTGACTAATACTATGCCTGTGTGCACAAGTTATTGGTGGCTACGGTAAGAGGTTATTTCTAAATATTTTTCTTTGTTCCCCACTAAGTTAGTAAGCTTAGCACAAGTGTTTATTTGTGTAGGTACTTGAAGCTAGATTTTCTCCAGGTGGGATAAGATCTGCTACAATAAGGCCAACACTAGAGATAGGAAGAGTCCAATTTTGAATAAAATTGTAATTTATTTTGGTCTTTGTAATTATTGTATCGAGTAAAATGTGGTATAAAATAAGGATAAGAGTTAGTGTAGAGTAATCTAATTTTTTTCTTTATAAATTTCAAATGATGTGTTAAGAAAGGTTATGCTAGATAGTATATATGATGGTAGGTATCAGTAGAGATTAGAGTAGTCTTTTCACATAAAATGTGATGAATGGACTAAGGGTTAATTTGGGTATTTTTAATTTTATTTTGTGATAAATTAAAATTTGAAATAAAATAATTATAATAATAATATTTAAGATTAATATTATTATTCTTATTTTAAATAAGAAATAAAGTATTTCTTATTTTAATAAGAAAAATGGGCTCGAAATTTTCTCTCTCTAAATTAGTGTTAGATCAACTATATACATAGTGATATGTATATTTTAAACCCTAATTAAGCATACAAATTGTGTGGCAACCATTACTTAGAAGAGAGAAAAAAAAATCAATTTTTTTCTTCTGTAACTTTGAGAAAGAATAAAATAACCTTAGCTGCCAAGGAAAGGGTTTAGCACCCAGAGCAATTTTGTTCATCACATTCGTGTGCGGATACTAGTAGAGGGTGTCATTTTGCATGAGACTGCACTTGCAAATTAAATTTGTTTGCATTTCGAGAGGTTAGTAATTGTTACACCCTTTCTATTGAATCAATTGAATTGCATGGATCCTGGTGGGTTTCTTTTATCTGTTGTGATTTATTTATTTATTTTTGAAATCCACTAGTTTTTTGAAAGGCGTTTGCAAATAGGTGAACTTTTAGTGGTTGTTGGCAAGAATGATAATCAACAGATATACCCCTTAGCTTGTGCTATAGTTGATCAAGAAACAAAGTATTCTTGGAGCTAATTCATCAACTATCTCATAGATGATCTTGAGATTGGAAATGGAGAAGGATTGACAGTTATGTCTGACATGCAAAATGTATTTCTATTCCTTTTTTTGTTTTCTTTTATGTATTTCATTTTAATATCAATAAGCCATAATTTCTTCGCTTTATATTTCCTATAATAGGGTCTGGTATCATATGTGTTATTTTTATTTACAGCCTGGTAAGCAATCTAAAAGAGTTATTAGCCATGGGACATAAGTGAAAAGTGCTTCTAGAACTAACATTGATCTTGGATTTAGGCCTAACAAGTGTCTAAGGTGGAGAGGCAGACCATCAATAACTTCATCTCAATTGCAACAACAAAGGATTAATGTAATAAATTAGAGGAATGTAGCTTCTACTACTACTACAGGTTCAAGGGTTCCATTGAATTTCAACGCACAATCAAGTCAATCTAATGCTTTAACATCTAAGAGGCCACCTAGTACATATTAGTGTTGTTGGTCCACTATGTTTTGGATGTTTGGGTTCTATTAGGTAGAAATGTGTTTAATTAAGAACAATTAAGCTATTTAGCTTCTGTTTTGGACATATTTAGCTATGCAATTTAGTGTTTGTAATCGTGTTAAGCTATGTAACTTATATTTTGGACAAACAAATGCTTTGTGTTTTTTGGTAAGATTGCCCAAGCATCTTACAATGATTATGGATAGGATATTGAACTTAACAATCTCAGGTTTCAAATTCAATATTGCAAGTTTTCACAATGCTATTTCTTTTAATTTAGGAAGATGATAGAATGTGAAATTGCTATACTTTTACTGATAATAGTTTGATATTGTCCAAGTTTCAGTGCACATAAGTTGCATTCTGGAAAAATATTGCCATAAAACACAACAAAATACTTACATTCCATAATACAAAAAGGAACCCAAAATTTTCATCACAAAATTATATTTCTTCATTAATCTCAAAATACAAGAGATCACTAGACTGAATTAAGAAACCCAATTATATAATTGAAAATAAAAAAAGAACATAAATACAAATTCCACGAAAAAAGCCACATCTAAATGAATAATGACTCTTTCATTTTCGATCCTTCTCCTTATCTTCATATTATTTTACTTTCTTTAATAGACCCTAAATCATTCATGTTTCCTATTCATGAAATTTAGGATCCAACCAAGCAAAATACCGACACCACCAATCTCCTAAAATTCATTACTCCCAGCAATTAATACATCAAAATTAAAAAATTTTCACACTCGAGAGCGTCAATAACATACCTTTCCTAATCTGCAACCATAAAATCTTCTACCTGTATTTCCTTTAGTCCATGCTATTCTTAAAAGCGTCACAACTCCACATACACAGATAGCACTTCGTTCATTGTGCTATTACAATAACTGCAATGGAAAGGGGAAATAAATTCTCCTTTATGATCACTTACAGAAGAGATGCCAATTTATAAAGTAAAGGTAATAGCAAAAGAGATAGAAAATTATAATGGAAGAAAGAGATGACATATTTATGGCTGATTAAGTTATCATTGCTCCTTTCTCTATTTTTATCCTTTCACATGCTATATTGTGTGTGAAATACACGCACTCTGCCATGTCAACAAAAAGGATTTAAAAATTAGTCCCAGAGAGAATTGAGGTGCTTAATTGGTAATACACTAGTTCAAGTGTCTAAATGAAAATTGGTACCAAGTTAGAGTGCCCAGTTATGAATTTGGCCTAAATTTTAAATATACACATGTTTGGTTACCTTGGCCTACCTTGTTGCCTCTCTTTTAAATTTCAATTGATTGGAAACATCATTTCAAACTAGTCAAAATTCTTTCTTTAAAAAACAATCAAATTTCTTGATTAAATCAAATAAATCAAGGAATTTAACGCCTTTAATAATTATTAAAGGGATCAATAATTGTTTTTGTACATGGTCTAATTTAATCAGAATCTCTATAATTGTTTTTATCCTAAACATGATATACAGTTCGAACTTTGAACTTCAAAGTTTTAAATCTACTCACAATAGCGCCTACATATATAAGGTGCCATCATATTGTATCCTTTTGCTAGTACAATATTGTAAATGCATATATATTTGCTAATTTTTATTTGGTGCGCTATTGAATAATTTAGTAATTCGATTGAACCATCCATAGCACAAAATTCATTCATGTACTATTCATTAAATTGTCTTGCTATAGTTACTAAACAACTATTTTTTTTAATAAATCAATAAGAATTTATATTTTTTGTAAATTAATTCTAAAATGATTTAAGTTGTTTTGATGTAATAATTTTTATTTTATAACTTTGGACTTTGCTAATTTTTGTATTTATTTTTTATCTAAACCCTCATTCTTTTAATTATGCATTAGACTCTAGTTAAGGTTTTAGGGACCAATAGCGAGTGTTTAAATACCCACTTTGCAATGTGAAGAAAGTTTGCCCCAATTTTGCTTGAAATTATGTTTATTTTCCTTATTTTGCTTGGTCTAAAAACTACTCCCTCCATTTTTTTATCTGTCACTTTTGTTGTTTTCACAAAGATTAAGAAATATTAATTAGACCTAAATTTAGAACTAAATATAGTAGAGAGTGACTAAATTGCCCTTATTTTTATTACTCTCAAAATTGCTTAATCCTATTAACTTAAATCTAATTGGTTGAATAATACTCCATATTAATGAATTAACACACTATATTGGGATTACAACATTTATATTCTTACCTTCCCAAGACAACATTTTGTTACTATTTGACTAAATATAATTTCCCTTAATATAAACTTTTGTTTTTCATTGTAATTTTAACTATTATTATGTTCAATAGAAAAAACTTGTCTCAATTTTCCTTTTGTGGTGGAGCATAACTCTCCCAATTGGATTTTTTCACACTCCACTCTACCTTTTTTCACACTTCACTCTGCCTTTTTTCACACTCTTTCTTCTAACATTGCACACATCTTCCTTTTTCACCTTTTTTCTTCTTCTCATACTACATACTTCTGCCTTTTTCATGTTTTCTTCTTCACACTTCGATAAAATAGATGTTTCTATTAGTGTAAGCCCTAGCCCCAATACATTGTAATAAAACACTTTGAATTAATAAAATGAGGCATTTGTTTTATCCATTGTATTCCTGTGCATATCAATTGATAGAACTATCCAAGAATGTTGTTTCGGTTTAAGTTATCATGTGTGAGGCACATGGTTGTAAGATCTTGAAACAAATGAGACTTCATTCTAAATATCCCTAGTCAGTCATTGTTATGGGAATAACAATTAATTAAGACTAGTATGCTCTCTCTGATATTATGAGTTCTGTCTTACGGATCATTAGGACAAGAGTGTCAATCAGAGATCATAGATACATGTTAAAGAACATGGTATCTGGATACGATCCGCTTATGAGAACACTATATGGTACAAGTCATAAGTGTTTCTCATATGCAAGTTTTGTATCGGAGTTCTTAGACCTGAAATCTCTATGAAACTCTTTATGAATTACTGTGTACTTTGACATACACCTAACGTGCTCGTAACAGAGTGACAAGTATGGGTATGATTGGGTATGCATTGATTCATGTTAGAGAGCATGAGAGAAGTGAAGGGATTACCCCTCTCGATAAGAGAGAAAATATCATCGGCCACTTGATCAGTGAACTGAGAAGTGTATGGCCATACCGTGATGAGATAATGAGTAATCATTATTTATCTGAGAGTTCAGTGTCACTGGAATATCAAGAAAGGAATTAATATATATAAGGATGACTAGTTCCATGCCTTATATTAATTATGATATTTATGGGTAAGGGACTATGCAAAATTGCATTAGGTCACTAAATGCCATATGCATTTTCATTTAATTTGGAATGCTATAATATCTTCCTAGAGAATATATATAGCCTTTGAATTAATTTATTAATTCATTGCCAATATTAAATGGACCTATAGGATCGCACACAAAGTATTAGGCTTAAAATATTTAAATAAAGTATTGAGCATTAATTTGGACTTTTAATTAAAGTCAAATTAATGTGTGTGATGGGTTTTAGATTGCTATTGGACCTTGGTCCATGAGAGAGAGAAATTCAGCCCATAAGGTTTAATTTCAATTAATTAAATGTCTTGCATTAGTTTAATTAATTGAGTATTAAAGCCTAAAAGACTTATGATCAAATTAAATCACTTTATTAGGAATATTAGTGGCCAAAATTCCTAGAGAAAATTTAAAGGAATTTAGACGCATGCTTTATATTTATTAAGTGATTTATTTAATTAATATGTCTTATGTTTTAATCTTGGATTAATTCAAAAGAATTTAAATCAATATATATCACTTATTTTAAAGAAGTGATAAAGGCTAAAATTAATTATCTTTAAGTATTTGATTTTAAATTTATCACTTAAAAAAATGAAAGGATATATATTGAATGAGAGAGAAAACTAAAAACCCTAGTTATTCTATGGTTTTTGCGTGAACTCTCTCTCTCTCTCTCAAGAATTTCTTTTAGCCAATTTTTCACATGGAGAAAGGATAGTTCCTCATTCTTTTGTGATCTTGGGTAGTAATAGCAACCTAAGAGAAGTACAAATCTCAAATTTTGTAGCTTCAAACCATAGCCATTACACAATACCTTAAAAGAGAGCTAGCAACCTCTATTTTAAGCCGTCGGTGTAATTATGTGTGTGAGAATAGAGGGAGTGGCATAAATGGCTATTCCTTGGCATTGGTGATCAGGATCTAAGGTGGATAAAGTCATCTTAGTTGCTGGCCATCACCAAATTCAATATTTAAAAGGCATCAAAAGTTGTAAGTTTCAAAAATCCTAAAATTTCATGTTTCGATTCTTGTCATAGAATTGTTTGGCATGTATGATCATTTTTGTTGTTTTTCCGCTGCGTGATTGCCATGTTCATGCCATGTCATATTCCATCAGTTTCTTCCCTAAAGAGGCATTTCTTATTGGAATCAAATATCAACAGCGAAGGTAAAAAGAGATAGTATCTTTGTGTTAGCAAGAGTAAGCGATGATGAAGATAGAAGAATCGATGATGGAGGTGGAGGAGATGATGTGCTCATGGAGGTGTGTTGCCTAGAAGATTGAAGTTCAAAGATAAAATTTTAACATATCTTTCTGTCACGACCCAAATTCGATCATGACTAGTGCATAAAATACCTAAATAATAGTTCATGCCAGCCTAATTAAACTAACAAACTACATGGATTATCCAATCCATATAAAGTCTTAAATAAGTAAGAGTGCTAAAGTTCAAAGTCCAAACTTAAAGTTCTGAATACATTCCAAAAATTAAACTATGGAGTCTCTATAAAATATAAAGAAATCAAATCGAGATTCTAAGGTTCGACTAACATTCTAATTGAAACATAATATTGTCTAATTGAATTGAACTAAGATCCTTGCCAACCAAAGGATGAAAGCTGTACTAATTGAATTGAACTACTAATCTACAAAAAATAAAGGGTAGAGTGGATGTGGTTTGAGTACAATGACTCAGTGAGTGATAACTATAGCACACAGTGGAATGAGAACAAGCAAAGGTTTAGAGTAATTAAATAAAATATATTCATCAACTAAAAACAAAAATAATAATCCAAAAAATAAATCATTTAGCATGCAGAATAATTTTAAATAAATAGATTAATAGTTCAAAATCATTGATCAAAATCACGGTACAGTTCAACAAGATGATGTTACTCTACACCACCAAAGGCCAGATAACAGATGTCCCCACCACAAATATCATGTAATGCTTCTAATGTAAATGTCAATGGAATATAATACATGATGGCAAGTTATGTGCTTTCCTAACATGTTATATTTGTGGTAGGTCTAGGTGCAGATTCAGATAACAGATTGCTCAATAGAGCTAGATACAAATATAGATAACAAATGATCATGTGTACCGATTTGAAAAAAAAAATTTCATCAATACAACATATAATCGATTTCTAGCAGAAACTATACATAATTTCAAATCAAAAAACTGATATAATTTCCAAACAGAAAACAAATAAATCCAAATAAATTGTAACACAAATAAATTCGATACAAAGTTTAAATAATTTCATATAGGTAAATCACTCATTTACAAATGGATAATAAACAAAAAATAACTTAGAAGCCTGTTCCCAAAATTTAAGGCTCTAAAATGGTTATATTCAATTTAATTAAGAATTAAATGAATAAAAATACCAGTTAAATCAACATAATAAATAACAACTGAAATTCGTTTTAAAATTAATACAATAAAAATTCATAAAAACTTGTAGGAAGTTAACGTAATGATAAATTGCATAAATTCACTTGATAAAAGATTAAAGACATTTTAATAAAATAGAATTTGACAAACTAAACTATTTTGAAACAAAATTTGGAAAAATGGTTTTACAAAATGATTGTGTACCGTAATTATCACTCACCTGAAATTCCAATTAAAGCTAGAAATTGGATGCATAGGAAGCCTCTCAGTTTACTATAGGACTGTCGAAATTTCCTATCCCAAATAAGAAAGGATCAAAATTCTAATGATTAAAATAACTAAGAAACATAATTGTCTAAACATTTAGTCTACTAACTTAGAATGGGGAAGAATCAAACATTAAGAAGAATGTTTAAAATTTTTTAAATAATAGTATTTTTAATAGTAAAATTTTATTGAAAGTCTAAGAAAATGGGAATTAAATTAATAATATATACTTTAGTTTCAAATTCTTGATATTAATAGCAAAACAAAAGGTTGAATTAAAATTTGTCAATGTGATCATGGCTAAAGAAAATGTACAATATAATGCATGAGCTATTAATTTGCAATAACCTTTACTAAAATTTCCTTTTATAATAACATAACATAAGGTAGTAACTTTTGGTTCAAACTAACAATTAATCACTTAGTTATTAGGTGGTGCTCCCACTAATTAATAATAATAATAATAATAATAATAATAATAATAATAAATTAAAAAATAAATAAACTTTTTGGTGGATTTGGTAGAGAAATCAACATTCTTTATTTAAATATATACAAACTTCATTTTGACTGGATGAATTGTGAAAATATACTAGCTTTAAGAAAGGGAAAGATATTAGAAGTTGCTCCTTATTTGAGTAAAAGGAATCCATGCCAATAACCTTAAGTGTTTATAGTCTTCAACGAGGAAAATTAGTAGGAAAATAAAATAATAAAATTTGGTTGGAAAGCATTGATGTAGAAGCAAACAAAAGCAATAGTAATAAGTTAATTAATTAGAAGTTTAAATTAACTAACCTCAAAATATAGTAAATTGTAGCCTTGAAATCCAAGAAATGTAGAAATTTGGCAGAAACAATTGACTTATGAAGCTCTGTATTTTGATAGGCTATAGAGGGATTGATTTTTTTTTTGTGATGGAGTTTTTGCACGTGGTTAGCTTTTAGAGAAATAGTTATATTGGAATGGGAAACTAAAAAATAGGGAAGTGGGTATTTCCAGTTATCACATAAATATATTTTAAAATATTTATTATAACTAAAAGATTTATTAAGTTTAGAAAAAATGATTTTTTAAAATAAAAAAATGAGTTATAACATTCATCCCCTTTAATAAAACATTCATCCTCGAATTTTTTTAACTGGAAGTTCAAAAGATACTAACCTGAACTAATGAATAGCCGAGGATACCTATCTTGTATTTTAGACTTAACATCTCATGTAACTTAACTATCCTTATAGTAGTACCATCAAACTTTGATGAAAGGAATTTCCTTTGATCGAAGCTTCCTAATCTGATGATCCAAATTCTCTATTGATTGCTCCTCATAAGATAAATCCACACTAAACTTAACAATTTATGGTTAAACAACATGAGAAGAATATGGAATATACTACATTTAAATATTAGATACACATGAGATAAGTTAGGTAAAAAAGCCAAGTGATTTGCAATTGCAACAAACTTTTTAAGAATTTCTAATTAATGCACCATATAGCAAGGACTCAATTTCCCTTTTTGCAAAATCTCATAACATCTTTCATAGGTGGAACTTTTAAAAACACTGGATCACCAACCATAAATGTAACACTCTATACCCGGCCCGAAAAACAATCTGAATATCGGATGGTACACGACAATCTAAAGACATCTAAAAATTGAATTACAAAAGTTCTTTTAACTTATCTCACGGATTGAACCACCACTATACATTTATGCCAAAAATCGGACAGAATTTTCCCTGTACGGGTTATATTTCCTCCTGTTCAAAAGGAATAAACACTTCTAATGGGTATCTTAATCACAACAACCACAAATCAATTCAAACTCCAACGCAATTACAAACTTCATCCTCCATATATTACTTAGTCATAAGACTTCAATCCATCTCATAAACATGTTATAAACATGATCAATTTATATATTTATACAAAAAATGACTTAAAACTTCTCACAAGTTAAATTACATATCTCTGATTTTTTTTAATATATACACCAAACCTAAACGAGAATCCAAGACATACGATAAACAACCGTTTCGGTATATTCTTCTCTTTAGCCTTGATATGACTTCAATTTGATACAAATCCACTGGACTAATCTTTCTGAAGCATGAGTAATGTCTCTTAGGTCCTATTAAACATTTCTAATTTGCTCAGCATAGATTGAAGCCATATGATTTCTCACAATCTATTTCCCACAAAAACAAAATTCTACAAGACTCATTCTTCTTTCCCATAGCTAACCCTGTTGTATCTCCTAATTATATACTCTTATTATATGGCTTTTATGGTCATATTCTAAGTTACTATAATCCACTAAGTATAACTCTATAATGATTTGCATACATCAGTATAAGTCAAAACATGATATTAACCATATATTCAATTTTTATCCTTACAATCTCACTAGATTACTTTAATCACATATAAAATTTCTTAACAACTTTTTACTTATCATATATTTATTTTACCTTAATCACATATATTTATCTACGTGGATGATTCCAACAAATTCTAAGTCTCAAATCCTCTAGCCACAACAAGTTTCCATTGCTTAAATTTTTGAGTTTAGATAATAATCATATTTGATGCTAAACCAACTTATTCACCTTAGTTATATTCATTTATGACTTAATTATTTAATCAAAATTGACTATTACCTATTTCCAGGTCAAATGTTAACCCTTGGTAAATTCTTGATTTCTTGTGCTATTATTCACAATACCAAAATTTTTGGTGCGTTACACTGAATTATACATCTTTACACTTAATGTAAGTCTTTTGTCTACTTTGAGCTACCGGAAGTCTATATCGAATAACACAAACTTTCTCTAAAGTCGATTGTATCAACTTTGGCTTAGTTAACCTTTTTTCTCTAATCTTAGTCCAACAAATAAAGAATCTACACTAACCTTATCAACTTACATATTCCTAGCATAGGCCAAAAACTCCCAACATTTCTTGCCTAATAGATTAGATTATTTGGTCCCATACTATGATGTCCCAACGCTTTAAAATTAATACAATAAAAATTCATAAAAACTTGTAGGAAGTTAACATAAGGATAAATTGCAAAAATTCACTTGATAAAAGATTAAAGACATTTTAATAAAATAGAATTTGATAAACTAAACTACTTTGAATCAAAATTTGAAAAGATGGTTTTACAAAACGACTGTGTACCGTAATTACCACTCACCTGAAATTCCAATTGAAGCTAGAAATTGGATGTATAGGAATCCTCTCAGTATACTATAGAAGTTTTGAAATTTCCTATCCCAAATAAGAAAGGATCAAAATCCTAATGATTAAAATAGCTAAGAAACTTAATTGTCTAAACATTTAGTCTACTAACTTAGAATCGGGAAGAATCGAACATTAAGAAGAATGTTTAGATATTTTTAAACAATAGTATTCTTAATAGTAAAATTTTATTGAAAGTCTAAGAAAATGGGAATTGGCAGAGAAATAGTAAAATCACTTAGATATCAGGTAGTTCTCCTATTAATTTAAAATAGTAAATAAATAAATGAACTTTTTGGTGGATTTGGTAGAGAAATCAACATTCTTTATTCAAATATATACAAACTCCATTTTTACTGGATGAATTGTGAAAATATATTAGCTTTAAGAATAAACAAAATATTAGAAGTTGTTCTTTATTTGAGTAAAAGGAATCCATGCCAATAACCTTAATTGTTTATAATCTTCAACGAGAACAATTAGTAGGAAAACAAAATAATAAAATTTGGTTGCAAAGCATTAATACAGGAGTAAACAAAAGTAATAGTAATAAGTTAATTAATTAGAAATTTACATTAACTAACTTTAAAATATAGTAAATTGTAGCCTTGAAATCTAAGAAATGTTGAAATTTAGCAGAAACAATTGAATTCTGAAGCTTTGTATTTTGATAGGCTATGGAGGGATTGATTTTTTTTTTGTGATGGAGTCTCTGTATGTGGTTAGCTTTTAGCAAAACAGTTCTATTGGAATTGGAAACTAAAAAATAGGGAAGTGTGTATTTCCAGTTATCACATAAATATATATTAAAATATTTATTATAACTAAAAGATTTATTACATTTAGAAAAAAATGATTATTTAAAATTAAAAAAAAGGGTTATAACACTTTTATTGCTTACTGAATTTCCTCTTCCAATACTTGTTGAGTTTTTTTTTTCAAGAACTTTATCTCCTCCATTGGGTAATTTATTCAAATCAAAATCGTTAGGTGGAAGTTTATTAAAATCAAAATCTAACATTTTTCTTCATTTTTTCCATTAGATGTGATTTTTGATTTGGAATCTAGACTGGTAAAGTTTTCGTCTTTCTTTAATTTTTTTTCTTAAATTTGTTAAAAAAAATTTTAATAATTAAGTTTATACTCCACATTTTGAAGGGATGAATATTAGGAAAAGAAAAAGGAAAAGATTAATTAAGAGTGAGTTAAATGAGTTGGAATTTTCAAGACAAGGAAAAAATTAGAAAAATAAAATTAGTGCTGCATTTACTTCCTCAAAAACATCTATTAAATAGATTATCACTTATCCTAAAAAACATCTATTAAATAGGAACAAAGGGAATATTTTAACAATAATGTATTCAAATTCAAACAAAAAAATTATTAAAAGAATATTACGTGCATTTATATTTGTACTTACATACATACATACATTCATATATGTACATGTCTATATAAACATTAAACATCCAAAATAAAATTATTTCATAAAATTTAATGAGTTCAGTTTTGGAGAAAGTGAAAGAAAAATGATTTTATAATTTATGGTAGCATACATTTTTTATATATTAATAAAATGACACAATGTAGATAAAATTGGATTTTGTTTTTTCTAAAAACAAGTTTGATTGCACCATAATTGAAAATAATTATAAAAAATTAGTTTTGAATCAATCATTTGGATTATGGGTCAAGTTTAACCCTCAATCTTTCAGGTTGAATCATGTGTCTTTTTTCTCGAACAAATTCTAAGCGGATTTTGAGTTAGGATCAAAAATTGACATGTCTAATGAAAAAAAATATAAAAATAGAAAATTAAAACCTAAAAGTATAATATGTTGTAAAAATTATTTAAATACAAAATTAATTTAAGTTATTATAATAACTTTTTAAAGAAAACTGCTAAAAATTAAAAATGTTCTCTTGTATTATACAAAATTAATAAAAGTGGGCCACATTGTATTTTTATGGATATGTATGTGTGTAAGTTTTGTTTCCAAAATAATTGTACAATTATTTTCTAAAAGCTCATCATTAAAAAAGTTAACACCACTCTCAAATTTGTGCATATCAATTTAGAACTTAGATAGAGTAGCATACAAGTGAGTGGGTGCAAATCAATGCCTTGCTCAAAATTATTATTTTGTATGAAATGTAGTGATATTTTATTGTAATGCCCCCACACTTTTAAAAACTTTGCACCCACTAACCTATTAGATGATTAATATTTAAGAATTTTTACATAAATGACATAAAAAGGTGAAGTCCTTTTTAAATTACTATCCAATATTTCTTATTTCAAATATATATATTTTTAATTTTTTTTAAATAATATATATATATTTTAGTAAGATTCATATTTTCACTCAACTAGTTGTAACATCTTCTCTTCCTCCGTAGCCTCTTCAATCCATCCAAAACAACCATTTTTCTTCTTCATTTCTTTTGTAGATTAAAAATTATTTTTAACACCGCGAGTTTGTGAAATACTTCATAAGTCAAACTAAAATTAAGATAGTAATGATGATATACATATTGAATTGCAAGTTGGGAATTTCAATAATTAAGTTTAGTATATCCATGGGTATACCTTGATATAAATAGATATATGAAAATGAATGGTAAAAAATTCAATACTAAAATTATCGAATTTTAAGTTAGAAAGTTCAACAATCCAATTCATTATATTAGTGTGTATACCTTAGTATACATAGGTATATCAAACTAAGGGTAGAAAATTCACCATTGAAATTCAATATACTAGCTGATATACATTGGTTGCATTAGATATATATTCTAAAGCCTATGTGTAATAGGGATGATTTCTATACATAAATGATATTATTTTATGTTATAATGTCTTCATTTATTAGTGCTTTTGTCTAAATACATTTGCTTGTTTATACTTAAACTAATTTACGAAGTCTTTGGTATATAAATATGGTATAAATTCAATCATGTAAAGTTCATGATATAGGATGACTATTGTAGTGAAATGTGTTAATACCTAAATTATCTCTAGTCATAAGATTAACAAGACTGGAAATAGTTAATCCAAATAAATTAGTGTTTGTTATGCTATTTGATTAGATCAAGTGGTAGTTCTCATATATAAATGATATTATTTTATGTAATAAGGTCTTCATTTATTAGTGCTTGTGTTTAAATACATTTGATTGTTTATACTTAAACTAAATTATGAAGTCTTTGGTATATAAACATGGTATAAAGTCAATCATGAACTATTCATAATATAGGATAACTATTGTATAAAAATGTGTTGATACCTAAATTATCTCTAGTCATAGGATTAACAAGACTAGACATCGTTAATCCGAATAGACTAGTGCTTGTTCTACTTGATTAGATGAATCAGTATTTCTCATTGTCTATGATCATGAGTTGATCAAAGTTAACATGTTGATACTTATTATAAGAATAAATACATTGGATACATGCCATAAGAAATTTCACATGGGTATTTATCTATATTAGTGATGTATCTCATCATGTTAGTTATACAACTATCCTTGGACTTAAGAACATTAAGGTTATCTCGGGTAACAATTCCTAAAATTTGACTCTCATACTTTTACTCCATGAAGAGGTATACATAGCTGGGTGATTAAGTAAAGAATGAACTATCTGGAGATAGTTGACTGATCAATAGAGGATTCACTGCCCCAGATGTTGTAAGGATTTTTATCTTATAGTATTTCTATAGTATGTATCCATAAATCTTTGACCAAAGTAAAATACAAAGTGAATGAGAATCATAATAGCATTTATGGAATAAAGACATAAATATAAGAATAGAATAAGTTTGTGAATGAATTGATATAAGTCCATATTCAATTCATGAATGAGATATAAGTGTTGTAACACCTTCATATACCCTAGGAGGACATGAAAGTGCCAAATAGAAACCTGCAACAATAAATATGGTGATTTATGTTTTAACCAAGTTTATGTTCAGTTATACTCTATTCATATATCCTTTCCCATTATTTAAGCTCAATATTTCTAGTCATACATACATCTTTTATCATGTGTATGCATATAAATTTTAATCTTTCTATGTACTTGTTTTTTACATTTAAGCTAATACATATGTGCATATATACATATATTTACAATTATACATTTACATTGCTTTACAACATTTATTATCACTTATACTTTATAAAGGTATATACACCTAAATAATCTTCAGTTCACTTCTCAGTGGCCTATAAATGCTGACTTCAAGATCCTTGTGCTTTTACACTCGAATATCTTTGCGAGAGTAAACACCTGTACTAAGCTTACTAGCTTAGTGGAGAATAATAAAATGAGAATGACCTCTCACATAGGTTGTTAATGTCACATAAATTTATAAATTATATGCAAATAATCATGTATAAGCAAAGTATCACAGATAATATTACTATACTTCTATAAGCACATGTATATTTATACATATATTTGTCTCACTTTATGGTTTTACCCTTTTATAATCTTAGTCTTATGTTTTACATAATTTCCTTCCTTTTGAGAACATGGATTTATGTTAATTTCACATGCATTTCAAGTAATTATCGTTCTAATGGTACTTGCATTAATACCACTTGCATGTCTTTTGTTATTCATTTTTATTACATTTGCACATATCATATCATGCAATTACTTTAAATTTACATTCTATTGTGTGAACTCATGTAACAAATGCATTCACACACTTCACTATGTCACATGCTTTGTAATTATACTCATTATTAGCATTCCATTCCATTTCAAAATTATATGAATCAACTCACATAATTACTTTGCAATTTTTTTTTTATTTTACATATATAAACACAACAATCTATGTCAAATTATTCACATAAATAACTATCTCATGTTCCATTATTATATTCTCTAACATATATATTCATTTCACTCCACGTAACACATGTTCACTATGGCCCATATTGTATATGCATATGTGAATATTTTATACATTAACTATTTTCACTACCATTACTTCACATACACTATTACAGCTTAAATTACCAATAAGATGTAGATAACGGGACAAAGGATAGCAAAATGGTATTGGATCATTAGATACTATCTAAATAGTATCGAACACTAGAGACATATTAGTTTCGGTAGAAATAGATACCAAACAAGTATCATAGTACTGGGTGCCAAACAAGTACCAAAACTCTTGGCACCAAATGGACACCATAACACTAGCAGCTGCAATCACTATCCCTTATAAACGTGCCTATCTATCCACTACTATGTCTAATTTAGGGCCAAATGATAGCACTTTTTACTATTTCACTTAATTTGTATAATGTAACTCTGCTTTATGTTTTATACTTTTCACTTGATTCGCTTTTCATATCAAATATCCATATAAACACTATAGTATTCATTTCAAATTCTATTAGTACTCATGTATAACGTGATCACACAGCCAATATTTGTGCATATGTGATTATAAGTTAGTGTCCAGAATCAATTCAAGCATATGGGCATCAAACTTGGTCAGGAACTCACTTAATTCATCTTTTCAAACATTCATCACATTCTTACACATTTTATTATGATCATGAAATTAATAGTTATAAGCACATATGCATGTCATATTCCTATATTGAATGTGCATGTAGAGTATTAGTTATATTCAGTCATAATTTACTTGTCATCATTCATTAATTTCATAACCAATATAGTGACAAATTATATAACATTCACTTGAAATCATAAGATCTATATTTAAGTTCATACATACAACTCATAACTTTTCACTGTTAGACTTTTGTACAATTCACATGTGCTCGTATAATTTTTCTCATATACACCTTGTTCAGTTATGTTTTTCTCTGAATATTCATACAATTCTAGTATATAACTTCTTATATGTCATTTGAATATTAAATATGTCATATTATCCTTATTTTTATTCATAAAATTGATAACTAAACTTGTATGTTCATACTATACACATACAGGTAATAAATATGTAATAAATCATTTATATATATATATAAACTTCCTTTAGCATGCTTTATGTTCAATTCTATAATTTATTTAAGCACCCAAGTACATGTGATGATTCATGATTCACTCATTTCTAGGTGTTTGTAAAGTTTCGTGAACATTAGAGGAGGTTTGGTTCGATTTCAGTGACATTTAGGAACAAGACATGCAATAAAGCCATAAAGGGCATCAAAAGGGCACACGATGTGAAAGAAAGTCTTTCCCATCATTTGGGTACAATAAAAATAATCATTCCACATGGTGGAGAAGAAATTCCTCCCATTGTATGAGTCTAAAAATATATAGGGATTTTACTGGACAACAAACTAAGTTCAACTTGTCTTATATTTTTCCCTTTGTAAATGAAATTTTATAGAGAAATGGTCTTTTAAAAAAATTTTTAGTTTCCAATGAATAAAACATCTTGCAATTCAGACCTATAAATTATGACTTATGGCTAAAACAATATAGATTGCTCCTCAATGTTTTTCAAAATAGATTTATTACTTTATTTGTAAAATTTTTGGGATTGATAAAAACATAATTAGACCATATTTATTTTATAAAAATTACTCTATTATGAGTATATTTTCTACATAATTTTAATTAATGTTATTTTGAGTTATATAAAAGGATTTATTCTATTTTCATTATAGACTGCTCCATTAGTAAGGGTGCACCAAATTATCATGTTAAAGCTCACATTTAAAGACCTTAAGGGTAAAATTAAGTCACGATTTCTCCATAAAAAAATATAGTCCTATGTCTTATATTTCATCTTTAATTAGAATCACCTAATTTAGACATCCATAAATTGAATTATGGACAAAACAAATAGACTAGTTCAAGTGAATCCAAGGCAAAATTTTCTCTAAGTTACTCCTTAAGGTATTTCCAACCATTATCATACAAATAACACCAAACCAACTTTCCATTACCATTTTCACATCAATTAAAACATATATACTCATCAAAGTCATGAAAAAAACATACAAGAAATTGACTGATTCTCATACCTCAAAATAACAAAATTACTTCTCTAATAAAATTTTTTTCTCATTTCCCTTGTCTTTGATGGCTCCTTCTACTATAAACACATGCGTATAAATACATAAATAAATTTTCCAAATCCAAAATCTACCTCTCCTTATAAAACAAGAAAGAGATGAAAAATGAGATGAAAACCCTATAAAAATTCACTTTGATTACTTGAAAACTTGACTTGTTTCTTTAAACCCTTTTAGCATGTGAATTAGTATGAAAATGAAATAAGATAGGGAAATAAAATCTGAATTTTTCAGCCACTATGGCTGACCATGTCTCTCCCTCTCTATTTGTATGACTTCTTGATTCTTCATGTAACTTTTTAGGTAATAACCATTATTAAAAATTATGATTGGTCAAATTTTTTAAGGGCTTGTAAAACTTTAAATTCAATCCTCTAGCTTTTTATTCATTCAATTACATATATTTGCACCTCTATTTATATGTCAATGCATATATCATTTCATTTTTACATGCATGTTACAATTTGACAATTTATTCAATTACCTTTGCTTTTACATTAATACCGTTTATGTTCCGAACTAATCTTTAACCTTATTAACCCTTAATATCCACTTCTAATTCACCTTACACACTGTCAAATGCTACTAGAATGTATGTTGTGACTTTATAAGTGTGGTGAAAAAAAGTATTGCATGATAATGGGACATAGAATGGGAAAGTCAAAACCACTAACTTTTTCTGTCATTTAGGCACATAATCGTGATATTTGACTAGAAACTTCTCATGAATTACATAAAAATATATGGTAATATTAATGAAGATTGATAAATATGATTCAAAGATTTTAAATCAAGCAAACTAAAGTTTGCAGATATATCTTATACTGCCAACATATGTTGAAATGCATCTAATCATACACATAATATAATATGATATGAGATAAAATGTAATGAATAAATTAAACACGTGATGCTAAGGAATTTATTAAGTCAAAGAAAAAGATTTTGGGGTTGAGATTTAAACACCATATAAGTTATGGGATTTAAATATAAATTTGAAAAGTTTATAGTTTGAAGCCACCTAGTCTAATGGCGGTTCATGTTGATGAATGGGTGCTGAAAGCAAGAACCAATGGTCGTTCATCAAGATAAACATACTTTGGATACTTAAATCCAACCGATTTGGAAACAGATAAAACCAATTGCTGTTCAAGATATTCAATGGCTATTGTAATGTGCGTTAGAATTGTTAAACATCTAATCGAGTTTGTAAATTGGCATATATGTGAGCTGGGCCCATATTACTTAACCAATTATAATGCTTTTACTAATTATAAACCTAATATGATTAAGAGGGACTATAAATACCCTTTTAAATCATAATTAGGTTATGCTATTATTTTCTTAATGATTAAGAATCACAAGCCATAAAAGAAAAAATATTTTCTTCTATTCTCTTTAAATTCAATTAATTTTACTAGTTCTTAAATCAATTTGATCATTGCAAGACTTGAGAATTTCTTTTATAGCATACTAGTGTGGATATCTCAAAAGTGCCCAAACATTGGATGCCCGTGGTTTACAATGACCTGGCAAAATGTTTTCAACTATTAAAATAATAATATGACAATAGTTTTATAAACCTTTGGTTACATTTTCCAATTCTTTCAACACAACCACAAATCAAGCATTTAATTTTTCCTATTTGATACATGAGCTCAATTTGAAACCAAAAGGCAGACCACTTATAATCCCAAATATTTTTGTCATAATCTCAAAACATTAGCATGTAAAAAAAAGACATGCCTTTGAATTTTCTATCATTCACTTTTGGATTATAAAGAGGGATAAGAGCCAAAATTTCCACTAAAGTATTGAAAATGATGCATATTTTCCATTTAATTATGCTTTGAGCTAGATTTGCTTTTGAAGTATAAAAAATGATACATTTACCCCTTTAATATGTTTTTGGGCCAAAATTGACCCCGTTATTATATAATTAGCTCAAATTGTATACTAAAACTAATATAAATATAAGTAAGCAAATAAAAATACACATGATAGACTAATTTAAGTGATACATGTGCACTATAAAATTGATGCCCTATTTTAACACTAAAAAAATTTTTAAAATTTCTTACCATCAGACAATTTCTATTTATTTGCCTAGAATTCGATTATTATAACAATTTTAGCATCATAAAGTTTAACCATTGTTTTGAGAGATAAAAAAATATATCAATTTATAATATATATGTGGCAAGCTTATGTGATTTTAATAAGCATGCTATGGATTTTTATGTTTATTTTCATGCAATCTTATTTTTTTAATAGCAAATTGAAACCCGATATATAATAACAAGGGTACTTTTAGCCCAAAAACATATCTAAAAGGCAATCATATACCATTTTCAATATTTCATGGCAAATTAGGCTCAACACATACTTATAGGGCAAATATAAACCATGTGTAATACGTTAGGGGCAAATTTGACACTTTTTCCTTACTTCAATTTCCTTCTTATAATTTGGTATACTTATGTTTATCATTATTTTTAACTTGATTTTATTTTAATTGATGAAATATCCCACAAACTAGAAAAAAAAATCTGTAATCTACAAAAAAAAAAGAAGGGAAACAATTTTTTGGGTGGATTAAAGAGGTTATAGAAAAAAGGAGACGTTATGATAGGTTGAGTGAAAATAAGAGTTTTACTAAAAAAATATTTTTTTGGAAATAGAAATTTAAAAAAATAGTCTTTTTAAAACTAAAATTAGAAAAATATATTTTTCAAAAGGAAGAAAAAATGTGGTATTATGTGCAATTTCTTCTATTATTTATTTTGTGATGGTAATCCAATTAAGCAAAGCACATTCTTAAATATGCCAATAAATAAGGGGTTTCTACACAAATGCCATAAAAAGGTAAAAAATTTTCATGTTTTCCCTTATTTTCTTTCTCACTTTCATAAATGTTTTTTTTAAAATTTCTTCTTTCACAAACACAATTTTTTAATTTTTACTTTCATTATTGCCTTCTTCTTCTTCTTTTACGTTATTTTTTATTCTACTTTGTCATTGTTTTTTGCTATCACCCTAATATATTTTTAGAGTACTTTAGATAGGAGAGTTGAGCTTTTGTAAGGCAGCCAAGATGGGGAATTTAATTCTGTCCAAAAAAATAAAAAAAAAAAGAATTTTGACAATAAAACTTTATATATATATATATATATCCAAAAAATGTATGAATGACATACACAAAAAATATCATTTCCCTTTAGAAAATATGCTATATTTTTTTTATGTAGAAAAGAAAATATACTATATTTTTTATGTACAAAAGATAGAAACACAAAAAAAAAATCTTAATATCTAGTTTTTATCTTATGGTTTCTTATAGCATAAGCATTTGGTAGCAAGTGTTCCTTCTGTTTAAGTGGTGCCTCATATCGTTAATATGTTACTGAAATACAAAGAGCAGGAATTATGCTCAAGGCTAAATAGTTTCATTATGTGGTTGCTAATGAACTTATCACTCTATCATCCACTATTGTAGACTACAATTATGCCAAAACAACGATTCAGACATAAAAAAGTGAATCTGTCAAGCCTTGTTGGTTGTTAAATGTTCTCATATACTAGCAGATATTCTTCAATTTGCCTAAGAGCACTTGAAATGATAGTCTGTTCAGAATATTTTTCTAGAAGAAGTAAGTTTACATGTTCTGGGGCGATGTCTGGTGCTAGTTTACATGGCACCCAAGTCTAAGCTTATTGCTGCATTTTATCTCAACCATTTGAGAATTCAATGAACTAACATTACCATTCTTGAGATGACTTTTTTACAAGATCAAAGTTAAATTTATTGTTTTGAAACAAAGGTTTTCTTTTAACTCAATACATCATGTATCATTACAAGCCAAAAATTAAAAAAAATGTCTGTTAGAACATCATATAGTAGAAGGAAAATTGAGCATTAATCATTATATGCAACATATCATTATAAAATGGTCATGAAATGTTATTTTATAGTCATATAACAATTCTTGGGGTTAACAGACCCTCATATAATTCTATAAAGTTCTCTAGCAATGAATGCTAAAGTAAGTTAGTGTTGGGAAATGATTGGTTACATGCATCTCATACATAAGCGAAATTTAAAAATTTTTAACCAATAGATCTGATCTTGCCATGAATTTACAATATACATATTAATGAGAAAAAGAAAAATCACTTTTGATTTTTGTTGAGCAATTGATTTTCCTTCTCACCAGGTTGTTGCAAACCACAGTGTCCAAAATTGAACATCTCCAATTAGTAATCCATACTAGAGAAGGATTGAATGAACCAACAATGGAGGAATACAATGGCTGGCTGAAATCCCCTTGATGCTAGCAAGGGGGTGGCGGCTAGGGTTGAGAGAGTGAGAGAGTGTTTTCTTTCTCTTAATATTCACTTAACTTTAAAATCCCTATCACTTGAATTTTTATAGTTAGTTTAAAAATCCAACTTTACAATGGGATTGGGCTTTTTAAAATTGCTGGAGAAACATTAAATAGGCTTTTGGAATTATTAATAATTTATTTGGGCTCAATTAAATCCAATTTAAATCATTTCATAAAAGACTATGCACAAAACCCACAAACTAGGCTCTTCATGCATACACTTGGATTTAATCACCCAAATGAATTCCACATCCATCCAAATTAAATATGTAGGCTCCATAACACTTATAAAATATATTTAATTTATTTTGGTCCAAGAATTAGGCCTCTAAGGCCTTCTATCAGGGTTTGGCATGTAACCCTTCCTTTAGAGGATTTTCGCTCCAAAACAAATCTTCTGGGCCTCTTTTAATTTCTCCAATGGATCTATTAATTATTATATCAGCCCTATAACACTTATAGTCCAATAATAATTAATTATGAAATACAATATTTTAATTAGGTCCATTTTACAAAATATTTCTAAAAAGTTCCACGAATAATTTTACTTGATCATAATTAATTAAACTCTTTAATTAATTATTCTCTTGTTCACTTTTATATTCCCATAATAATATCAAATATTAATATCCTTGTCATTTTACCATTTTATCATTTTTTTTATATGTGTGTGACTTATTAGGTTCCTGTCCATTTTGGCAGTATAATATGTAATTGTGAGTTTTATTCAAAACTCACATGATTTAAACTTTTTTAAATCATTTTATAATTCCCTATTGATATTTATGATACACTATTATACAAATTATGATTGGCCTCTGGCTAGGCATCATGACTATCCAAATGTCAGGAAAGTCAAGTGGTTTGACTATGCCCTTCCATAGAAACAGTGACTGTGCAATTACTCCTTTCACTACTCTTATCTCAATTAGATTCTGAGTATGAATTTCTATCAGCTCATATAAATCTAATTATGTATGTTCTATTAATTTATCAATTGTTCCCATAATGCCCTTTATGGATCCCTATCCATCTTGGCATATCACTCTGGCTAGAGATTCTCTAAACAAGGCAATTATAGAATCATACAAGATAACTTCCCTTAATAAATCTGGGATGGTGAATCCTTTGTCAATCACTCAATTATCTTTAAGTGGGTCATGATATACCCAACCTCCTAACTATGTTCACCCCCAGTTGGAAGTAATCAGTTATTGAATCAAAGTATACCACTTGCTACTTAAGATAACTTTGGTGATCTCAAGTCTAAGGATACTTGCACAACCGCTATGAAGAGATTCCTCACTGACATAGATTTAATATCCATGTGAGGATTCTCTTTGCTGGTCTTCAATGAACTTGTTCTTTTAACAAGTATTCACATGTTAGCTTTGATTATCTTACATAATCACAGTTTGAGAACCACTGCTTGAACCATTCAAGAAGCATAACATGTGTTAGTCTGTCCAAATTAACAATGTCCTATCTTGTTAATTCTACGACTAGGGATATTTAGATATTAACACATTGGCATACAATAGACATTTCACATCAGGAACACTTTCATGATTGCCTTTGCACTACGCTTATAATATCTAGGACTTTATTTATTAATTTATGATTTACAAACTCATGTATTTAAAAATAGCATTAATAAATGAATGATGCCTTTTATTAAGAATATAAGTTCATACATATGAAATACATCCCTATTACATAGGCTCTAGGGCATACTCTCTAATAGTTAATTAAGCTCGTGCCGAATCTATTTTACTCAAGCACCCCATTTTCCATTTTCCATTAACGTATCCTGTTGTATCATAAATTATATTCTTTAGAAAATTTATTCTAGCTTAGGGGATATAAACATTATAAAACACCAACTAGAATCAAGTTAACAAGGCGGCAACAAAGATACTCTAAACAAAAATTGCTTTATTTCACTGATAGTTCAGTACACTAGAGGCATATGAAAAATAGAAATCAGATATTAATTGATAAATGGTGTAAATTTCTTAAAATAGCAAACTCTAACCTATATCTAATCATACATTTTACTGTACAAACATGTATTCCTTCAACAATCATCTCTTACATTTGAAGGCAACCTTGTCATTTGAATCTAAATAATTCCCTAATAAAAAATTTAACTGTCTGAACCAAAAGCCACTTGATGATGAAATCCTCCTGCTCCTTTATAATCTGCAAGTAAAATCTCAAATCTCATCTAAATAATTTTCAGTATTTACCAAGGTGCATAAAACTCGACAAGAGTGTCTCTTTCTTGACCAAAATTAGACTTAAAAGGAAAAATCCAAATTGCAATATCGCATTTCACTTTTTATAATACGAAGCTCATTTGAAACAAACTTGATCTATCAGTTCTTTAAATTAGTAGATTTTCTTAAAATCAAAATAAGATTTATAGATCATGGAGACAATCAATGGCATAAAATATGAAATTTACAGATCATAAAAAACTAGCTAAAGAAGATAGTATCCTAATAATCAAGCTTTTAATAGATCGAACAATCACATAATCATAATCTGTAGGTAAAATCTCAAATCTTAGCTAAATAATTTTTAGTATTTACCAAGGTGCATAGAACTCGACAAGAGCGCCTCTGTCTTGACCAACCTCTTTCTCGAAGTTATCTTCGATTAACACAACGACGTTGTCCGCTAAAGCTGATACAACCAATAAGGCCAAGACACTAAAGGCTACACAGATATGCTGATACTTCTCCATTACTGTCCTCTGTTTTCGATTTTTTTTGAACTCGTAAATCTATTTAGGTTTATAAGAAAGAAATGTTAAGTTGAAAATGACTTCACGACATACCATGAACTTTTACCATTGGCATCTTATGTGGCATTATTTGATTTTAACTACAAGTAGGTTTCTTCTTTATCTTGTTAGATCCCAGCTATCTGCACTTAAGCAGCAACTTGAAGAAGAAAGGCTAGTGCTATTAGAATAAGAGAAAAAGCTGAAAAGAGGCATATTTGAAATAAATATAAATATAAATATAAATATATTTATGAAATATAGAAGGCAAAAATGAAATCATGTAAAAAATGGTAGGACATTTATGAAAACAAACTAAAGAAAGGGAGTATTTTATGTAATTTCCTCAATAAATAAAGATGGTGGTCTATTTAAAAAAAAACATAAGAAAGAAAAAAAGCCAAATAAACCCTTCTTTTTTTATACAAACCCCTTTTTCTTCCCACTATTTGAAACAAGGATGGCTTATTAGTGAAAATGAATTGGTATTTTTAAATAAAATATGGTTGTAAGGAAAGATTTCAATATTACAACAAATTGGCAGAAAAATTAAGGTAATTGATATTTGTCTCTTAAAAGTCTTTTTTAGTCTCAAGATTGGTTATTTTGCAATGGTAAAAAAATTCAACTCAATTATCCTGGAAAATGATTTAAAACAATTGATATAACATGCCTCTTAACTTGTAATTAAATCTATACTAGCATGGCATAATGAAACATCAAATGGGTTATTTATTTATTTATTTGGGTGATGGCTTTGGTCCTTTCATGGAAATTAGAAAAAATCCTTCATTGTAAATTTTATTGAATGAAACTAGGACATTGGTCATATTTTTATTAAGAAACTTCCATCTTTAATTATTTAATATAAAACAGTTTATCATTTATTAAAAATATTTTTTTAAAGTGAATTTTGGGTGAGAATATGATATTTGTCGATTTTATTAATGAAAAGTTCTATAAATATTTTTGTATGATTTTTCATTAATCATGTAAAACTCATTTACACTAAAAAACATATAGATAAAGCATTTAATAAATAAATGCATAAAATAATTCTAATCTACCCCAAAAAGCAATAAATAAGTAAATGGAAAAAAAATTAAATATGAAAAGTCAATAAATACAAAAAATTAAATAAATGTGAAATTTAAAAAAATAAAAGAGAAAATTGGAAAAACAGGAACTAAAAGCCCAAAACTCTTTTATTTTTATGTGAAAATAGAACCTTACAATCGTGAAAAATAAAGTCACAATTGTGAAGTTCTTGGCTGTCCAAAACAGAAGAAAAGAATAATTATACACGATCATGAAAGGGAGATTGTAGCCGTGAGATACCATGTAAATAATGTTTTTTTCAAAAGTTCAATATTGATAATGGCCAATGGGATTTGTGTTCATCAATGAACAAAACTCTGATTTTCAATGTTAAAACCATAAAATGCAATAGAATCAATTAAAACCATATTATTTGGCTTTCATAAAATTTATCCATTTTTATTCGAAATCAAAACATTTTTATTGAATAACAAACATTAAAAACATGTAAACAAACCTAAACAATTCATCTAGAAAAGATGCATAAAAGCCATTTCAAATGGGATGCACAACTTAAATCTAGCTCACTATTCAAAGTATTTTTATTGAAATAAAGCAATGGAAAAGATAGTTTATCGAATGGAATAAAGATGAAATTTCCCACCAAAAGTTAAAACCTCTTTTGCAGCCACTGTTAGAAAAACAAAGGTCATTATGAATGAAAATAAAAAAAAAACTCCATATTTTCTATTTATCCCTCAAAAGTATTGAACAATGGCAAATCTATGCCATTTTCATTCTTTACAGACATTTAAAAAAAAATTTAATGACAATTTTATACTAGGAAAATTTGGTCCTTATCTTTCATTAAACTACATCAATTATAATCTTTTAATTCACTAAACTTTAGCTTACAATGTCATAGGAATGTGATTTCATAGAAAGTTAAATCTATACTCTTTCTTCTTGATCCTTTGTTATTGGAAGGATTAGTTGTACGAGATGCAATTCTTTTCTTTCAGTGCCTATTTGGATATGTCTTTCTTAAGTGAATCGGACTCATTGGTTCTAATACAATATATTTAGCAAAAATGACCACTTGTCTCTTCCATCTGACTTATACTTAATGTTAGAAATTAAACTTGGTTTAAAAGATTAATTGGAATTAATTGTCTTTGACTTGTGACTAGTGTCTAGCAAGTGTACTAAATCATTTAAGTAATATAGGGAAATAAAATTAAAGCCTTTTAATATCGTACCCTAGAGATTGTGTATTCTAGATTTTATAGCAAATAAAGCGTGAAAGAATTCCAAAATTTTGAATTGAGTATAAATTGACTAATAAAAAATTAACAACTAAACAAATCAATTTTAAAGACACCAAATTAGCTGAGTGAAAAAACTACATACAAAACAAAATTTCAAATATGATAAAAATCAATAACTAAAGCACTTTTACTAAGGAACTATCCATCTCAACTTTTATTAATAGTGACTCAATTAAAAATAATACAAGTAACTATGGAAAACCAATTAGAATTACATATCTTGCTTAGAATATCATTCTAACTATTAAATCCTCAAATTATTAACAATCTAATACCTAACATTTAATTTGGTTTATAAACTCCTAAACCTTTATTAAATCCTCTTTAAAGAAATCTAACTCTAGCCTATTCTTAATTCAAATTCTTAGTTTTAATCAACTCATGAAAAACAAATTGCTACTTGAATTTTCAGAACATGACAGTGCATTGACATGAGTAAAATAAGCTAAAAACATGCAAATCAATGATCAAAAACCAAATTAACATTCAATTATCCATTCAAAAATCAAACATCAATCCAACCATAATCAAAGATAAGATTCAATATGAGAATTAAGAAATAACACACTTGTATTGAAATTATGCTCAAATTAGAGTCATTACAATAAAAGAATGAGGGTTTAAGTTTCTTTTACCAAAAGTAGAGAATTTACTCACTATTCATCATTGAAACAATTGAAAAATTAAAATAAAAAGATAATGTGCTCATAAACCTTCAAGCTTGCTCTTCAAATCTTTACAGAATAGTAGAGTAAAATTCAAAAGCCCTAAGAGAATTTAATTAAAAAGAAAGAAATCTAGGTTTAAAATCTGAAGTAAAATTGACTAACACCTAAAAGATTATGTTAAACACACTTAAATATCCTAAAATAGAGAGTCCAGCTGCCACCAAAATTCCTAAAATAGAGAAGAGCCTTCTTTTATCATAATTCTAGACACATGACTCGGTTGGGAAGGGAATCATCCCTACCGATTTGAAGCAAAATTCCTTTGGGATAATAGGGCACCCAATTGGGATGAAAATCATCCTTACCGAGTTGATTTCATCTGCTTGAAAATGGAATGACGAATCGGTTGGGAAGATTTTTATCTCTACCGAGATGTTGCTCTCTATAATGACTTTATAAAGCACTCAGTTGGATGAAATTCATCCCTAGCGAGATGATGAATACTGGAACTCCACTCACGAATCTACCTTTTAGGTAAGTCAGTTGGGATGAATTGCATCCTATCGAGTTGATTCTAAAATTTCTTCAAAAGCTTCCTACAAAAAACACATAAGACACATTTAAGCATACTCAAAACATAATATTAAAACTTTAAACATAAAACTAATTAATTCAACACTAAAAACTCCTAAACACACTAAAAAATACAATGAAAATTATATTTATAATTCAAAGCTATCAACTTGGTCAAAACACAAATTCAAATTGATTTTGAATTGTATTTTAAAAAAAGATGAAAGCCAACTAATATTTAGCTGTTAAGGAAGTTGCTACCGTGAACAAATCGACTTAAGGTTCTATAAATATAGTCATTCATTGGCCATTGCAAATACATGTAATTAGAGAAAGTAAATAGAGGGAGCTGTGTGCTAGTAAGGCATAGTAAAGGGTTTTGGTTGGTTAGCTTCAACAAGCTAATACATAATGGGTTTTGAGTTATAAGCATTTGTAGTGTGAGTTTGTGTTTATAAAATTTGTGTTTTCTTAATCAATAAAATTGTGAGTATGTATTTGGTTATCAAAATATATTTTTTTTTGCAGTTTTATATTTGCCAACATCTGGTGTCAGATTTCGATTAAAGTGTTTAAGTAGATTAAGATGACTTCAAGTTAAACAACTAAAGTTGAACAAGTTTAATTAATGCAATCATTAATTTTCAAGATTGATGGCAAAAAAAAAATTTGTGATTTGGAAACACTTGATGGAGTTATATTTGAGAAGCAATGGGTATGGTGAAATTTCGAAAAAGGCTTAATGGAAAAAGAAAAACCAACAGCTGAAGAATTACAACAATTTGTTATTGATCATTCACAAAATTAATTGAGTTGCCAATTATTACATTACAAGAAAAATCTCAGTTACCGACTATAAAAATTACCTACGAAAAAATCTTTCCGTAGGCAAAATGGTAGAAAAAAAGCATTTGGCGATAGAATAACAAATTTGTCATAAAAAGGTAAATTTTACAGCCAAACTTTACTGATAGAATTTAGTGATGAAATAGGCAAATTCATCATAAATGAGATGCTAGTATCTTTTGCCAAAAATTACATACGAAATTTACCGACAGAATATTATTTCTGTTGGTAAATTACCGATAGAATTATTTTGATCGTAGGTAATTTTCCTGCGAGATTGTATTTTCATTGGTAATTTTCCTAAGAATTTTTTTTGTCGGCAAATTTACAAATGAAATTGTGTTTTGTAGGTAAATTACCTATGAAAACATTATTCCGTGGGTAATTTACCAACAAAAACATGATTTTGTTGGTAATTTTCCTACGTATTAAAATTTACGTAGGTAATTTCCCTATGGAACACAATTTAGTATGTAAATTAAAATAAATTATTTTAAATTAAATTAAAATATTATATTTAAAACCTATAAATCCAAACCACTGGTTTATTTCTCTTTCCTTCTCATAAGCATTCAAACCCATTTCTTTCACCTAAACCCTAAAAAAAATCGCTTCCCTTTTTCTCCTTTTCCCCCTCCTCCTGTCACCGTCGATAGACCCATTATTCACTTTAGTGAAGTCTAGAAGTTCCTCTTTTAACTTCAAACTCATTTTCTCCAATCAGCTTCAGCAATTGCATTGTGATTATTATTGCTATTATTCATTTTTATCAAGTTTTCTCTAAAGAAAATCTGTAATTCATTCTAGGGTTTTTTGTTTTCTAGATTACAAACCAATATGGACGATTATCAAGAGATGGAGAGATTTGGCATTGAGAACAACTTCAAAGATGGCTAGTGGATAAATGGCAAATTCTATTACCAAAGTCATAAAGAGAAGAACAAGTAAACCGAATATGACGTTCTCTATGGGGTTTTTGCTGACCATTCTGATTCTAATAATGAAGGAGCCAATGGAAGATAGGGGAGAAAGGATCAAGATTTTAGCTAGAAGCCTGACCTTATCAAGCCTGTCAATTTCATCTCAATAGGTACTCTAATGCCTAACCAAGAAATTGATGAGAATTTGAAAGAAGAAAATGGGGGTTATGGTCGGGTTCACAGCTGGGTTTTAGTTCAGGATTAGGTTTTAATAGGGGTAAAGATATGATGGAGATGTGGTAGGTTTTGGGTATGATTCTAATTCTAGTTTTCGTTCATCTTTTTATTCTTAATTTTCTCTTTAATTTTTGTGTGATAATTGATGAGCTCTTAATTACACTTGCAAGATTTTTGGTAATCAATTTAATTTGGCAATTGTTCTTTGCATTTTTTTTGTTACTTAAGGAAAATCATTAGCTTGCACTACTTATTTTAGCTATTGAAAATTAAAGAACACGGTGTAGAAATTGAGTTTTTTTTTTTTAATTTCTTGCATATTTATACTAAAGGGTTAATAAACTTGATCATTAAATTTGAGCTCCATTAATATATGGGATTTGTTATTTAAAAGTTTGTGCCTTTTGAGTGCCTTGTATTATTCCATATGTAGGTGCCTACTATGCTATTCTTTAGCAAAAAAGAATAAACTTGCTGATATTGTTTGTTTTTATCAAAGTCTCAGAGAATCTTTGATAATCAAAACTAATATTTGGCTATAGGCATGAATGCTTAGATAGAATATTAAAAAAAAACCCAATAATGGTGCATGCATGTTTATGGTTACTCATCTTTATAGCAATTATTTCTGCTAGTTGATGTCCTGGCTGGTTAATTGTTTAAAATATTTGGTCTACTAGTTGTGTAATGGCTGAGCTTCTTCTGGGCTAGGTCTAGGAGTTCTTTTACAATATTTGATTGTTTAGAGTTAGTAGAAATATTTCTTGCAACGCATTTGACAACCATTATTTCCTAGAGAAAATGCAGTTGACCAACTTGTAGAGATTCTACAGGTATGGCTTGCTTATTGATGCTAAAATTAATACAGCAGGTATATCATTACCTAATTTTAAAATTAAATAAAATGCTTTTAGCGGACAGATTTTAGTGGTGACAAATCATTAAATAATAAATTGCATCAGTAATATAATTCAATGATTCAGAGTACATGTAGATTAAATTAAGAATACACATTGGATGTTTCAATTTTCTAATTCTTTTTAGGTATAAGTTTTGGGAAGAAATTTATGATAGATTATCCAATCAGTATTAGCTCCATTTTGAGTATAATAATTTTGTATTGCATGATTTCTTATATCTATTTCATTATCAATAGCTTTTTTTTTCCTTTCTAATATTGTTTACTATAAATTTATAACCAAAGTACACACTTAATTTTGGAATGGCAATTTAAGTAGGAATTATGAGAAAAGAAAAACATTTAAAGATAAAATGGAGTTAACATTTAAACATTGCTTTTAACTCTGTATTCTAATTGTGCATGTCTTAACCAATGTTCTTGAAGCAAGATTTTTTTTGTTCCCCTGTAATTAATTATATATGTGTATCGATTGAGATCCAATTTTTGTTAGGTTATTATATTGGTTTATTACTTTATTTGCATAAAATAACAACTAGATATATATGAATCAATGTAAAGTGATGTGGATATAGAGAAAATAAATAATGGGTAGCTATCTCGTTAATAGGTTTTTCTCAATAATATTTTATTTTATTGAGAAACAAAAATACATTTCCATTTTAATCAAAAGTTTGTGTGGTCATGCTGTTACTCTTTAAGTACTTCGAGACAAGTTCTACTTCTTGAATGTTTTGAACTACCAATTTTTGTTGGTATTATAAATGAATTTGTGGCTAATGTTTTTGTTCTTATGATTATTCTAAGATTTTTCATGCAGAATTGAGTGCCGGGAATGATAGATTATGTATGTGTTTGATATTGTGATTCTTTGGTATTAAATATGCAATCTGTTAATGGTTTGAAACATTTCAACTAATGGAGATGCTTAATGCAATAGAGTTGAGTTTTATTTTTTTAAAGATTGGATATCTAGCTAATGGTATTGTGGTTATGATGCAGAACTTTTACTTGGTGAGGTTTGGCTTGTTCTGCATAGAGTCCCTTCTTAGCTTGTGGGTCCTTTAGGTTAGACATGAAACTCCATTGACATTTGTTATTCCACTTAATTTAATGGTGTTTGTGACAGGAAGCTTATCACGACACAATTATTTTCTACTTATCTGACTTGGGTTTGTAACTTTTGCTCAAAAAGTTTACATATACTTTATGTGGCATAAATGAGAGCAAACCATTTTGAGGTTTGATCCCAATTAAGTTTTAAGAGTGTTTTAAGTATATTCTTATTCTATGTTCCTGTAATGATTTTTCCAATTATACAAATAGATCAGTGCTTATATTGTATTTTAGGAATTAATCTATTTAGTTTTAATATGAATCTTCATATTTCTTTTTCATATTTGTTCCTTTTTCTGTAATATTACATATGTAAAACCTAGGCTAGATAATAAAAACACTCACTCACTTATATGTATTGTTCTCGAATTATTAGATAATAATAAAAAATATATAATAATTTTATTGACGAATAATTTCGTTGCGAATTTTTTTAGTAGGAGGTAAATTTATTGACGAAAATATACTTACCATAACTAAATTTACCCACAAAACATATCGTTCCATCGAAAAATTGCCTACGGAATACTTATTTCCGTTGGTAAAATTTTTGATGAAAAATATAATTCCATCGGTAAATATAGCAATCGATGACAAATTTTCGGTCTGCACCTCTCGACAAAATTAACGACGAACGATTTTTTCCATCGAGAAAAGTACCTACAACTGATTCCCCTATGACTTGTTTCATTGGTAAATTTGATTCCCTAAAAGAACTCACCTAAATTAGATCATGACATGTTGTTTAAGCTTTTTCAATATATATCTTGTTTTTGTGTGTTGATTTTCACATCCAAGTTTTTATTGAATTCGTTATGATTATGTGACCAATCATCTTTTCTTCTTTTATACTACATTAGTATTTGTGAAGAAATAAACATATACACATCTAAATAAATATCACAAGGAAGAGGAAAATATTGTCCACACATCATTCAAGCAAAATAAAAGTAAAAAGGTTGAAACCATAAATGTAAATATATCAAAAAATAAGTAACAATCCAAACATCAATTAACATAATAAAAATGATAAGCATCTCCCTGAAGGTCATCGGCGATGGCTTGACCTAGAGGGATCTGGTGGCCTAACTGAAGGACCTAATGGTAACTGTGAAAGCTATAAAGGTCTTGTATGAGATGGATTTATAGGTGGTGGCAGTGGTTAGGGCACTTCAAACTCGAATCCCATGACTCGAGTTAGGGGAGTCAAAATCTGACCTATAAGTTTAGCCAAATGATGTATACTGTCATGAACTTATCTCATAGCTATTGCCTATTGGCATACTACTGTCTCTATCTAGACCAAGCATGCAGTGTGGTGCTCTCTACTCTCTGTAATAGTCTCTTTGAGATCGAAAACTACTCTCTCAATCCTCTATGTGGTTTGCCCTACAATAGTCAATGATGTACCCAGGACATGAGAATGTTTATTAGAAATGTGGCTTAATGTAGCGACCATCTCCTAGAATTTGTGTACATCCCATCTCATATTCTCAATAGCTATCTCTATATGAGCCAATCTACCCTCCAAATTTATAGGAACACTAGAAGAAGCTATAATAGACGACATTGGTCTGCGGGAAGTAAAAACTCTAAGATCCCCATGTGTATGAAATCTGTGAGCCTCATGCAGCACTGGTATATGTAATCTACTAGGACCCTGAGGAGTTGAAATTTGTAGTCCAGTAGAATGACTACGACTGGACCTCACACTAGAAGTCTGGGTGTCTGATCAATAGGACAATGGCCATCATCTGTAGGACCCTCAAAATGATTATATGCCTAATAAGGATGAGAATAGGCACTATGTGCAAAATCTCTAGACTACTCGTCATCAGTAAGTGCAACATATCGATACTTATGAATCACAAACTCTCGATTTTCCTCCTCTACTGATAGTAATCTATAGACACCAGGATGCGTACATTTGATCACATGCATGTTTAATGCCATCTCGAAGATCACGACCACATCTCCCTCAGCCTGTGGTCCCATCTTAGACTCAAGAAGCCTAAATGAAAGTAATAGTTAAGTGACTATACCACTAATAACCACTATAGTACTTAGAGCTTGAGCTATCCTAGCGATATTCTATAGAATATCATGGCTAATGTTGAGATGCTGACCCTCAACCATACCCCATAGGCTCTAGATATCTATAACATTCAGGGATCTCAGGCTCCCTAACCGTCCCGTATAAGAATATGATAGAACTCTTTACAAATATCTCAATACCTGTTAAATCAACATAGTTGCCTTCATGGTCATAGGATAATAAGGAATGCTTGGCCTGGCAATAACAACCCACTGCTCAGCTCCAATTGTCCTTTTGGTGATCGCCACACCATCACCCATGGGCAAATTTAAAACCTCAGATACCTATGCCCAAGACATACTAAAGGGTCATCCAAAAACTCAAAATGTAACAACTCCAAGCTCAGTGTCAAGGTGCTGATATCCTCTATATTGAAATGTAGCAAAAAATTGGCGAATTGCCTTTAAATACATAGCAAAGCCAGGACCATAGAAATCCATCCAACCAACTCACGTAAATAGATATTGTGTGACGTGCCAGATACCCATAGTTTGTAGGAAGTGCTGGCTCATGAATTGACTGGCTTGAATATGCACTCTATACAAAGATCGACACCTAGTAGCTTACTCCGGTGTCATCCAATTAGATACCTAAATGTCTGGTTGTGGCTGAGCCTGTCTGCATCGAAACATCTGTATAAACACAAAAATCTAATTACTTTATTTGACAGAATAAGCATGCCTAACAAGCATTGACTAATAAATTTAAGCTAAAATTTTTCCAAAATATTTCAGTAAGTGAAATGTAACAGTAATAAATTCAAGCAGCAACACACATTTTTTTTAAATAATCAAAATATATCATACTAAATCATTGAAATTGTGAAGTATAAATTTTAGCAAATTTGTTCAAAATAACAGACTTACCATGCATGGATAATATTTCACATAAAATTAAGTTATTTAATGATATACTAATAAATTACCAATGGATATTTAATATAAGGAAAATTAATTATGTAATTATATGAAAGTTTTATGCAAAATTGCCTATATTAATTAGTTAGTTAATTAATTTAATTTTGAAAAAAATGAATAATATAATGATTAAGTATTATATGCTACATTAAATAAGACCGCAATCAATCATCAAATATTTATTTATAATTAAAATGTAGTTATATACACATATGCCAATTGATATGATAAATACAAAATTAAATAATCTTACATAAGTAAAACTTAATTAATCTTGTCTTTAACAAACTTTAACCAATTCATATATTTACTCTTTCCTTTTCCACTTTATTTTGTAAAATCCTAAGGATCATTTTATTACATAAACAAACATTTAATTATTTATTTGAAATATTAAATTGTTCATGTACATAACAACAAGTTTGATTAAAATCCAAGCATATACAACAAAACCATAAAAACTTTAAAAGAATCTATTTAGTTTATTAAAAACTTAACTAACAATTTAATATATTTCTTACCCCTTTCCTTTCATTCATTTTTATTTTTTCAATTCATTTTTTCTACTATCTCTTTGTCTTTCTCTCTCTCTCTCTCCCTCTTACTTTTCTATTGGTTTATCTTTTTCTATATTTCTTGACCTTTTTCTTTTCATTTTTGCCCTATTTATATTCATCCTTCTTTGTAGAGATTCTCAGTGTGGCTTCTTTTTCACTTACCATTCTATTTTCCATATTTTACTGATTTTCTTCTTTATTTTCTTTTAATTACTTCTCCTCTTCATTTTCGCTTTGTTTTCTACCCAACAGCCTTTTCCATGATTTTTTCATCTACTATTATTTCTATAACTCCCCATTTGTTAACTAAAACAACTAAGAACCAATAATATTTAATTAAAATCAAGAACTAAAAATATTTAACTATGGAAAAAAATGAAACCGAAAGTGAAATAAACCACTATATTAATAATCACAAATTTACAAATATCATGCTCATTTTATACTGCCAATTGAAGAAAAGAGACAAAATAGTAACTATGAAGCTATAAAATATAAAGGAATTAAGAAAAATAAAAAAATACCAACTTTTCATTTTGATAGCAGATTCAATTTTAGGAAGAAAAACTTGATAAAAATGATGTCTGAAGACGTGCAACTCGACAACGAGTCCAACGATGCAAAAATCGTGAAAAATAAAGGTGAAATGAAGAAGAAACAACGGGAAAAGGTATAGAGAGGCCGTGAGTTGTGAAACATAGAAGAAAGAGAAAGAAGACAAGAAATAGAGGAAAAAGGCAGACTTTTAAAAGGAATTTTAATGAGTGATGGCTCAAGGGCATGACTCACCTAGTGAGTCACCATCTTAAGATATGACTCACAGGCAAAATGACACAGCATAACTTAAAAGGAAACGAGTCACGAACTTGGGACTTGACTTGCTAAACGAGTCACGGCCTTGGCTCGTGACTCGCCAAAAGACAGTTAATCATCCCACTAACATCTGTGAGGGACATAAATACTCATTAATACCTATTAATACCGTTTAAATGCTACTTATTAACACTAAATTAAACCCTAATTTAATTTAAACCTATTGAAACCCTAAATTAAATACCAAATTACGTTAATTTGCCATAAATATCACTTATTTAATTTCATATTGTTGGGAATTATCGGTTACATGCATCTCAAACATAAGCGAAATTTAAAATTTTTAACCAAAAAATTTGATCTTGCCATGAATTTACAATATACATATTAATGAGAATAATAAAAATCACCTTTAATTTTTGTTGAACAGTTGATTTTTCTTCTCACCGGGTTGTCGCAAACCATAGTGTCAAAAATTAAACACCTCCAATTAGTAATCCACATTAGAGAAGGATTGAATGAACCAAGAATAATGGAATAAAAGGGTTGGCTGAATTTCCCTTGATGCTACCAAGGGAGTGGTGGCTAGGGTTTTTCAAAGAGAGAATTTTTTTCTCTAAATGTTCACTTAACCCTAAAATCCCTATCACTTGGATTTTTATAGTTAGGTTAAAAATCTAACTTCATAATGGATTTGGGCTCTCTAAAATTACTATAGCAATATTAAATGGGCTTTTGGAATTATAAATAATTTATTTGGGCTCAATTAAATCCAATTCAAATCCTTTCATAAAAGACTATGCATAAAATCCACAAACTAGGTCCTTCATACATACACTTGGATTTAATCATCCAAATGAACTCCAAATCCATCAAAATTAAATATGTAGGCTCCATAACACTTAAAAAATATATTTAATTTATTTTGGTCTAAGAATTAGGCCTCTAAGGCCTTCTATCAGGGTTTGGCATGTAACCCTTCCTTTGGAGGGTTTCTGTGCCAAAACTAATCTTCTGTGCCTCTTTTAATTTCTTCAATGGATCTATTAATTTTTATATCAGCTGTATAACACTTATAGTCCAATAATAATTAATCATTAAATACAATATTTCAATTAGTTCTATTTTACAGAACATTTCTAAAAAGTTATGCAAACAATTTTACTTGATCATAATTAATTAAACTCTTTAATTAATTATTCTCTTATTCAATTCTCTATTCCTATAATAATATCAAATATTATTATCCTTGTCATTTTAGTATTTTATCCTTTTCTCTATATGTGTGTGACCTATTGGTTTCCTATCCATATTGGCAGTATAATATGTAATTGTGAGTTATATTCAAAACTCACATGATTTAAACTTCTTTAAATCATTTTATCAATCCCTATTGATATTTATGATACACTATTATACAAGTCATGATTGGCCTCTAGCTAGGCATCATGTCTACCCAAATGTCAGGAAAGTCAAGTGGTTTGACTATACCCTTCCATAGAAACAGTTACCGTGCAATTACTCCTTTCACCACTCTTATCTCAATTAGATTTTGAGTATGGATTTCTGTCAACTCATATAAATCTAATTATGTATGGTCTATTAATTTAACCATTGATCCCAAAATGCCCTTCATGGATCCCTATCAATCTTGGCATATTACTCTGTCCAGATATTTTCTAAACAAGGCAATTATAGAATCATGTGAGATAACTTCCCTTAATAAATCTGGGATGGTGAATCCTTTGTCAATCACTCAACTATCTTCAAGTAGGTCATGATATACCCAACCTCCTAACTATGTTCACCCCCAGTTGGAAGTAATCAGTTATGGAGTCAAAGTATACCACTTGTTACTTAAAATAACTTTGGTGATCTTAAGTCTAAGGATACTTGCACAATTGCAATGAAGAGATTCCTCACTGACATAGATTTAATATCTATGTGAGGATTCTCTTTGCAGGTCTCCAATGAACTTGTACTTCTAACAAGCATCCACATGTTATCTTTGATTATCTTCTATAATCACAGTTATGAGAACCACTGCTTAAACCATTCAAGAAGCGTAACATGTGCTAGTCTTTTCGAATTAATAATATCCTATCTTGTTAATTCTATGACTAAGGATATTTAGATATTAATACATTTGCATGCAATAAACCTCTCACATCTTGAACACTTTCATGATTGCCTTTGCACTATGTTTATAATATCTAGGGCTTCATTTATTAATTTAAGATTACAAACTCATGTATTTAAACATATCATTAATAAATGAATGATGCCTTTTATTAAAAATATGAGTTCATACATATGAAATGCATCCCTATTACATGGATTCTAGGGCATACTCTCTAATAATCTCCCACTTACACTAAAGCCAATCACTCATATGTCTTAAACCCATGTTAATTATATGGTGATCATGCTTTATCTAGGAAAGTGCTTTTGTAAGGGGGTCTGCCACATTATCATCTGTGGGGACCCTTTCTATTTTCACATCATTTCTAGCTATTATTTCCTGTTGGAATTTAATGGTTACATGCATCACATACATGAGCGGAATTTTAAAATTTTTTAACCATAAGATCTGATCTTGCCATGAATACACAATATAACTATATGAGAATAAGAAAAATCACCTTTGATTTTTGTTGAACAGTTGATTTTACTTCGCACCGGGTTGTCGCAAACCACAGTGTCCAAAATCGAACACCTCTAATGAGTAATCCACACTAGAGAGGGGTAAATTGAACCAACAAATTGGTGTAATACAAGGAGTGGCCAAAAATCCAAGAGGCTAGCAATGGAAGTGGCGCAAAAAGGGAGAGAGATTAAGAGAAAAGACTTTCCTTTTGTTTTAATCACTTAACCCTAATTCTCATTAGTTGGCCTTTTATAGTTAGGTTAAAATTCCAACTCCTTAATGAGATTGGGCTCTTTAAAATTACTGGAGAATTATTAATTGGGCCTCTGGAATTAATTATAATCATTTTGGCTTAATTAAATCCAAATTAAATCTTTTCATAAAAGACCATGCACAAAATCCACAAACTAGGCCCTTTGTGCATCTAATTGGATTTAAATACCCAAATGGATTCCAAATCCAACCAAATTAAATATGTGAGTTCCATAACACTTATGTAATATATATAAATTAATTTGGTCCAAGAAAAAGCCCTCTAAGCCCTTCTGTATGGAGTTGGCGTGTAGCCCTCTTTTGGAGGGCTTCCTCCAACTTCTTCATTCGTTTGGCCCTTTATAATTTCTCCAATGGTCCTATTAATTATTATATCAGTCCTATAACACTTATAGTAGTCTTATAACACTTATAAGACAATAATAATTAATCATAACATACATTATTTCAATTAGATCCAATTTTGCAGAACATTTCTCAAAAGTTCCGCGGACAATTTTATTTGATCATAATTAATTAAACTCTTTAATTAATTATTATCATATTCTCCTCTCTACCTTTATAATAATATCAAATATTATTATCCTTATCATTTTACCATTTTACCTTTTTCTCTATATGTTTGTGACCTATTGGGTTCCTGTCCATGTTGGCAGTATAATATGTAATTGTGAGTTTTATTCAAAACTCACATGATTTAAACTCCTTTAAATCATTTTATCAATCTCTATTGATATTTTGATACATCATTATACAAGTCATGATTGGCCTCTAGCTAGGCATCATGACTACCCAAATGTCAGGAAAGTCATGTGGTTTGACTGTACCCTTCCATAGAAACAGTTACCGTGCAATTACTCCTTTCACCACTCTTATCTCAATTAGATTTTGAGTATGGATTTCTGTCAACTCATATAAATCTAATTATGTATGTTCTATTAATTTAACCATTGTTCCTAAAATGCCCTTCATAGATCTCCATCCATCTCGAAATATTACTCTGGCCAGAGATTCACTGAAGAAGGTAATTATAGAATCATGTGAGATAACTTCCCTTGTTAAATCTGGGATGGTGAATCCTTTGTCAATCACTCAACTATCTTCAAGTGGGTCATGATATACCCAATCTCCTAACTATGTTCACTCCCAGTTGGAAGTAATCAGTTATGGAGTCAAAGTATACCACTTGCTACTTAAGATAACTTTGGTGATCTCAAGTCCAAGGATACTTGCACAACTGCTATGAAGAGATTCCTCACTGATATAGATTTAATATCCATATGAGGATTCTCTTTGCAGGTCTTCAATGAACTTGTTCCTCTAACAAGCATCCACATGTTAGCTTTGATTATCATCCATAATCACAATTATGAGAACCATTGCTTGAACCATTCAAGAAGCATAACATGTGCTAGTCTGTCCGAATTAACAATGTCCTATCTTGTTAATTCTATGACTAGGGATATTTAGATATTAACATATTTGCATGCAATAGACATCTCACATCATGAACACCTTCATGATTGCCTTTGCACTGTGTTTATAATATCTAGGACTTCATTTATTAATTTAAGATTTACAAACTCATGTATTCAAACACAACATTAATAAATGAATGATGCCTTTTATTAAGAATATAAATTTCATACATATGAAAAACATCCCTATTACATGGGCTCTAGGTCATACTCTCTAACATTTCCCTTATGAGATGGTAGCGTTTGAGAGCATGCTTGGATCGCTGATGAGATTGTGGTTCCTTTGCTTGCGCAATGGCTCTATTATTGTTACAATATAAAAGAATGAGATCAATAATGCTAGGTACCACTCCTAGTTCGTATATGAACTTTTTGATCTAGACTGCTTCTTTGGCTGCTTTTGAAGCAGCAATGTACTCAGCTTCTGTCGTGGAATCAATAGTTGTTTCTTGTTTGGACTCTTCCAACTAACTATCCCTCCTCCCATTATGAACATAAAACTAGACTGTGATTTATAATCATCTTTGTCAGATTGGAAGCTGGCATCCGTATACCTATTTACTTTCAAACTGCCCTCCCCATATACCAAGAATATATCCTTAGTCCTTCTCAAGTACTTAACGATATTCCCAGCTGCCCAATGTTCCTCTCTAAAATTGGATTGGAATCTGCTTGTGATAGTCAAAGCAAATGCTACATCTGGACGTGTACATAACATAGCATACATGATAAAACCAATTGCAGATTCATATGGTATTCTATTCATGCTCTCTCTATCCTCTATTTTCTGCGTACACATAGACTTAGAAAGGCATTTTTCATGCACCATGGGTATAAATCCTTTCTTAGAGAGATCCTATTGAACCTCTTCAATACTTTATCTATATATGTACTTTGAGAAAGACCTAGCAACCTATTGGATCTATCTCTATAAATCCTTATTCCCAAAATATATGATGCTTTTCCAAAGTCTTTCATGGAGAATTGCTTGGATAACCATATTTGAACAGATTGGAGAAGAGAAATGTTGTTTCCCATGATAAATATGTCATCCATATATAGAACTAGGAAGACAATTGCACTCCCACTGACCCTTTTATATACACAAGGTTTATCTTCATTATGTGAGAAACCAAACTCTTTGATTTTCTCATTGAATCATATGTTCCAACTCCTAGAAGCTTGCTTCAATCCATAAATGGATCTTTGAAGCTTGCATACTTTTTTGCCATTTCCTGATGTGAACCATTCTGGTTGTGTCATATACACATCCTCAGTCAAATTTCCATTTAGGAAAGTTGTCTTCACATCCATTTGCCAAATCTCATAATCATAATGAGCTGCAATGGCTAAAAGTATTCTTATAGACTTAAGCAACATTACAGGAGAAAAGGTTTCATCATAGTTAATACCTTATTTTTGACGATAGCCTTTTGCTACTAAGCGAGCTTTATAGGTAACTTTATTACCTTCCATGTCGGTCCTCTTTTTGAAGATCCATTTGCACCCTATGGGTTTTATCCCTTTAGGTGGTTGAGTTAAAGTCCATACTTTAATCTTATACATGGAGTCCATTTCAGACTGCATAGCCTTAAGCCATAAATCATTTTCTGAACTGTTCAAAACTTCTTGATAGCTTGTAGGCTCATTATCCTCTACTACAGTTATGCCTCTATTTGTATCAATGTGAAATTCATATCTCACAGGGATAGAACGTATCCTAGTAGATCTTCTAGGATTTTGTGTATAATAAGGTTCAACTGTAATCTCATCATTATGAAATCTAGTCTCGGGTTCAATTGGTTGATCTACTTTTATTTATGGGTCTTGAACTTCACCAAGTTCAATTTTACTCCCACTGTCCTCTCATAGGAGAAATTCTCTTACCAAGAAGACAGCATGCCTTGAAACAAACCCCTTTTGTTCTAAGGGATGGTAGAAATAATATCCAAATATTTCTTTTAGATATCCCATAAATAAATATTTGTCAGACTTAACATCTAGTTTGTCTGACATTGTCCTCTTCACATAAGTAGGACTACCCCATACTTTCATGTGAGAAAGTGTGGATTTCTTTTTATTCCATTTCTCATATGGAGTAACATCAACCGATTTATTAGGAACTCTGTTTAACATATAAATAGTAGTTTTTAGTGCATATCCCTAAAAGAACTTAGGCAAGTTTGCTCGTCTCATCATGGATCGAACCATATCTAATAGTGTTCGATTTCTCCTCTTAGATACACCATTGTGTTGTGGTGTATATGGTGGAGTCCATTGACATAAAATCCCATTATCTCTAAGATAATCCTGAAATTTTGGACTTAAGTATTCTCCATCTCGATCTGATCTAAGTGTTATAATACTCTTGCCAAGTTGCTTCTCTACTTTATTTCTGAATTCTTTGAACTTTTCAAATGCTTCTGATTTATATTTCAATAGATAGATATATCCAAATCTGGAGTAATCATCTATGAAAGTAATGAAGTAGGAGTAACCTCTTTTGGCATGTGTAGTCATTAGACCACATACATTTGAATGTATGAAGTCTATAACCATTTTAGCTCGTTCTCCTTTAACAATAAAGGGATGTTTTGTCATTTTCCCCAATAAACAAGATTCATATGTATCAAATGATTCATAATCAAATGACCTTAAATCACCTAATTTGTGTAATTTAGTCATGCATTTCTCATTTATATAGCCTAAACGACAATGCCATAAATATGAGGTATTTAGATTATCTTGTTTCATTCTCTTGGTATCCATATTATGGACTTCTTTAATTAAATCAAGAATAAATATGCCATTCTCAATGATAGCTTTAGTATAAAACATATTCTTCTTAAAAATGTAACAATATTTGTCTTTTAAAGAAATGTCATAATCGTTCAATAAACAACTGAAAGAAATAATACTTTTTGATAAAGCTGGAACATAATAACAATTATTTAATTCCAATATTAATTGACTTGGAAGAGGCAAATGATAAGTCCCCATAACTGTTGTAGAGATGTTTTGTCCAATAGCTGACTATAAACATATTTCTGCCTTTCCAACTCTTTTACTGCTTTTAAGCCCATGTAGATCATTACACAAATGAGATTCACATCTGGTATATAATACCTAAGATTATTTTTAAAGCAATAGAATAAGTATTAATTTCAATCATATGAATACCTAAAGTAAAAGCATTAGCTTGCTTCTTCTCTTTGACAGAATCTAGATAGGCCTTGCAGTTAAGCTTCCAATAACCATATTTTCCATAATGGAAGCAAGTTCCTTTAGGATTCTCTTTCTTAGCAACCTTCTTCTTGGAAACCCCATCATGCTTTGGCTGCGCTTTGGTCATTTTATTCTTTTTATGCTTCTTGCCTTTAGTAGAAGTGACAAACATGACACTTTTTGAATCCTTCTTGAAGGATCCATCAGCAATTTTGAGCATGTTGATTAACTCAGGAATGGTTACTTGGATCTTGTTCATGTTGAAGTTAAGAACGAAAGGTGAATAACTTGGAGCCAATGAGTACAAGATTAAATCTATGTATAGATCATAATCTATTACATAGCCAAGTCTACTCAAATGCTCAATATACCTATACATCTTTAATACATGAGTAGCAGCCGAAGTGCCTTTCACCATTTTACAGCTAAATAGTGCTCAAGCAATCTCATATTGCTCAGTTCTAGCTTGAGAATAATAAAGCTCCTCTAGATGCAAAATGATGGTTCTAGCATCCATAATCTCATGTTGCTTCTGAAGCTCTGAGGATATAGCACCCAGCATCAGACATGCAGCTGCTTCACTATCCTCTATGTATTTTCGATAAATGCCCTTGATCTCATCAATGACATCATTTGATGGAAGAGGTGGTGGATCTTTATCCAAGACATAATGAATCTTTTTAGCTCTGAGAACAATTCTCACTTGTTTGATCCAGTCAGAATAGTTACTGCCAACCAGCTTGTTATCCAAGATTGATCATATATTAATGTTTGATGTGCTCATGATGATGACCTAGATGTGAAAAAGAAAACATATGAGAGTATGTTCATATATATGTATGTATTAATTAGGTCTTTAATTAATCCATTTACTCCCACTATTTTATTATGAATCAATAGCCCTCACTATTTAATTTGAGAAAACCCGATGGTTTTCTTAGTGGGCCAATATCCAATCATTGATATGAAATTTGACATTGACTGTGGTCAACAAATCAAACTTCATACCCCTGAAGGGTAGGTATCTCCATACCAATTGTGTCTCTACACAACTATTGGATCATTAGGTTATCAACTCTTGATACATGCATATCATATATGCATTCCCTAATATTGCCTCTAGAACCATCAGCCTTGACTATGGTCAACAAGCAAATGGACTAGCTAAGATGACCCATTTAATTAGATTCTAACATATTCGATACAATGTGAGCTTGATTGTGGTTAACAACCTACACTATAAAGAACTCTGGTTCTCCTCAAATTAATGGAAGGCTTATATGCCTTAGTATTAGTTTGAGGGATTTTAGTTAATTAAGTCTCATCATACATGGTTGGCATACATTGGTATGCATTCTATATCTATCACATAAATATAAGCATACAAATATGGTATAGTTATGGACTTTACTGCATTGATCTCCCCAAGCCAAAAAGGGAAATCAAAAGGTCAAACCTAGGTAATATGCATTATTCAAATAAGTAAAAATAATTACATTATCTTTAAACTTGTTGGATCTCTATCCGGCCCATCTTGCTCCTTGATAGTAGTCTCTATTTCTATTTCTAATTCTAATCAAAGTAATCTAATTACATATTATAATTTGAAAAAGAAATACAAACCAAAAACAAGTGGCCAAGACATGAAAGTCCTCATTGGGCCGAAACGTGCATTATGCTCAATCACATTGGGTCTTTATCCATAACTATCTATCATGCCAATTATACACCCTTATATGCATTTCTAATGAATAAAGTAAAACATATAATGGATTACTAACTTTGTTTCAACTCTTGAAGCTTACTTTTGAGTTATTTTAATAATGTGATCAAATTAGGAAACGTTTTCCATTTTGGAAACTTTCATTTTAGGAAACCTTTTTGTATGCATGTGTTCTTGCCTTAATTATCAATCCAATTGATTATTAATTAATTATTAATAGATTATTTAATTAATTAATCATATTAAATAATTAAAGAATCAATTTTGGGCTTAAAATAAAGGGTAGGCCGAAATCCACAAAATTAAACCCTAAGATGTGTTCACACACAAACCAGTTTTGTGTCTATTGGACCATTTGGACCTTTTGGAATAAGCCAACCCCACTCCAGCCCTTAAAACCCATTAATAAACTTAATTATAGTTTATAATATTTAATTTAAATTAGCTTCTTGGGCCCACCAAGTGATTCACTAATTTAAACCAAGTCCATAAACATAATTAAGCCCATTTAGTGATTTTAATGAATTAAAATTAATCCAATTAATACAAAGTCCATTTTAATTAATCCAATTAATTAAAAACACATTAATATATTAGATATATTAGATTTAGAAGATTAAAAATTGTTCTAAACAAGAACACACCAAGAACACCAATTTATCGAACTTTTCGACTAAACTAGTTTTCATGCAAAACTTGTTCGATTTTAATTTTGTTTGATCCTATGGCTTAATATCACATATTAAGCGCATAAATTATCATGAAAATAATTTTAGAGTGGATCAATAAAAATTTAATTTAGAACATCTCCTGAACTTTATTAAAAAATAAAAGCCATTCACGCCAAACACATCTTAGGGTTTAATGGCGAAATCGAAGCTCTGATACCATGTTGGGAATTATCGGTTACATGCATCTCATACATAAGTAGAATTTAAAACTTTTAACCAATAAATCTGATATTACCATGAATTTACAATATACATATTAATGAGAATAAGAAAAATCACCTTTGATTTTGTTTGAATAGTTGATTTTCCTTCTCACTGGGTTGTCGCAAACCACAGTGTCTAAAATTGAACACCTCAAATTAGTAATCCACACTAGAGAAGGATTGAATGAACCAAGAATGATGGAACACAAGTGCTGGCAAAATTCCCCTTGATGCTAGCAAGAGAGTGGCGGCTAGGGTTTTTTAAAGAGAGAGAATTGTTTTCTCTAAAGGTTCACTTAACCCTAAAATCCCTATCACTTGGATTTTTATAGTTAGGTTAAAAATCCAATTTCATAATGGGATTGGGCTCTTTAAAATTACTGGAGAAATATTAAATGGGCTTTTGAAATTATTTATAATTTATTTGGGCTCAATTAAATCCAATTTAAATCCTTTCATAAAAGACTATGCACAAAACCCACACACTAGGCCTTACATGCATACACTTGGATTTAATCACCCAAATGAATTCCAAATCCATCCAAATTAAATATGTAGGCTCCATAACACTTATGAAATATATTTAATTTATTTTGGTCCAATAATTAGGTCTCTAAGGCCTTATATCAGGGTTTGGCGTGTAACCCTTCCTTTGGAGGGTTTCTGCACAAAAACCAATCTTCTGGGCCTCTTTTAATTTCTCCAATGGATCTATTAATTATTACATCAGATCTATCAGGAAATTCAAGCTGTTTGACTATACCTTTTCATAGAAATAGTTACAATTCAATTACTCGTTTCACCACTCTTATCTTAATTAGATTCTGAGTATGGATTTCTATTAACTCATATAATCTAATTATGTATTCTATTAATTTAACCATTGTTCCCAAAATTCCCTTAATGGATCCCTATCCACCTTGGCATATTACTATTATAGTGTGTGCCCTAGAGCCCATGTAAAAGGGATGAATTTCGTATGTATGAACTCATATTTTTAATAAAAGGCATCATTCATTTATTAATGATATGTTTAAATACATGAGTTTGTAATCTTAAATTAATAAATGAAGCCCTAGATATTATAAACATAGTGCAAAGGTAATCATGAAAGTGTTCAAGATGTGAGAGGTTTATTACATGCAAATGTATTAATATCTAAATATCCTTAGTCATAGAATTAACAAGATAGGATATTATTAATTCGAAAAGACTAGCACATGTTATGCTTCTTGAATGGTTTATGTAGTGGTTCTCATAACTGTGATTATAGAAGATAATCAAAGATAAGATGTGGATGCTTGTTAGAAGAACAAGTTCATTGGAGACCTGCAAAGAGAATCCTCACATAGATATTAAATCCATGTAAGTAAGGAATCTCTTCATTGCAGTTATGCAAATATCCTTAGACTTAAGATCACCAAAGTTATTTTAAGTAACAAGTGGTATACTTTGACTCCATAACTGATTACTTCCAACTGGGGGTGAACATAGTTAGGAGGTTGGGTATATCATGACCTACTTGAAGATAGTTGAGTGATTGACAAAGGATTCACCATCCCAAATTTAATAAGGAAAGTTATCTCGCATGATTCTATAATTACCTTGTTTAGAAAATCTCTAGCTAGAGTAATATGCCAAGATGGATAGAAATCCATGAAGGGTATTTTGGAAAAAATGGTTAAATTAATAAAACATACATAATTAGATTTATATGAGTTGACCGAAATCCATACTCAGAATCTGATTGAGATAAGAATGGTGAAAGGAGTAATTGCACGGTAACTGTTCTATGGAAGGGTATAGTCAAACTACTTAACTTTCATGACATTTGGGTAGTCATGTTGTCTAGGTAAAGGCCACTCATGATTTGTATAATAGTGCATCATAAATATCAATAGGGATTGATAAAATGATTTAAAGGAGTTTAAATTGTTAGTGTAAGCCCTAGCCCCAATGCATTGTAATAAAACACTTTGAATTAATAAAGTGAGGCATTTGTTTTATCTTTTGTATTCCTATGCATATCAATTGATAGAACTATCCAAGAATGTTGTTTCAGTTTAAGTTATCATGTGTGAGGCATATGGTTATAAGACCTTGAAACAAATGAGACTTCATTCTAAATATCCTTAGTCAGTCATTGTTATGGGAATAACAAATGAATTAAGACTAGTATGCTCTCTCTGATATTATGAGTTCTGTCTTACGGATCATTAGGACAAGAGTGTCAATCAGAGATCATAGATACATGTTAAAGAACATGGTATTTGGATTCAATCCATTCATGAGAACACTACATGGTACAAGTCATAAGTGTTTCTTATACGCAAGTTTTGTATCGGAGTTCTTAGACCTAAAATCTCTATGAAACTCTTTATGAATTACTGTGTACTTTGACATACACCTAACGTGCTCGTAACAGAGTGACAAGTACGGGTATGATTGGGTATGCATTGATTCATGTTAGAGAGCATGAGAGAAGTGAAGGGATTACCGCTCTCTATAAGAGAGAAAATATCATCGGCCACTTGATCAGTGAACTTAAAATTGTATGGCCATATCGAGATGAAATAATGAGTAATCATTATTTATCTGAGAGTTTAGTGTCACTGGAATATCAAGAAAGGAATTAATATATAAGGATGACTAGTTCCATGCCTTATATTAATTTTGATATTTATGGGTAAGGGACTATGTAAAATTGCATTAGGTCACTAAATGCCATATGCATTTTCATTTAATTTGGAATGCTATAATATCTTGCTAGAGAATATATATAGCCTTTGAATTAATTCATTAATTCATTGCCAACATTAAATGGACCTATAAGCTCGCACACAAAGCATTAGGCTTAAAATATTTAAATAAAGTATTGAGCATTAATTTTGGCTTTTAATTAAAGTCAAATTAATGTATGTAATGGGCATTTTAAATGCTGTTGGACCTTAGCCCATATGGTTTAATTTCAATTAATTAATTATCTTGTATTAATTAAGTTAATTGAGTATTAAAGCCTAAAAGAATTTAAATTAAATTAAATCATTTAAATAATATATGGAGTGGCCGAAATTCCAAAATGAAAATCAATGAATTTCGGCACATGTTCATTATTTATATTAAGTGATCTTATTTAATTAAATGTCTTTTGTTTTATTTCAAATTTGAATTTTAAATTCAAAGGAGTTTAAATCAATATATATTACTTATTTTTAGGAAGTGATTGAAGTTGAATTAATTATCTTGAGATGGTAAAATTCAGATCAAACACTTGCCAAAAGATAAGGATATATATATGAAAAGAAATAAAACCCTAAGAGATAACTAAGTTTGGCATGAAAAACCCTAGTTTCTCTAGGTTTGGCGTGAACTTATCTCTCTCTCTCACAAAATTCTTTTGGCCAATCAAATTTTGTAGCTTCAAACCATAGCCATTATACAATACCTTAAAAGAGAGTTAGCAATCTCGATTTTAAGTTGTCGGTGCAATTATATGTGTGAGAATAGAGGGAGTGGCATAAAAGGATTTTCCTTGGCATTGGTGATCATGGTATAAGGCAGATAAAGTCATCTTAGTTGCTGGTCATCACCAAATTCAAGATTTAAAAGGCATCAAAAGTTGTAAGTTTTAAAAAACCTTAAAATTGCATGTTTTGATTCTTGTCATGGAATTGTATGGAATGTATGATCATTTTTATCATTTTTCTGCTACACGATTACCATGCACATCTCATGTCATATTCCATCAGTGGTATTAGAGCCTAAATATGCTTATTTTAGTGCTTTAGATGCATGAAAAAATTAATTAAAAATCGTTATTTTGAAAACATGCAATGCTGAAATTTTTTGTTTTGAGTTTTTTGCATTGTTTTGGTGTAAAAATGATTTTAATTGATTAGATAGGTATTATAATTAATATGACATGTTAATATATGTCCTAAGATGTTCTAGGATCTGTGAATGGTCGGATTTAATTGATAATACCTGATGGTACATGTTAATATTAAAACTAGGTGCTATTTGGCATGTTAATTGTTAGTTTAACAACTAGTTTTAAATATTAAATGTAAAAGTGATTTTGGCATGTTTGTAAGTTATTTTTAAAGATTAAATATCAGGTCTGGACATATTTTAAATTTAGTTTTAATTCTGGTCCATGACAATTTAATTGATTAATTTTAAAATCACTTAAAACTATGACTAGTTTGTGTTTATTACATGTTTAATCAACATTGTTTGTTTTGTTTTGATTAAAATGGTAAAAACACATTTAGATCAGATTGGTACAGAATATTATATCAATATTTATGACCTTATTTTAATTATTAAATGACTCATAAAATTGATTTAAGCATTTGTGCATTTTGTTGCATCACATAAGCATTAAACAACTAGTTTTGTTGTTTGTTTGTTTTTATATGCATGCCGTGTATCATATATATTTTCTTCATGATTTTGTAGTTTAATTCATGTTGGTACATATTATATGTATTTTTAATGTTTATGGGCTAAATGACATAAAATTAAAAATGGCCAAATTGGAAATTATACTAGAGTTGATTTATAGCACAAATCTAACTAGTTTGTGTTTTGGGCTTTTAAGAGAACTTATTCAATAAGAGGATTTAGTCCATTGAGCTTCGGCCCATCATGGCGTCATCTCTTAAAGGTTCAAGTACACAATTTTCATTAATGGGCTTGGCTAAATTAATTAAAATTGGACTTTGTTTGATCCATGAATGTCATGTATATTTATTTGTTTGTTTGGTGTGATGAATGGATATGGATGGTACATTCATGGGCCCTGGGTTTTGTAATTAAATATGATATGCGAGCCATTATGTATTATTGTAAAAAATTCATTTATTTCTTAGAATATAATTTACTTGAAGACATTGTAAATCAAGACGAAGCCCACCGAAGTGGAGAAGCCAAACTCGAAGATTCTTATGTAATAGTATAGAATCTTAGTTATAGGTTTTTAGGCCTATGTTTGTCATGCTTTACTTTATGCAATTATATATATATGCATGCTATGTATGGATGACAAAGCGTATGCCATGTAAGTTGTAATAAAATGAATCCCTAAAATAGTAAGTCACAAAGTTTCATTCCTAATTCGAAACATGTCAAGGCATTGATCATCGGTCACGTAGACTAGGAATCCTAGATGCACCCGATTATCTTTGTGAGGCATGGGTTGTGAATATAGGTTGGACTTAACTTGGAAAGGGATGCCCTAACCTTGGCAACTAATAAATGGGTTTGTGCTATAACATCTTAAGATGTTAGCCCATTTGATCCAAGAGTCATGTACGAGACTTGATTGGAGTTTTCCTACCTAAGTAACTTAACTTGTTAGGTGTACAAGCTCAGCTTGACTAATAAGTTGTTGTGAAAAGTGGATCTTGGCCCACATTAAATCACTAACGTGAATTATTTAAAGGGATATTAATTCGGTTTGTGGGATTATAAATAAGACCTCATTTAATCTTGCTAAATTTTATTGTAGATTGAAAATGGCATCTTCAAACAACAATTTCTTATTGCGATCGGTCCTTGAAAAGGACAAATTGAATGGCACTAATTTCATAGACTGGTCTTGAAACTTAAGAATAGTTCTTAAGCAAGAGAAAAAGTCGTATGTTTTGGATGCACCCTTGCCTGAAGAACCTGCCAGGAATGCCTCTGCAGTTCAAAAGGAAACTTTTGAGACCAAGAAGAGTGACTCCAATGATGTTACCTGTCTGATGCTGGCCACTATGGTGCCTAACTTGCAAAAGCAATTTATGGACCAAGAGGCTTGCGATCATTGTGCACCTCAAGGAGATGTTCCAAGAGCAAGCTCGTCATGAGAGGTTCATGACAACAAAGGTCTTGATTTCTTGTAAGATGGCTGCAGGTACTCCTGTTAGTACCCATATACTCAAGATGAAAGGGTATCTTAATACTCTTGAGAAGCTTGAGGTACAAGTGCCAAAGGAATTGGCCACTGACTTGATCTTAGGATCATTGATTGATGATTATGATCCATTTGTGATGAATTATAACATGCATGCAATGAACAAGTCAGTCACTGAGCTTGATGGGATGCTTAAGAATGCTGAAGAGAACATTCGAAAGACCAATCCCATATTGATGATTCAAGGGGGCATTAAAAAGTGACCCACTAAGGGAAAGGAAAAGGGAAAGGCAAAACCCAAGAATGACCTGGCTCGATTCAAGTCAACTGGGAGTGCACCTCAGGCCTAATCCAAGCCCAAGGCGCAGAAGCTCAAAGAGAGTGAGAGCACTTGCTTCCATTATAACAAGATAGGGCATTGGAGGAAGAATTGCGCTCTCTTCAAGGAAGAACAAAAGAAGAATGGAGCCAAGGCGTCCAACTCTAGTATTTTTGTTGTTGAGATTAACCTTTCTATTTCTACCACTTGGGTATTGGATACGGGTTGTGGTTCTCACATTTGTTCAAATGTGCAGGGGCTAAGAAATAGGTGGTTACTTGGGAAGAATTAAGTGGACCTCCGTGTGGGGAATGGAGCACGAGTTGCTGCCATGGAGATAGGCGACTATCAACTCACTTTACCTTCCGGACTTTGTTTAGTTTTGAAAAATTTTTTTTATGTGCCTGCTATGAGCAGAAACATTATTTCAGTTTCATGTTTGGATTTGGATGAATTTGATTTTATTATTAAAAATGGCAATGCTCATATTCATCGCCAAGGCATTTCTTATGGCAATGCCATGTTGCTAAATGGCCTTTATATCCTTGATTTACAAAACAAAGAGTCCATATACAACATTAATACAAAGAGGGTTAAATCAAATGAATTGAACCCTACTTACTTCTGGCATTGTCATTTAGAACATGCAAACGAAAAATGCATTTCAAGAATCCACAAAACTGGAGTGCTTGGGTCATTCGACTTAGAGTCTTATGATACATGCAAGCCATGTTTGCATGGAAAAATGACAAAGAGTCCTTTTAACAAGAAAGGTGAAAGGACTAATGGCTTATTGGAACTAATACATACCGATGTATGTGGACCATTAAGTACACAAGCTAGAGGTGGTTTTAGCTACTTCGTGATGTTCACAGATGACTTAAGTAGATATGGCTATGTCTATCTAATGAAGTACAAATCTGAAACTTTTGAGAAATTCAAAGAGTTTAAGAAAGAAGTAGAAAACCAACTTGGAAAAAGTGTAAAAGCCATTCGATCAGATCGAGGTGGCGAATACTTAAGCCAAGAGTTTGACAATCATCTAAAAGAGTGTGGTATTATTTCACAGCTCCCTCCTCCCGAAACACCACAATGGAATGGTGTGTCCGAAAGGAGAAATCGAACTCTGTTAGACATGGTTCGATCTATGATAAGTTAATCTAATCTTCCTATCTCTTTTTGGGGTTATGCAATAGAAACTGTTGCGTTTCTACTAAACCGTACTCCAACTAAAGCAGTTGAGAACACACCATATGAGGTATGGACTGGGAAAGAACCCAATATGTCGTTTCTCAGGATTTGGGGCTATGAAGCACATGTTAAGAAATTAACATCTAACAAACTAGAGTCCAAATCCACTATCTGCTTGTTTGTGGGTTATCTCAAAGAAACAAAGGGATACTACTTTTACTCATAAGCTGAGAACAAAGTATTTGTTGCTCGCAAGGTTGTTTTCTTGGAAAAGGAGTTCCTTCTCAAGAAAGATAGTGGGAGTAAAGTAAAACTTGGAGAAATTCAAGTGCCACAAGCTCCTATAGAGGATGAGTTGGAAGTGGGATCAAGTTCACAACTAGTTGTGGAACAAGAACCCATTACACAAGTACCTAGAAGGTCCGGTAGGGTACATCAGGAGATTGAGAGATATGGATTTCTAATCATTGACAGTGAAACTATTGAGTTAGTAGATTGTAAGGATCCTACAACCTATCGAGAAGCTATGAAAGCCCGGACTCAGAAAATTGGCTTGAAGCCATGAAATTAGAGATGCAATCAATGTACGATAACCAAGTTTAGACCTTGGTTGATCCACCGAAAGGTGCAAAGGTAATTGAATGCAAGTGGCTATTTAGACTCAAAGCTGATAAGGCCTAAAAAGTAGACTAGTTGCAAAAGGTTTTCGACAAACTCATGGTGTAGACGATGACGAGACTTTTTCGCCTGTAGTCATGCTCAAGTCCATTAGGATCTTGCTTGCCATAGCTGCATATCATGATTATGAGATATGGAAAATGGATGTCAAAACTGCTAGCTTGGAGTTGGTGCAAAAAGGAGAGAGAGATTAGTGAAAAAGACTTTCTTTTTGTTTTAATCACTTAACCCTAATTCCTCATTAGTTGGCCTTTTATAGTTAGGTTAAAATTCCAACTCCTTAATGAGATTGGGCTCTTTAAAATTGCTGGAAAATTATTAATTGGGCCTCTAGAATTAATTATAATCATTTGGGCTTAATTAAATCAAATTTAAACCTTTTCATAAAAGACTATGCACAAAACCCACAAACTAGGCCCTTTGTGTAACTAATTGGATGTAAATACCCAAATGGATTCCAAATCCAACCAAATTAAATATATGAGTTCCAAAAAACTTATGTAACATATATAAATTAATTTGGTGCATGAAATAGGCCATTAAGTCCTTCTGTTCTAGACTTGGCATGTGGCCCTTATAGAAGGGCTTTCGCCAACTGCTTCATTCCTCTGGCCCTTAATAATTCTTCCAATGGACTTATTAATTATTATACCAGTCCTATAACACTTATATTATTCCAATAACACTTATAAGGCAATAATAATTAATCATGAAATACATTATTTCAATTAGGTCCAATTTACAGAACATTTCTCAAAAGTTCCGCGGACAATTTTATTTGATCATAATTAATCAAACTCTTTAATTAATTATTATCATATTCACTTCTCTACCTTCATAATAATATCAAATATTATTATCCTTATCATTTTACCATTTTACCCTATTCTCTATATGTGTGTGACCTATTGGGTTCCTGTCCATGTTGGTAGTATAATATGTAATTGTAAGCTCTATTCAAAACTCATATGATTTAAACTCCTTTAAATTATTTTATCAATCTCTATTGATATTTTGATACATCAATATACAAGTCATGATTGGCCTTTAGCTAGGCATCATGACTACCCAAATGTCAGGAAAGTCATGTGGTTTGACTGTACCCTTCCATAGAAACAGTTACCGTGCAATTACTCCTTTCACCACTCTTATCTCAATTAGATTCTGAGTATGGATTTCTGTCAACTCATATAAATCTAATTATGTATGTTCTATTAATTTAACCATTGTTCCCAAAATGCCCTCCATGGATCTCTATCCATCTTGGCATTTTACTCTAGCCAGAAATTCTCTAAAAAAGGGAATTATAGAATCATGCGAGATAACTTCCCTTATTAAATCAGAGATGGTGAATCCTTTGTCAACCACTCAACTATCTTCAAGTAGATCATGATATACCCAATCTCCTAACTATGATCACTCCCAATTGGAAGTAATCAGTTATGGAGTCAAAGTATAGCACTTGCTACTTAAGATAACTTTTGTGATCTCAAGTCTAAGGATACTTGCACAACCGCTGTGAAGAGATTCCTCACTAACATAGATTTAATATCCATGTGAGGATTCTCTTTACAGGTCTCCAATGAACTTGTTCTTCTAACAAGCATCCACATGTTAGCTTTGATTATCTTCCATATTCAGAATTATGAGAACCATTGCTTGAACCATTCAAGAAGCATAACATGTGCTAGTTTGTCTGAATTAACAATGTCCTATCTTGTTAATTCTATGACTAGGGATATTTAGATATTAACACATTTGCATGCAATAGACATCTCACATCATGAGAACCTTCATGATTGCCTTTGCACTGTGTTTATAATATCTAGGACTTCATTTATTAATTTAAGATTTACAAACTCATGTATTTAAACATAGCATTAATAAATGAATTATGCCTTTTACTAAGAATATAAATTTTATACATATGAAAAACATCCCTATTACATGGGCTCTAGGGCATACTCTCTAACAGTTATCCATATATTATTAATATGCAAACTCTTTTTATTAACAATTGTCATTTTTACATTTATATATTATTTTATAGATTTATTAATTTAAATGACCATGACTTTCTCCACTAAAGTGCACATGATGTTTGATGCCCCCAGAACCTGGGAAAATTCAATTCTAACCCCATACATTGGCATAAAATTTATGTGAAGAATTCGGCTTGACAACAATCTTTTTTAGTAGGTTCCCGATATTGGGACCCCAAATTTTATGTAATTAGGTTTACCCATCAAGAATTATGTCCTTTGGCTGAATAATTTACTAAGATCATCAGCATGCACTTCAAATTTTGAAACTTTGCCTTGTGTTCTAAACTATATACCAGATTATCTAAGAGACACAAGCCAAGTTTTGGGAATTCTCCCCTCTACTATTCACAGCTTAGTACCTCAACAAGAACTCATACCTTTAGAACCACTAATTGATGCACTGAAAGACTTCTCTGACATTCCTATTTTCTATGTCAGCATTATTTTGCTGATCTATCTTACTCTATTTTTAACTGTGGACTCAAAGGAACCATCCGGTGACTACTAACTCCTTAGTATCATCAAAGGCATATACAATAGATTAAACCCTTTTTCCTGTAATCTTGGCAAAAACCATCCTTGATTTAGACACTGTTTGTACTGATCCTACTGTAGCTTTTTCTAGGAGCCCCTTATTACTCTAGGTATAGTCATTATTTTAAAAGATAGTGCACCCCTTATGGATTTTCACACTAGCTTTTCTTAGTGGGAAATGTGTCCTTTCAAATTTTCATGTAACCTTATGCCTTACTTTTGCCTGAAATGAACTTGACTCATTCCAAGGGCTTTTATTTCATCATCTTCTTCTTCTTATTCTTCTTCTTCTTTTTTCTTTTTCTTCTTCTTTTTCTTTTATTTATTTTTTTTTCAATTTTTTCTTTTTTATTTTTAGATATGGTTGTAAGAGAAACTAAGGCTTTTTTAGGAACCTCCTATTAGGGTAATAAACATGTAGTTATGATAATAGGCTTGGATTCTATCCCTATCTAATAGGTTAAGCTGAAGCAATGCCTACCTAGCCCATTTTGTTTTTGGCAATCAACTTTTAAAACTACCCACAATGATTGATGCTTAATTTATACTGGCAGCACAACTTCTGATCCATAAACGAGCAAAAAATGAGTGACTCTAGTTGAAGTCCTGGCTGTAGTTCTATACTCCCATAATGCAAAAGGTAACTTCTAAGCCCAATCTTTATAGGTTCTAACCATCTTGGATAAAATCCTCTTAATATTTTTATTGGCTACTTTAACCACTTCATTCACCTGAGGATGATATGCTGAAGTCCATGTTTTTTGAGCATTTGTTTAGTTTCCCTTCAAAAATGGGATCTATTGCCAAACACAATACGCCGTGAAAGCCCATATCTGCATATCAAATTATTTTTAAAGGACCTTGCCATTTCATTTGCACCCAAATGTTTGAACGATTTCATCTTTATCAACTTTGAGAAGTAATTAATAGCCACTAAAATGAACCTATGTCCATTTGATGCTGGTGGGTAGATCATCCTCATGATGTCAATACCCTAAGTAGCAAATGGCTAAGGTGAGGTAAGATTACACAATTTTGATACAGATATATGTCTCAAATCAACATATTATTGTCATAGCTGACATTCTTTTACATACCTAAAACAATTTGTATCCATTGTAAGCCAAAAGAATGCCTAGCGCATTATCTTTATGTCTAGGGCTAATCCATTCATGTAAGCACATAAAATAAAGCATGGACTTCTTCCATAACTTTCTTGGCTTTTTTCTCATCTACACACCTTAATTGTAAGTCATCTGCCTGCTTTTTGTAGAGCACCCCATCTACAGTGATGAATTGAGCAGATAACTTATGTAACATTCTTTAATCTTTTTTCGTAGCCTCCTTCGGGAGCATGGATTTCTCAAGGTAATTTTGAATATCAAAATACCAAAGCCTCCCATTATTTACTTTAATATCCATAACTTGTTTAGCCTCGAAGCATGGTTTATTAGAGCTGAAAACGAGTATAGGATTTATGCTTACCCCCTCTAGGTTATACCATATTGACATCGATGCTGCCAAGGCATCAGCTAATGGATTTTTATCCTAGGGAACATACTCAAAAGTACAAACCTTAAATTGATCACTCAAAGCCTTTGTACATCTTGCGTAAGGTATCAACCATTATTCTTTCACTGCCTGCTCACCTTTTGCTTGAAAGACCACCAGAGATGAGTCACCACAAACCTCAACACTTCTTGCCCCTAAAGCGAATAAAGCTTTCAATCTGAAGATGCATGCCTCATATTTAACTTCACTATTAGTGGCCTTATATATGAGCTTTTTGGCTAAAGGCAGCTTTTCTCCCTTAGGAGTTATCAGAATTAATCCTATTGTTGTGCCCTTATCATTCATAGCTCCATCAAAGAATATCTTCCATCCTTAAAATGTTATAGCTTCCATATTGTCATTAGGGAACTCATAGGATATTTCTTCCCCCTCTAATAGTTGGTCTACTAGAAATTATACTACATCCCTTCCCTTAATGGTTTTTCAGGTAATGTACTTGATATCAAACTCCTGTAAAAGAATTAGCCATCTTCCCATTTTTCTCAATAGTGAGGGTGCTTCTTGTAAGTATTTAAAAGGATTTTACTTGGCTATTGCTTACACTTTGTATGAATAAAAATAGTGCCTTAGCTATTTAAAGGCCTAAATGATCTATGAGCAAACATTCTCTACCTCTATATAGTTAGTTTCATACAATAAAAACTTCTTACTGAGATAATATATGACATACTCAACCCCAAAATCATCCTCCTAAGCCATTATGGCTCATACTGAACTATCTTCTATGGCTAGATACAAAATCAAAGGCTTATCAGCTTATAGCAATCTCATTATTGGTGGATGTGAGAGGTATTCTTTGATATTACTCAAAGTTAGTTGACAATCTTCAGTCCATACCACCGGCTAATCTTTTCAAAGTAGCTTGAAGATAGGCTTATAGATGGAAGTCAGCTTGGCGATAAATCAACTGATATACTGTAGCCCGCCTAAGAACCCTTAAACTTCTTTTTCTTTCTATGGTATAGGCATTTCCTTAATGGCGTTCACTTTGTTAGGGTCTACTTCTATCCCCCTTTCCGACTCACGACATATCCCAAGACCTTTCTTAAAGTCACCTCGAACAAGAACTTTTTCAGGTTTAAATGAAGGTTGTAACTATGAATCCTTTGAAAGAACTTTTCCAAAGCTTCAAAATGGCTTTCTCGAGTTACTGATTTGATCATCATATCATCTACATATACTTATATCTCCTTATGAATCAGGTCATCTTGAATTTTTGTAGCCATTTTCTTATAAGTAGCACCTATATTCTTTAACTCGAACAGCATAACCCGGTAAGCATATGTGCCCCATTCAATAATAAATGCCATCTTGATCCTATCAATAATTTTATTTAGAGTTTGATTGTATCCAGCATACCCATCCATAAAGCTACACATTACACAAGCAGTTGCACCATCTACCAAAACATTTAAATAAGGAAGAAAAAATTCATCCTTTGGACAAGCCTTATTCAGATCACTGTAGTCCACATAGGCTCGAACTCTTTTATCCTTCTTAGACACTGGAACTACATTTGCCAACCAAGTGGGATACTGGACTTCCACTAGAAACTTGGCCTCTATCTGCTTCCTTACTTCTTCCTTGACTTTCTTTGCCCATTCGAGCCTATGCCTTTTGAGTTTTTGCTTGACAGGTTTATACCTCAGATAAGTGGAGATAACATGCTCAGCGACTGCACGATCAATTCCTAGCATGTCTTCATAAGTCTAAGCAAAGACTCTTTCATATAATTTTTTTAAATATTCTCTCAAATTATTTTCTCTCTTTAGGAGCAACATCATATGCTGCCAAGATTTCTCTTGGGATTTCAAGAGTATCAAGATTTAATGGAGTAGTACTTATTGAATTAAAGTTAAATATAAATGCTTTATTATCATGATCATGTGAAATGAAATTATGTGAAGCATCACACAAGTAAGCAAAGTTATTCATATTATTAATACAAGAGGAGCCACATGCATTATCATTAAAAAGTTCAGGTAAAAAAAGTTTATCTACAAAAGCATCCTTATTTATATCTGGTGAGTTTGATGCTTTAGACGAGCATGATCCATCTCCTATATCCTATAAGGCCTTTTGATCAGTTTCAGTGATAGCTTCTTCAATATCCTCTCTCAATTCAGGCTCGGGAATTTCAAATTTAACTTTTCTTTTCCCCTTGACTTTAAAAGCCAACAACTTTAGAGTTATGACCTCCTCAGGAACATTATACCATTCAGATAACTTAATTATAATTTATTCATCCTGAAACCTTCTAGCAGGCTTGATGGTTCCACTAACATAATAAAAAACATCATTGAATATTTCAAACCTAATAACTACCTTGCCTTTAACTAGCATAGGCTCAATCCCACCATAATAATGAGGTGCAGTAGATGTAGGCACAAAGCTATCAAGAATGTGTGATATACTCTCTAGTTTTGGCAAAACCTTCTTCTTAGCATCAGATTATTTATAGCCTTATCCCTTCTGGTCGGTCTATCCCGTTGTGGTAATAGCTTCAGAAGGACCCTAGAAATCTTTACCCAATCTAGGTCCTAATAAAAAGTTCATTTCTTCATCATATTCACCCCCTGAGGAGTAAAATCCTGCTTGCTTCTATCATCAGCATTAATGATAGCCACATGAAATCCACTAAATGGTTGATTTGCTCTTCCCAACATAGAAACCTGGTTCTCTCTAGCAACCCTTATAGTGACCACTTTACCTTCATAAGGAATTTTAATCATCTAATAAAGAGTTGGTGCAACCAGGGTCTCCCCAATAACACAAAAAATTGGCAGGTATTGGCAACACTACGAATTTTATTTTAGTGCCAATTAACCTAATCTTTGCATCAGCCGTAAAAGTTCTCATGCTTACCTATAAGAATTATTATAGGCTATGACTCTCATATCAGACTTATTCAACATGGACTCATTTGACCAAAAGCTGAAAGTGCCACTAATGGACACACATTGATTAAAGATCTATTATCCACTATTACACATGCCATATGCTTTCCATTAACTTGTGCCTTTATGTATAAAGGACGATTGTGTTCATGACCATTAATAGGCAGATCCCTATTGGTATACACAATACTTTCATCAGCACTTCATCTAACAAAATCTAATAGCTTTGAAGGTAAAATATTCATAGCCATAATAGACTCGTACAAGGCCTCTACTAATTTTTACCTATGGGAAGGTGATTGTCTAAGCAAATCCTACACAGATATCTAAGTGGGAGTTTCTTTAGCTGTTTGAGGATTTAATCCTCTTATTGCTCCTTTTCCATAGGCAATAACTGAGAATCTATTTATCTCTTTACCTCTAGCACTACTCTACAACTTTAAGTGACCAACTTCAGTTTTTGTCCTTCTTTCTCATTCTCAGAACCCCATAAATCTAAAAGGGTAATATAACCTTCATCTTTACTGGGTGACTCCTAACAGTCAATCACACATAGCCTTAGCTTATCTTCCTTTTTTACATATAATTGGTTAAGGCAAGTAATGGCTAGGTATTCATTACTATACAAGTCACATAACATATGTCATTTTGGGAGACCTTAACCAACCATTGATACAAGCAATGGGACCGCATGATAACTCCCTTTATTCGTTTCCCTTTTTTTTTACCAGTGATCTATTTGCTATCAATAAGATCTTGGATTTTATCCCTTAAAGTCTTATAGTGATTTTTAAGATGGCCTGTGTATTGATGGTATGCATAGTATTGATCAGCCTGATGATTAGGCTGACCTTGACTTTTAGTAGGCTTGTAAGGACCCAATCATAGCCCTAACTGGATTATAGTAAAGTGACGAGAATTATGGTTAATTAAGGCAAATATTTAATTATTTTGCATTGTTAAGTTTAAGTCTTATTAGGGGTATTTTGGTAATTTCAGCATGTATGTAAATTGAGTATGGTTAAATAAGTTGTAATAAGAAGTTTGAGTGTTAGATGTTAAGAAAAATAAGTTGTTGGGGTTAAGATGAATAAGTGCAATTTTGGAATTTCATGATGAGATATTTTACTCTACTAACTCCCTCCATAGCTTATTGGAGAAGGAAAACTAAGGGGCATTTGAGAATGGGGCATCAGCATTTTAAGGGAGATAGTGATGGAATATGACATGGTATGAATGTGATGATAGCACAGCGAAAAAAAATTTTTTTTATCATACATGCCATACAATTCCATGACAAGAATCAAAACATGCAATTTTAGAGTTTTAAACTTACAACTTTAGATGTCTTTAAAACTTGATTTTGATGATGACCAGCAACCAAGAAGGATATGACCACCTTAGATCTTCACCACCAATGACAAGGAACAGTCTTTATGCCACTCCCTCTATTCTCACACACACACTTGCAAATGTTGGCTTAAAATCAAGAATGCTAGCTCTATGATTGTGTATTCGGCAATGGGAATGATTTGAAGCCACAAGATCTGATCTTGTTCTTCCTTTATGTTACTATTTCAGCCCAATAACACAAGAGAACAAGAAAGATTTCTTTCCCTTTGAGTATTTCGGCCAAGAGAGAAAAATAGCAAAATGGCATACCTTTTTATTCATTTAATTCATTAATATATATCACTTAATTTAGGTCAAGTGTGAGTGCCGAAAATTAAGTTTTAATTTCAGCCTCCATCACTTCCTAATTAAGAGATATATCTTAATTTAAATTCTATTAGAATTTAAATTCAAATGGCATTAGTCATTTAATCAAAACAAACTTACTTATTTAAGGTGATAGTTGCCGAATTCTACTAGTATTTTAGTTTGAATTTTGGCTACTTTAATTCCCTTTTAAGTATTATATTTTGATTAAATACAAATTAGGATTTAAAAATCAATTAACTTAATTATACATAGATAATTAATCAATTGAAATTAAATCTAGCACATGCCAATAATTTTCTCTCGTGACCAACTGTTAACAGATTTGCCTAAAACAGCAAGTTGTTTTAGACAAAAAGACAGTTCAACATATTTGCCTAAAACAGCTAGCTATTTTAGGCAAAAAACTTGTTTCACAGATAATCGTGGCTGAACAGATTTGCCTAAAACAGCAAGGCAAAATCGCACCTTGACAGTTTTGCCTAAAACAGCTAGCTGTTTTAGGCAAAAAACCTGTTTTTACAGATTTGACTAAAACAACTAGCTATTTTAGGCAAAAATCTGTTTACCCTTTTTATGCATTAATTTGACTTTAAATAAAAGTCCAAATTAATTCCCAATACACAATTTAAATATTTTAAGCCTAATGCTTTGTGTGCGATCCTATAGGTCCATTTAATGTTGGCAATGAATTAATAAATTAATTCAAAGGCTATATATATTCTCTAGCAAGATATTATAGCATTCCAAATTAAATGAAAATGCATATGGCATTTAGTGACCTAATGCAATTTTGCATAGTCCCTTACCCATAAATATCAGAATTAATATAAGGCATGGAACTAGTCATCCTTATATATATTAATTCCTTTCTTGATATTCCAGTGACATTGAACTCTCAGATAAATAATGATTACTCATTATTTCATCTCGGTATGGCCATACACTTCTCAGTTCACTGATCAAGTGGCCGATGATATTTTCTCTCTTAATGAGAGTTATAATCCCTTCACTTTTCTCATGCTCTCTAACATGAATCAATGCATACCCAATCTTACCCGTACTTCTCCACTCCGGTGGGCTTCATCTTGATTTACAAAGTCTTCAAGTATATTCTATTCTAAGAAATAAATGAAAAAATTTTACAACAAAATATAATGGCTCGCAGGCCATATTTAATTACAAAACCCAGGGCCCATGAATGCACCATTCATATCCATTCATCACACCAAATTAGCAAATAAATATACATAGCATTCATGGATAAAACAAAGTCCAATTTTAATTAATTTAGCCAAGCCCATTAATGGAAATTGTGTACTTGAACCGTTAAGAGATGACCCCGTGATGGGCCTGGGCTGAAGCCCAATGGACTAAATCCTCTTATTGAATAAGTTCTCTTAAAAGCCCAAAACACAAACTAGTTAGATTTGTGCCATAAATCAACTCTAGTATAATTTCCAATTTTGCCATTTTTAATTTTATGTCATACAGCCCATAAACATTAAAAATACATATAATATGTGCTAACATGAATTAAAAATATAAAATCATGAAGAACACATATATAGTACACGACATTCATGCAAAAACAAACAAACAACAAAAACTAGTTGCTTAATGCTTATGTAATGCCATAAAATGCACAAATATTTAAATCAATTTTATGAGTAATTTAATAATCTAAATAAGTCCATAAATATTGATTTAATATTCTGTACCAATCTGATCTAAATGTGTTTTCACCATTTTAATCAAAACAAAACAAACAATTTTGATTAAACATGTAACAAACACAAACTAGTCATAGTTTTAAGTGATTTTAAAATTAATCAATTAAATTGTCATGGACCAGAATTAAAACCAAATTTAAAATATGTCTAGACCTGATATTTAATCTTTAAAAATCACTTACAAACATGCCAAAATCGTTTTTACATTTAATATTTAAAAACTAGTTGTTAAACTTACAATTAACATGCCAAATGCACCTAGTTTTAATATTAACATGTACCATCAGGTATAAATAATTAAATCCGACAATTACCAGCCCTAATAACATCTTAGGATAGTATATAAACATGTCATATTAATTATAATACCTATCTCATGAGCGGATCGTATCCAGATACCATGTTCTTTAACATATATCTATGATCTCTGATTGACACTCTTGTCCTAATGATCCGTAAGACAGAACTCATAATATCAGAGAGAGCATACTAGTCTTAATTCATTGTTATTCCCATAACAATGACTGACTAGGGATGTTTAGAATGAAGTCTCATTTGTTTCAAGGTCTTACAACCATATGCCTCACACATGATAACTTACACCGAAACGACATTCTTGGATAGTTTTATCAATTGATATGCACAGGAATACAAAAGATAAAACAAATGCCTCATTTTATTAACTAAGTGTTTTATTACAATGTATTGGGGCTAGGGCTTACACTAACAGATAGCTCCTCTCTCTCTCTTTCTCTACTGGTTATGGGTTGGAGAAAGGAGCTAGGGTTTTCAAGTGAAGATTAAAGGTAATGTCTTTCTTTGAAGATCTTTTTTTCCTCTTCTTTTCTTCATTTATGATTTTGGTCATGAGGGATTGTAAGATCATGTTGTTTTTCCTATGTATAAGGAGAGAGGAGAAGTAGGTAGATCAAGACTAGGAGAAGGAAGAAAGAGCTAGATCTATGGATTTTTGAAGGAGATAAAGCTGGTATTAAGGTATGGGAAGCATAAATATATATGGTTACTTGATGATAATTTCTATGTTCTTGTATGTGTTCCCTTAGTTGAAGTGAAGGTTAAATTTTAGTGTTTAGATGAACAAAGAATGATTTAAATCTAAGTATTTGAGGTGATTTTTGAGATTCAAAATCATTGAGCTGGAAATCGAAATTTTTAATCCAGACTACCCATATGCCTTGTGTGGCCGTGTGTCCTTCTCCTTTCCTTCATGTGTGGCCACATATACCTATGCTCCTTTGCACAGCCACGTGATGTCCTTGCTTCTTTAGTGCGTGGACATGCCACTTCTTTTTTTTCTCTCTGCGTGGCCATGCACTCTCCTTATGGTTTCTTCTACATGGCCGCGTGATGGCTTGTTCCTCTCCCTGCTTAGCCACGCACTGCATGGCCTTTCTCCTTTATTTCTTCTTCTACATGGTCGTGTGTTTGGCCTTTGGTTTTTACTCACGTGGCCACGTGAATGGCTCCATTCTCCTTCTGCTTGGCCATGCATTTGGCCTTTGTTCTTCATGCATGGCCGTGTATGCCTTCTCTTCTTTTTTAGGCACGACCACTTGCATGCTTTCTTTTATTGGTTCTACTTCACAATCTAAGCTATAACATGAATGATGAATCCCATATTGTAAAATATAATTGGAGAGAATTAAGTGGACCATATGTAATGTACATAATGATTATATTTTTTGAGTGGTGGTTAAGGGACTATACGATTTCTAAGGGGACAAATAAGTGGTGAAGTTTTTCTAAGGCAATACTCGGTAATATAATTAGATTTTAAGTCCATATTTGAACACTTTCGCCAAGTGTGTGACAACGAATGCATGTATATAATGTATTGGATAAATTGAATAGACAATGATTAAAGTGAGTACAATGAAACCAAGGAATTGGTATTGAGGAACCACTCAGGTATGTTTTTCTTTAGTGAGTTTGTTTTTATGTATGGAATCATGTGCTTATGGTTTATATGACTATATGTATGGTTTTATTCTCATGAACTGCCATGACCGTATAAGCATAGTCAATCAAGAATTTAAAAAGCATGTTGTCACTTTATGAGCATATGTTTAACGATGTGTATTGCATTAAGCTTTAAAACATTGATTTTGAGCTAGTGCTACATGATACTCAATTAATATTATGCTAAATCATCCTAGTGCATGATATAAGTTATCTGGTAGCTATGCAAGCATATGAACAGGTAATATGTATCATGGAATGTCTAGACTTTAAGCTAGTATTGCTACAAAAATGAATAATATGTGTGTTCAATTATGGAAAATGGCTTTAAGTAAATGTTATATTAAACAAGAAGGAATATGATGAATGAAAGATGTTCTTAAAGTCATAAAGCCTATGGGACTTATTTCGGTAGTGGATTAGATAGGCATGCCTAGAGGGATTCTGCAGCTGCCATAGTTGACCCTGTTTGGGTCTTGTTCCTTATGGAACCATCGTTCGACCTCGTTTGGATCTATTGTTTGTTCCTTGCTGGAACCATTGGTGACCCCATTTGGGTCTAGTGTTTTGTTCCTTTATGGAACCACAGTTCGACCCTTTGGGTTCATCGTATGATACCTCAGTATCCATTGTTCCCATTATCCACCCTTGAACTAGTACTTGGCAGGCTATTAAAAGTTTAAAAGACTTAGCAATTAACTCGAAATGAAGAAATTTATGTATATATATATATATATATGTCTTTTGCCTCACCTATATTAATGTGAAAATGATAATGGCCTACTATATTTCTTGGTTTAAATTTTTTATTAGCTAGAATGATTTCAATGAAATGTAGTTCTCTGCTCTGTATTATATAACTATGATTGCATGACACATGTGAAGTATTGATGCCTAAAATAATGCTTATTGATGATGTATGATATATATACTCCCTTATGTTTTGATTGAACATTAAAAGTATCTCATACATAATAAATGTGATTAAATGCTTACAATGAAAACTGTACTATCAATTACTATGAGGTCTAGATGATTGTAAGGATAATACTCATGTTTAAGATTACAAATTCATTTGGCATAATAAGGGTGAGATCTTTTAATTTTGTAGACTTATATGTTTCCTTAAATTTGAAGGGTGTAATGATTTTTACGATATTTTATTAGAGTTTATCGTTGTAGTTGGGTTCCCTACTAAGCTTTATAGTTTAACATGGGTTTTTTATCCTTGTAGGTACTGGTTAAGCTTTAGTGGATCGATAGCTGGTGGCTAGTCAGCCTTTGAAGAGAAGATCTGACTGAGTGTAATTGCTCGAGGATTTTATTATGCATTTTCTTTGGCATTATGTTAGGCCTTTTTAATTATAAGTTTGTTTTAAGTTATTGTGGCATGTAATAATTATGGCCTATGCTATTTACTATTATCCTTGCCTTATCTTTGCTAGGTAATGATGATGATTGATGTTTATGCATGGTTAGTGGATTAGGGCATTACAAGGCTTAGCCGGTAAAGGTAGCAAATTCCCCTCCTTCATTAACCTATCATGTAACCATTATAGAGATTTGCCCAGGTTTGAATAATATCTTTGAGTGCTCTCAGTAGTAGACACTTCAACTATCTTTCTAGTAACACCCATGCCACTAGCTTTACCCATCGTAGTTCCATACCCTTGAAATCTAGAGCTAACACTAGCACTACTTGTAGAGCTTGCTTTCTTAGCCTAGTACTCGCCCTTGGCTTCAATGGCAATATCCTTTAAGGACTCCTAATCTTTTAACCCCTTATCTCAAGTAAAGGCTAGAATTCCTAATAAAAAGCCTAATTTGATAAGCAATATCATGCTTTTTCTTTATCTCCATTACTCTATTTTGCTACCTTGTCAAGAGCTCATTAAAGGACTCATCTCGCTTTTGCTGTAATAACTCATGAACTTTCAGAGTAACCGGCATCCAACTACTAAAATCATACTGCCTCAAGAACTCTTTTATCAATATATCCCAATCTTTTATGGTACATCTGTCCAGACCATAATACTAGTCAATAGTAGGGCCTGTAAGGCTAAGGCTGAAATGCTTAATGTTTTATATTTTAGTAGGAGTGGTGCCCTTCATGACCAAGGTATACTTCTTGATATAAGTAGATGGGTTAAAAGTGCCATTAAACTTAGGCAAATTGGACATCTTGAGCAATTGAGGGAGGATGTCTTCACTTTTTAAGTCCCTATCTTTTGGACTGATCCTCTCTCAAGCTGATAAGACACGGGCCATTGCTTCTATCTTTTCTTCTATTTTCCTGAGAATTGGATCCTCAATTCTAGGTAATTTTCCCTTTGAGGCTTGTGTTATTGTTGGCTTTTCCTACTCATTAGGGGTGAAATCTTCCTCAGGAGCAACACCTTTGTCCGTTCATTATTCAACAAGCAAAACTTTCAATCCAGTACCTTTTAATTCAACCATCAAGAAAGGTCCTGTAGGGGCAATAGTTAAAGTGCCTCTAGTAATCATAGGTTCCCCATGTGCAATAGTAGCTAACAAAATCTATTGGCCGACAGGCTATGATAGGGACTTCATCATGTCAGTCATCATAGACCTTATTTTTCTCTCAAACTCATCCAGTCTTTTATCCAGTTCCTAACTATTAATTGCCCCAATTTGTGTTGGATTTGCCATGTTTATGCTCTTCCTAGCTAGCTGAAAGACCTCAGCCAAACCTAAATTAATTTTTGATGCTAACTTAAACAACCCTGATAAAGATCTCCTAACCAAAAGCTCATCCGGACTCCTGTACCACCTTTTTAACTCTATGGTGATTGCAACTACCTGTAACCCTCAAGTAATGCTCTAATCTTCCAATTCAGCCAAAAGATTCTCCTACCAGTATATTTCAATCAAGGCCATTATTGCTTTAATTAGAGTGAATTCCTAGAGAAACTGAGGCTTGAAACTTGTCCGAGAAACACTCATCTTCTCATAATAGGTTAAATCCTTAAACCACCAAGATGAATCTATAATGGCTGAAAAAGAAAATTATTAGCATGATGCATGATTATACATGTAATGTATGGGGATGTTGAATATCATTTTCAAAGCACATGCACAAGTCAGGAGCAAACCTTCCAACCTTATTTCTCCTACATAGGCTATTGTACAGTCTCTTTCCCAAGCAGGATTAATTCATGGGTTAACATGAAACCCTATAAATATGAATAATGTACGGTGAAAACTGATAACAAACCCCTCTTTATTTAAAATGAAGCCAAATGCATTTCTAATTATTATATATTTAAGTAATTTAGATGAAAAAAAATAGGCCCATTGGGGTATAAAAGCCTTTGATTAGTACTCATTTTAATTGATCTAAATTCAACCAAATATATAATAATCCATATAGAAAGCAAAGATTATGGTACATTTTACCTAAGGGAAGTATCTATATCATTATATAGGGCTTTGGTTTGGTAGTTTATCTTTAGGGCTACCCAAGCATGGTCCCTGCCAATGGGTCTAACTTTTCACAAGAATAATGACTGATTGGGTCACCGTTTAATATACAAAAAGGGTATGAAACTTGGGTTGGTGGTCCTCTTTAACATTTCCTGACATTGAGTAAACGTAGGGTTGAGCTTTGAGGCTGCACAAGGGTTAAATGGGGATGTCTAACCTAATTCTAAGGCCATAGCATGTTTTAATACAACCTATTATAGAAGAAGGTTAGAATAATTAACTATAAAAACTTATTTGAATGAAATTAACCAGTTACTTTTAAAGCAAATTCTATTGGTCCCTAGTGGAGTCACCACTGTGACACATACCAAATCCCATAGACATCTGGTTTGCTCTCAAAAATCCACTTTTAGGGTTCGAGACTGAATCAAGGTTCCTTAAACTCAGGAAGATTGGTCGCTTCACAATAAATGAAATTTAATTCTCATATATTGTTGACGATCAAGCTACGAGGGCATCTACTAAGCACCATAAGGTAAATATCATTAGAGTTGCCACCCAATAAAACATTGAGAAATGGTTTCTAACCTCATGAAGCCAAAACTAGAGATAGTTCAAACTTCACTTCTATTTACAACTTGGTTAATGATGATTCAAATAAAACATTGGTCCCAAAATAATTAATTATATAAGCAAATCTTTTTGGTGTATTTTTAATTTACTGCTTAAAGAAGACTTTTAATATACTATGAAAATAAAAACAAAGATATAAACATACATAAATTTGTATATTTATTGATTTGGAAACATTAGTTCCCTCATGTATATTTATAAAAACCCTTTTGTGTGATTTTTGAAAAAAAATAGGACACTGATCCATTTTATTAATAAAGCCCAATTAATTGAGTAAAAATATTTAGTATGAATTTTTTTTAATTTTCGTGTCAAAAAAAAGTTTTTTTTACTAACATTACAACCCATATAATAATAAAGGCCAATTACAAATAATTTAAATAACTTAAATAAATTTAAATAAATAAATTACTCTAGGATTTAAAATTAATTCCCTATCTCTTCAAGCTCCTCCAAACAAAATCCAAGCATTTATGCATAAAACCACAATAAAGATAAATGTAGTAATTAAACAAGAATAATAATAAAATTAATACATTATATGTATAAAATTATAAGTTAAAGAATATATATATGATAATATTTAAATTAACACAAAAAAAGCAAAAGAAGATATACATACATATATATATATATATATATATATATAAGAAAAGAACAAGAAAATGAGAAAAGAAATTCAGAATCGAGTTACAGCCCAAGAAGTATGAGTCACGACCTTGAGTGGAACGAGTCACGTTCCCTAAGTGAGTCATTAGCCATTACAGAGTGAGTCATGGTGAGTCAAGAAAGAGTCATGACCCAAGGCCATGAATCACTCAAAACTTAAGGTCACAGTCACTTTTGGACTATCAGTAGCTACCAAAATGATGCTATGACCAAAGCATAAAACTCCAAAATTGATTTTTAAAGCTCAAACACATGAAAAACACTTCTAAACTTCCTAAAATTAACATATATACTTAAAACAAGGTTTAACAACACAAAATAACATAATTTACACAAAATCATCTAGTGAGAGAGACATGTTCTCGAGAGAGAAAATAACAACTAATATGCATAAAACTTAACTTAATTCACAAGAAAACAATATGTTCATGAATAAAACACAAAACCATAAATAAATATGCCAATAAAACATTATTTGTACAAGACGAATAAAAACATAAAGTTACACAAAGAAGAAAAATAAGAAACAAAGCATACAAGAATTAAAGTGTTAGATCTACATAAAAACTAAAGATTTTCCTCTTATGTTAGCTTTAGTAGAGCTATTTTTCAGAACTAGTGAGAGTGCTTTATAGTTCTCCTTCTGGCTGCCTACATTCGTTCTTCAAAACTAGACCTAAAAACCAATTATTTTCTCCCATTTCTCTCTCTCGATTTTTTTTTCTTCTCTAGAGTTTGTTCCTTGTTATCATTTCAAAACATCTCATCCCTTAAATTACTTAGATTAGGATAAAAAATAAAAGATTTTTTTATCTTAAAATGATCCCTTATTTTGCAGAGAAAAACTTGATTTTTAATGGAAAAAACATTTATCTTAAAATAAAAGATTTTTTTTATCTTAAAATGATCCTAGTCACGGTCTTAACTAGCGAGTCACGGTCTTGACTTAGTGGGCCTACTTAGAAAAAGCCAAAAACCGTTTTAAATAGAAAGAAAGTAAGTCATGGACTAAAGGCCACGAGATTATGACTCATTGGTGAGTTACTGTATTGAGTCAAACTTTAAGACTCAAGCTAAAGTCTAAAAGAAGGGAGTGAGTCACTATTTAAGGCTTTGACTCAAAAGTGAGTCATAGTCTTGACCCATAATTCAAGGCTATGACTCATTTTTGAGTCAACCAACAGCCTTAAACCATGCTCATTTCACCCAATCTTGAGAAAGAAATACAAATATGATTTTAGAAGACCATTTTCCCTTAAAATTTAGTAAAATATTTTTTAAAAACTATGTGCAGGAGAAGAAAGAGTGCTGAAATTTCCTGGCTATTTCTAAAATAACATTATTCTTATTAAGTTACCCTAACAGAGGTTGGCTTAAGTCTCATGTCTACAGATGTACACTCTGGAATCCCTCGGTGTACCCTCTCGAAACTAAGGGATCCATGAAGAAATGAAGGAAACCTTTTGCCCTTTTATCAGACCAAGCAACAAAGTCAAGACTTGTCTCCGTTCCCCTAAGTAATCTCTGAGTCATAGATCATCTCATCTTCGCCTTGGTAATTCGATCCCACTTTTAGGGTTCGGATAGGTTAAGGTTTTCTAGCCCGAGCTGATTGGTTGCTCTGTGATAGGCAAATGACTCATTCCAATTTGCCAAGTGTTGGGCCTTGTGAGGTATAAGACAGTGTCTCTAGCTATCTCTATCATATCATTACACCACAAGGTTGATATAAGAAGTTGCCACCTAATAGAACATTGGAAAAAGGTGTTCTAACATCATGAGGCCAAAACACAAAGAGAGTTCAAAACTTCACTCTTATTTACACCTTTGATAGATGTGACATAATGGCTTTTAGATTTATGATGTTATCTCCTTTCTTACATGTAAAATTAGAGCAAATAGATAAATCAAAGGTATACCCAAACATGTAGGAAAATAATAAATCATGGAATAGAATAAAGTGATAAAAACTGCATCCATAAATCGAGCAATTCATTGTGACCATTTTTGATGAGGACGTTGGTCCTTGAATGTTAATTATAAAGAAGCATTTTATTACGATAGTTGAAGACAAGGACTTGCTAGTGTAAGTGTTATTAAGAAACATTTTTTATTATTTAATAATATACAAAATAGTTTATATTATTGAAAGCTAATTTTACACATGAGTTTCTTTGGTAAGAAATAAGTCTTTGATCTAATTTTATTAACAAAAGATCTCAATTCTTTAATACAAATATTTTTGTGGCATTTTCCATTTGTGGATAAAAAAAACCTTTTTGTAATAGGAGGGAAACGTGAACTTACTTGTAGCGCTTACCTAGCTACACTCATAAAATAGGTTATTTGTAAGAATAATAATACTAGTACTAATAACTATAATAACACCAATAATAATAATTATTAAAAGGGGAAATGAAGTATACAAAAAGAGAAAGAGAGAAATCTTGAACGTATGTCGAGAAATGCACTGGTGCGTATTGGGCAACATACAGTTAATTAATTTATTTTGAAAGAGTAAAAAAGCATATTTTTTATTGTGGACCACTAGCCTAATAAAGGCGTTATTTTTCCCTTTCTTTTAAAATAAAGTCCTTTTAAAGAAGCAGACCTAAAAGGGAGCAAAAAGGGATCGCCAACCATAAAAAATGATTTTTTAAATCAAGTTTTTTTAGGAAACCAACGTTCAAATAGATTAATAGGAATTTTAATACAACAACCTATTAGTTTCTACCACACATCACATTACCCCTCAAAAGGGTTCACAATCTAGATCTAATCAAAGACAAATGTATAATGAAAATACGGCAAATAAATCAATGAATAAAGTTTATAACATTTAGGATGGTAAATGCATAAACTTTAAAATATTAGAAAAATAGATAGAGTAGAAGAGACTTTTTATATTATCTTTAGTGTACTTACTCATTTAGACTATCGAATATCAAATTCTCCGATCTTGTTCATATTGAGATAGTAAAAAAACTGATTTGAAAACTAGGAACTATGTTCCAAAAGAACACTTTTTAAGCTTTAAAAGCTTTAATTTTCTTCCAAATAGAAAACCTCAATCCAGCTTTTCCAACAAGAAATTTTTCCAATAAGTAATTTTTCCAACCCTTTTAAAGGTGCTCGTCCAAAACATTATATAAGAAAGGTTACATGGGTGTGCAAAGACATTGCAAGGGCATGCAAACCCAAAAAGTCAGCCAACTTGTCAAATCAATTCTAAAAAGTTGATCTACTTTTCACTTGCACAACCATGCAAGTAGTTTACATAGGTCTAGAAATCAAGTGCAATAGTCAACTTGCCTGAAAAAAGCAGATTGTTTGACATCAAAGGTCATGCAAGAGTTTTGTAGGAGTGTGTAAACCAAAAAAGGCAGTCAATTGAGCAACTAGCCAAATAATGAAAATATTCTCTAATTACATAGGGTGTACAAGGCTAAAAAGTTATTAAAAATGACTTTTAAACCCCTTATTAAGAGTATTTGTCATTATTTAACCCTTTGCTTCCCTCGAGTGCTCGAACTAAGCACAAAACACTTTACAACAATTTCAAAAGGACTTTATAGTATGGAAAAGACCTCAGAATCCTCAATCATCTATCTTTCAAAGAGCAGTATTCCTTATTAGGTAACTCTAACAAAAACCTCCTCTGGACCTAGTGTCTACAGTTGCCTCTAACTTTAGGGAAGCTAGTACACAAGAGTGCCTAGGTGAGCCAAAGTTAAGAGTGAAAGAGATATGCTTCTCTGAGGAGGCAACCTCCTAGTTACTTATTAAGAAAGCTTGTAGTAGTGATAAGGGAATGACCAATGCCAGCTCGCTGCGTGTCTTTAGTTTGAAGGTGATTCCATTTTTTTGACTATACTTTGATTTATAGGTGATTCTACTTCTATGGCTATAGCTCAATTTGAAGGTAATTTTACTTTTGCGGCTATACCTTGATTTGAAGGCAATTCCACTTCCATAGCTATATCTCAATTTGAAAGCAATTCTGCTTTAATGGTTATACCTCGATTTAAAGGTGATTCCACTTATGTGGTTATACCTTAATTTGAAGGTGATTCCACTTTTGTGGTTATACCTTGATTTGAAGGCAATTTCACTTTTGTGGTTGTACCTTGATTTTAAGGTGATTCCACTTAGTGGCTATACCTTGATTTGAAAGAAATTCCACTTCTATCGCTATACCTTCATTTGAAGGCGATTCCATTTTTGCAGCTATACCTTAATTTGAAGACGATTCCACTCTAGTGGCTATACCATAATTTTAAGGCAATTCCACTTATATGGCTATACCTTGATTTAAAGGTGATTCCACTCTAATGGCTATGCCTTGATTTGAAGGCAATTCCACTTCTGTGGCTATACCTTGATTTGAAGGCGATTCCACCTCTGTAGCTATACCTTGACTTACAATTTGCAAAAAATTTGTGTGTTAGGGGTGTTTGAAAAAATTTTGTGTATATTGGGATTGCTCGAATTTGGAGTCAATTCCAAAAATTATGTATTTAGGGGTTGCTTAGATCTAGAGTTAATTGTACAACCATTTGCCCCTTACAGCAGATAGAGCACCATCATGGGCGGCTGTCATGAGGCTACATTAACTTATGCCAAATAGTTTGTTTTCTCCCTTTTGTCATGCATTTGTAGTGTTGAAAAGGGTAAATGAGAGATTGTTACCCCTGCATAATTTGAATAAGGTAATTCATTTATAATTTGTGATGTAAATATGTTAAGTTTATCATTGTCTTTTCTACGTAGTTGTGATTTGGTTGGTTTTTTTATATATTTTTTCTCTCTTAGCCATTGAATATTAGTTAAAATATTTTAAAGGTGAAATTAACTTGTTAAGGATAAGCATGTCACCGAATAACATAATACAATAAAGAAGTAAATTCTAACAAGTATGAAAAGAATGTGAAATCTAAAATAAATAAAAAATAATAAATAACATCTTAAAATAAGCAAAAATCCAAATGTAATAGTAAGACAAATGCATATATGATAAAAGTAAATATCAATAAAACATATTCTTAAAGTGGATAGGTTGATAGATCTCATTGCAAACTATAGTCTATAGAACCTTTTAGAGGTGAATGAGAGTGGGGCTTAGGGACTGGTGGGCTCGGTGCATATGTCGGTGATGGGGAAGGAACAGATGAGCCTAGTTGAGTGGATTCCATGAGGTATATAGTGATAGGATGGCGAAACTCACCGAGGAAATCCACTGGATTTCCCATTACCCATTGAATACCTGTTAAGTTTGTTGCTTACTTATTAAGGCAAATCTGGACCATCCCCTCAACTCCTATAACGTACCCTCAAAAGTCAAGATCAAGCTTTTTTATCCTCTTTTCTATCTCATCCTACTGCTTGCCATGTATAGCGCCGTCTCAAGTGTCTGAATGTTCTCCCTAGCCTTTTAAACACTAGTATCAACTTGTTGAGTCTTTATCTCTATCCTAGCTATGTCAGTGGTTAACTAGAATTGATGGGCCTAAATCTAATCAAATCTTTTCTGGTAAAGCTCATAGTGCCGAGCCTGCTCTTAACATACCACCTAGATGTAAGTGATTATGGTAATTTGAGCCACCTCCATGTGATGAAAACTCTACAATATAGCATCCTAAAGAGCTGTAGTTATATCTCTCTGTGGCAGTAGAGTTGCTGAGGATAATGTCACACCAGGATGGCTATAGTCATATGGTAGAAGATCATGATGGAAAGTAGGGAAAGCCTGTGTACCCTTTCCCTCTGCTGGCTTTTGGTGGGCCTCACCTATAAAATAATTAATAAAAGGTGCCTTTTTCTTTCTGAGTCTAGAGCCCGGTGTGTCCTTTGTTTGCTAGTCCTGATCTAGCTCCTAGTTGGGGTGTGCCTACTAGGGCTCTTCCTCATATGTATGAGCCCAATGGAAAGCTTTGTAAATCTCCTCTAGGGTCAACAGCCTAATCCCATAGGGTGCAGTATCATCCTCTTTGGCTAGGCACATGTCAAATGTCGCCTTTCTATCCAAATAAATGCCCTCACTAGCTGAAAAGCTTATCATATACTCAGGAAGTCCCTCTCTTAGAAGCAACCTGGTGACTAGGCCCATTATCACCATCATCTACCCTAGCTGACACTATACTCTCCTCAAGTGCTTTAGTATAGCATGGCTCAAGTCTCCCCATCTACATACACTTATGGCCCATAGGCTATAAATCTCAGCAACATTAATGGCCCTTAGATTACCTATCATTTAAGTACGAGCAGGAAATCACCCTCTGAAGATATCGAAGCAACTATGATCTCAATATGATGGATTTCACCCTCCTCTGAATATAGTTAATCCCTAGGCATGCTATAACCTCCCATATGTGTGGTAAAATGGATCTGTTCGGATGGACTACATCCTTTTTTGTTAGTAAACCCAAAATCTTATCAAATGCCTATAAGTCATATACATAAGCTGGCCCAGTTTATAGTAGGTGATGATTCCCTTCTCAGTGTCTGGCCTCTGTTGGCCCAAGTAATGGAAGGTGGCTAAAAACTGTTAGGTCATCTCAGGGTAGGTCCTATATGCTCTTGTGTAAAACCTGTCCAGCCTACCAAAGCCAATAGCTTATCAACCTCGTCTAACAACCCTAAGTGACCTAATAGTCCTCTAGACATAAATCGATTGGGTAGCATAGGGACTCTAGCTAGGGATTGATATCTAGTTGCCTATTCTTATGTCATCCATACCATTTTTATAGAGCCTATGATCTGTGAAAGGAAAAAATTTATACAATTAATCATAATGCTCATGTGCTAGTGTTATTTAAGTGTCGGTGCTATTCGTGTGTAAATTTTGGCAGCAATTCGACTTAAAAAAGCTTAAACCCAAACCTGTACAAAATTTTACCCGTAAGGACCCACAACTAAATAACACAATATCCAACCTAATGCACCATCGGGTTTCTAGCAATCATGCAATGGTTCACAAAATAAACAGACACGTATATCCTACATTATATTATCACTTTATTATTATTATTATTATTATTATTATTATTATTATATTTTTTATATACCTTTTTTCTTATATACATATTCCTATATAACCATGCATATGACTAACGCACATCATTACTATGCACACCTATACTATATCATCATTTCAACCTATTATTACTATCATTATTTGTTCAACATCATTTTTTTTCATTCATTTCATTTTTTTACCTATTATAACTATATTATTTACACGTATATGCTATATATTTTTCCACTTTCTCTTTTTTTCTTTTACTACTATGTGCTTATTATATATATAATTAAATAATCTAGCATTCATATATTATAAAATCATAAAATAAAACACTCTACCAACATGTATAAAATATTCCTAACATCAATTCTAACTCATGGATTTCAAGCCTAAGTTTATTTCTAAATAGGGCACATATCTTCATCAATCACATTAACACATATATGTCTCAATATAACACAAATTGGTAGTGACATGGTTTCCAAACTTACACTAACATATGTATTCTATATCCAATTTTATCCCTAAGGAAAAAAAGAAAAAGATGACAATATCACTATATTCACAATAACATCAGCAATTACCAACATTTTAACACCATTTTAGCCTCATTTAGTGCTTAAAAGAAGGTGAGAAAACAAAAAACATACCTTTATAGCTCGCAAATAAAAACTCAACAAAAATGCACAAATGGGGTGCCCAGATATTCACTGCATGAAAAACCAGCAATCTACCGAGAAAAATGCAAAACATTGGGGCTAGGGCAACAGGAATAATGAAAAGAAGAAAAGAAGAAGAAAGAAAGAAATAAAAAAGGAAAAAACCATTGGAATTTATATTTCACAAACTTACACGGGCGTGAAGACATTTACATGGCCGTGCAATCAATACAAGGGCATGTAAATGCTATGTACGGGCATACAAAGTAAAAAATTAGGAATTTGAAAATATTTGAAAGCAAACTCTTTGAATGCATGAAAAAACCTATATGAATAGTGTTTTTGCATGGGTTTTGACCCAAACTCATTCAAAACAACCCAAATTTGTTACAAATTACTCCCAAAAAATTATTTTTCATAGTTTTTAGAATTTATCTTCTCCTAAATTTATTAAAATTTTATTTATTTACATGAACCTATTTTTATACTAGCACATACGTACTAATAAATGAATTTTTTATTCTATTTTAAATATTAACACTATCAAATATTATGATTGAAATGAAAATTTTTATTGGCTAATTACATTTATTTTTATCATCCTTATATTTTCTTATTTATTTATAGTCCTTGTTTAATTTAACACACGAGCAAAATATACTATCTGAATTACCAAATATGCCTACCAATCTTGTCATTTCGGAGGCTGAGCCATTTAGAGGTTTGAGAACCGACATACATCACCTATAAAGTTTTACATGGAAACAAAAAGTACATAAATGATGAAGTGATGTAGCATGAGTTGTAAAACATGCAAAGTGCCATTTACTAATCATATTTACGAGGTCGTAATTGGGCTTATGCACGGGCATGCAACAGACTTGTATAGCTGTGCAACTTGACATTCAAATAGGCGTCTAAATTTTTAGCTTTTTTTCTCTTATAGCCCTTATCCACTTTGTTTTACTTCAAATTCTGCCCTTTTATCTCACACTCTTTTGATTTCTCCTTTCATCTACTCAATATGACTGCATTTTCCTAAAGGTTAGCCATATTGCTTGAAGACTATTCTACTTGAGACAACCCTATTTTGTTTCCTTATTCAGACCTATGATTCCTTCGTAGGGTAGAACTTGACACTGATTTTCCTTTTCGATGTTCGAGTTCTTTTAGACCTAACAGAGCCTGTTGTATTCAATGTTCTCTTTGACAATCTATATTACTTTAATGGAAATGAGACCTACTTACTTGCTACCATCATCTATATGTGTTTGGCCCATTACTTAGTTGTAACTAGCAAAGGCAATATCCTAGGGGATTATAGACTTTTTGATGTTGTTAATGATATCTACGAAAGGTTGACCCATTTTTCCCTGATCTTGGCTAAGACTCTGCTTGGGCTGGATGTTATGCATGAGAACCTTAATGCCCTACTTACTGGTAGCCCGTTATTGCTTTGGGTATCTGTAGTCATTATTTTAAAGGTAGTGCACCCCTTATGGGTTTTCACACTAGCTTTTCTTTACAGGAAATGCATTTTTTGCCTAACTTTTGCTTGAAACTGACCTTAACCATTTTAGTGGCTTTTATACTTACTCTTCTTCTTCTTCTTCTTCTTCTTCTTCTTCTGCTTCTTCTTCTTCTTCTTCTTCTTCTTCTCCTTCTCCTTCTTTTGTAGATCTAGTTGCAATAGAAACTTAGAATGTTAGCTGAGCCCATTCTTTGTCTGATAGATGCATATTCCTAGAGGTTCTTTAGTGCTCATATGCACTGGTATTGGGTAGATTCTGTAGACAAAGGAATTATTCGATTAAGCTTAGTGGCCAAATGGAGGGTGAGCTTCATATGCCCATGGATAAGATTATAGTATGTGACTCGTGATGGTAGCTCCAATCATGTTCCCTTCTATGGTCTGCATAGGGCCACCTTTTTTATTACTATATGCTATGCTCAGCAGTTTAGCATAAGGCAAGAAATCATGCACACCCGATTGAAATTTAGAGGAGGAGAGCTAACCAATGTTTTTTTCACTGGCTACCATTACATTTGGAGCTACTTACCAATCAATACCAATATCCCTTTTGTGAATGTTTATAACTTTAAAAGCAGTGTTGAGTATTATTTATGGGTTCTGCAGGCACCTGATACGAGGGCTTTTTTGCTGAGGCTCCATGGTAGGGGAGGTAGTAGTGGAGGAGACAAAGCTTAATCATCTTTATGGGAGGAAGAACTTATGTAATATTTAATATAATGTGTGTTTTCCATATAGGTCATAGGATAATGCTTTTATCTTTAGCTTGTTGTTGTGTGTTTGTGTGCTTGTTTTGTTTTATAGATAAATAATGTTTTTCTCTTGTGTTAATCAACATGCCTAAGTTAGATTATTAATGCATTCACATCTAATTATGATCTCACAATAATAATAATAATAATAATAATAATAATAATAATAATAATAATAATAATAATAATAATAATAATAATAATAATAATAATAATAATAATAATAATCACAACATAACATTCTATGCAAAAAGACAAGCTGCTTTCATTTGATCTCGGGTGGTGACATATTAGGTGCACCCAACTCTTGTTGTTAATCAACTCTCATGGGTTTTATGGATTTTCTCTCATCCCTTAATTTTTTCCTAGGATACCTTTTTTCAATTTTTGCCCCTGCTGGGTGCTTATTTTTAGTAAAGCTAGTTTTTAAGTTTTTGACTTGCGGGCTGTTATTCTCTTCTTATGATCTTTGTCTTAGTCATGGAACCTTTTTAAATTTGTCGATGTTGATGGGTTTTATAAACTCATTCCCATCTATATCTATGAGAATAATGCTCCCTTAGATAGTAATTTCTTTAACACAAAGGGGCCTTCCTAATTTGGTCTAAACTTTCCTTTATATATTGACATGCCAGGTCTCATTTGTTTGAATACCAAGTCGCCCTCTTTTAGATGATGACCCTTGACCTTCTTGCCAAAAGATAGGGTTATCCTAGCTAATTATCGTAATACACTCTCATTCGATTCTTGTCCGGTAGGTTTAATTCTGCCATTCTATGTTCTACCCATTTTTCCCTAGCAACTTTGACTCTAAAACAACCCTTGTTGATTGTAGCTCAATTTCCACTGGTAGTATGGCTTCCTTGCTACATACAAGGAAATAATGCTTAGCTTCAGTTGAAGTCCTGAAAGTGATATGATAACCCTAAAGTGCAAATGGTAACTTTCTAGCCCAATCTTTCTATGTCTGCACAATCATAGATATGATCTTCTTTAAATTCTTATTAGCAGCTTTTACGGCCCCATTTGTTTGTGCATGATAAGGAGAAGACTTATAATTTTGTACTTTTATAGCAACTATTTGGTCTCCACTTGAAATTAAACCCAGTTTTTAGATACCATATTCTAGGGCACCCTATACTTGCATATTAGATTCCTTTTGACAAATCGAGACATCTCTCATGCCCACAGTCTTTTAGAGGATTTAGCCTCTACCCACTTTGTGAAATAGTCGATGGCAACCACGATGTACCTATGGCCATTAGAAGTTGTCAGATAGATCTCTCTAATGATATCTATTCCCCAAGCTGAAAAAGGCCATGATGATGATAGGTTACATAATTACAAAATAGGTAAATAGCTCAAATCAGCATATTGTTGGCACTGGTGGCACATTTTCACATATTTGGAGCACTTAGCATCCATAGTTGACTAGAATGATCCTTTTTGCATGATCTTTTTCCTCCAATGTTAAACCATTTATATGGGACCCACATACCCCTCATGAGTTTCTTCCATGACCTTTTTTGCCTCTTTCTCGTTTAGGCATCTCAAATAAATGCTGTCGACTTGCCTTTTATATATAATCCCATCTATACTGATAAATTGAATTGTTAAATTTTGAATCATCCTCTAATCTTTCTTCATTGCTTCTTCAGGGAACTTAAAGCTTTCTAAATAATTTTAGATATCGTGGTACTATGGCTTGCTATTGGACTCCCCCATACTCATAATTTGTTCGTTTTAAAAGTAGGGCTTAGTTAAACTTGTAATGACTACTAGATTCATAACTAATCCTTTGGGATTGTCCCACATGGATATTGCCAAGACATCTACTAATTAATTGTCATCTTAAGGTATATAACTGAAAGCACATGCCTCGAACTGACTACTCAAGCTTCTTAGATAGTCCACATATGGCATTAATCTATCCTCTCTAATAGAGCATTCCCCTTTCGCTTGGTGGGATCACTAAAGATGAATCTGTTAGTGTAAGCCCTAGCCCCAATGCATTGTAACGAAACACTTGAAATTAATAAAATGAGGCATTTGTTTTATCTATTGTATTCCTGTGCATATCAATTGATAGAACTATCCAAGAATGTTGTTTCAGTTTAAGTTATCATGTGTGAGGCACATGGTTGTAAGACCTTGAAACAAATGAGACTTCATTCTAAATATCCCTAGTCAGTCATTGTTATGGGAATAACAAATGAATTAAGACTAGTATGCTCTCTCTGATAAGTTGAGTTCTGTCTTATGGATTATAAGGACAAGAGTGTCAATCAGAGATCATAGATACATGTTTAGAACACGGTATCTGGATTAGATCCACTCATGAGAACACTACATGGTACAAGTCATAAGTGTTTCTCATATGCAAGTTTTGTATCGGAGTTCTTAGACCTGAAATCTCTATGAAACTCTTTATGAATTACTGTGTACTTTGACATACACCTAACATACTCGTAACAGAGTGACAAGTACGGGTATGATTGGGTATGCATTGATTCATGTTAGAGAGCATGAGAGAAGTGAAGGGATTACCCCTCTCATTAAGAGAGAAAATATCATCGGCCACTTGATCAATGAACTGAGAAGTGTATGGCCATACCGAGATGAAATAATGAGTAATCATTATTTATCTGAGAGTTCAGTGTCACTGGAATATCAAGAAAGGAATTAATATATATAAGGATGACTGGTTCCATGCCTTATATTAATTCTGATATTTATGGGTAAGGGACTATGCAAAATTGCATTAGGTCACTAAATGCCATATGCATTTTCATTTAATTTGGAATGCTATAATATCTTGCTAGAGAATATATATAGCCTTTGAATTAATTTATTAATTCATTGCCAACATTAAATGGACCTATAGGATCGCACACAAAGCATTGGGCTTAAAATATTTAAATTGTGTATTGGGAATTAATTTGGACTTTTATTTAAAGTCAAACTAATGCATAAAATGGGTAAACAAATTTTTGCCTAAAACATCTAGCTGTTTTAGGCAAATCTATAAAAATAGCTATTTTAGGCAAAACTGTCAAGGTGCGATTTTGCCTAAAACAGCTAGCTGTTTTAGGCAAATCTGTGAAATGAGTTTTTTGCCTAAAACAGCTAGCTGTTTTAGGCAAATCTGTTAACAGTTGGTCACGAGAGAAATTTGTTGGCATGTGCTAGGTTTAATTTCAATTGATTAATTATCTATGTATAATTAAGTTAATTGAGTATTAAATCCTAATTTGTATTTAATCAAAATATAATACTTGAGAGGGAATTAAAGTAGCCAAAATTCAAACTAAAATACTAGTTGAATTCGGCAACTTATCACCTTAAATAAGTAAGTTTGTTCTGATTAAATGACTAATGCCATTTGAATTTAAATTCTAATAGAATTTAAATTAAGATATATCTCTTAATTAGGAAGTGATGGAGGCTGAAATTAACACTTAATTTTTGGCACTCACACTTGACCTAAATTAAGTGATATATATTAATGAATTAAATGAATAAAAGTGGATGCCGTTTTGCTATTTTTCTCTCTTGGCCGAAATACTCAAGGGGAAAGAAATCTTTCTTGTTCTCTTGTGTTCTCGGGCTGAAACAGTAACCTAAAGGAAGAACAAGATCAGATCTTGTGGCTTCAAATCATTCTCATTGCCGAATACACAATCATAGAGCTAGCACTCTTGATTTTAAGCCATCTTTGCAAGTGTGTGTGTAAGAATAGAGGGAGTGGCGTAAAGGCTATTCCTTGGCATTGGTGGTGAAGATCTAAGGTGGACATATCCTTCTTGGTTGCTGGTCATCATCAAAATCAAGTTTTAAAGGCATCTAAAGTTGTAAGTTTAAAACTCTAAAATTGCATGTTTCGATTCTTGTCATGGAATTGTATGGCATGTATGATAAAAATTTTTGTTTTTTCGCTGTGCTATCATCACATTCATACCATGTCATATTCCATCAGAATCACTAAACACCTTAATAGTTTTCACACCCAGAGTTATCAATGCATCTACCCTATAGATACAAGCTTTATATTCGGCTTTGTTGTTGGTTACTTTGAATCCTAGCTTGGCCAAGGTGAATTTTTTGCCATTGGGGGTGATGAGGACAACATTTGCTTTAGCTCCTTTCTTATTCGTAGCCCTATCAAAATAAATTTGCCAACTTTAGACCATTATGGCATTGAAGTTTTTGTTTAGGAACTCATACTCAACTCGATCCTCTTCTAATGGCTGATTAGAAAAAAATTATGCAACTATCTTTCCTTTGATCATTTTTCTAGTTACATATCCCACTTTAAATTCCTACAATAGTAGAATCCACCTTCCCATTTTTCCCAATAGGGATGGTGTTGACAAAAGGTATCTAATCGAGTTATGCTTTACCGTTGCCTGAATCTTATAGGAATGAAGTAGTGTCTTAGCTTCTCGACATCCACATACTTGGCCTTATATTGGCAAAAACTTCTTACTGCATGTATAGTTATAGTTGAACAATAATATTAAATATTACTTTTTGGAAATTGTATAGTTATGATTGTATATTTCTACTCTTATGTTATCATGAGAGAACCTATAGTTATAGTGTTATGTACTTACATGTATTTGTATATTCACATGTGTATTTAAGATTATTTATCTACATGTCTATATATATATGTGTGTGTGTGTGTAGATATGAATAAAATATAAGCATATAAGGATTAAGTGATAACCTTGGAAAAAAGGTATGATGTGTATAATTGAATAATCTTCATTGAATATAATAATTTGATCAAATATGTTCAACACACCAATCTAAGCTTAATAAGTGATGTTGTGTTGTAAATATAAGATATATAATATTGTTGTAAATTTGATGGTATAGATGTGCACTTATTGTAACACCCTAATCCACAAACCATGGATAATCATCAATCATCATCATACCTAAAAGAGATCAGGCAGAAATACTAATAATAATAATACAGGCCATGATTACATTCCATAATAAATCAAACTTATAAATAAGAGGGCCTAACATAATTGGCCAACAATACATAATGGAATCCTCAACACAACTTCAGTCGGCCCGATCCTCTCTTTGATGATGGTCAAGCTGCGTTAGCTATCAAATCAAAATAGAGCTTATCCACAAACCTACACGGATAAACAAACCCGTGCTAAGATATAAAGTTTAGTGGGAATAAAACTATATATATATATATATATATATATATATATATATATATATAACCTCTTTTCATAATTCATCACATTTCATGTATAAAACTTTTCACAATCACATAGGATAACATATGAGTCGATTATATTTTTTATTTCATCAATAAAATTCTTAGGAGACTCTTTGACCTTACTAATGGATATCATGTTTACAATAATTTAATGCATAATGAAATTCATCTCATTTCCTAAAAGCTTAGCCATTCATTACTATCGCCATCATCTTACCTTTTTCTTTTCTTACCTTAGTATAAATCATGCATCTTATAATCCTTTTAATCAAGAGGCTAGACATTATAGTTATTAATGGTACAAGATTTTCATTTACTACATTAAATCACATTGTTCACCTAAGATAGCCATTCGACATTAATTAATAACATAAGGGAGTACTAAAATCATGTAGCATCTATAAGTAGTCTTGGTAGGTATAATTACTTCACATATATCATACAGTTCTCATATTAGATTCACAAACTGTACATCCTTCATGTTATCTTGGCATGGTAACCTAATTCTTTTACAATCAGCATTCTATGTCATGCATTGCACTTGGTTAAATGAATGTTATCATTATGCCTACATGTGCATGAGCGTTTATATAAATATAAATAAATAAACTAGCAGAGTTGCAGGTGATTACAACGAACAAGAATTACATATCATGATTATAAGACAAAGTCTTGATGCCACATGTATGCATTTCATAAACATTGTACATGAAATTTAGTGCACATGTTATAGTCCATATAACTTCTAGTACAATATCGTATGCTTTAGTTTCCATATATTCTCTGTGGAATCCCATAGGTGGAATCAACCCATACTGGCACTCGTATAGAAACCTTCTTTAGTTGACGTGAGACATCTCAATCATGTATTTCAAAGCATAACATTTCATTTCCTAAAAATAGTTTATAGTTGAAAAGAATTTAAGACAATCAAAACAATATGTCATTCATCATGCTTACATTACATAAGTTGAGCAATTAATGCATGATTTACTTTATCTTATGTACTTTTATCATCTTTAATAGCCTGCCTGAGTACTAGTTCACAGGGGTGGATAACGGGAGCAATTGATACCCGAAGGAACAAGACCCAAACGAGGTCAACTATGGCAGCTGCGACTTTATCCCTCTAGGCATGCCTATCTAATCCACAATTGAACTAAGACCCATAGGCTAAACCCTTTAAGAACATCTTTGATTCATCATATTCTTCGTTACTTAATGCCCCATTTAGCTTTAAGCCACAATTCATGACGAATGCACATCTTTCTTATCATACATCAATCTTTAACTTTAGGCTCTAAAACACATGGAAGCAAATCATGTTATCAGATAGTTGCATTAACATCATTCATACATATTTTAGTGGATTACATGATAATACATGCACAATAGAATATTACTTTCATCAATCCATCTCATCATACTTGATATTATACATGAAGCCAATTAGGCGATTATGAAAGTATAGTTCTTGCAACTAAAAATATTCATAATATTATATGCATGTCCATATATATATATGTGTGTGTGTGTGTGTGTGTGTGTGTCAACTTGAATCATAGTAGTACATACCCTATAGGTACTCAAATCGAATCACATAATGAGTTAAACTACTCATCATAGCACAGTAGCATCAATTATACAACATTGAATTAAATAATTCATTGATAATCTCAATAACATACCTTGTTACAATTTGGCGCGAGCAGCTCTCCCATATCATCATAACTCACTTCAAAATATAGTTATTTAAAGTAATACTCATGCATTTATGATCCGTATAGTAGTAATATGCATAGGTTCTCTTATAACTTAAGGGTCAACACTTGTTCATAATTAGTTCCTTGGTTCACTTTAATGGTCCATCAGATTATGGACAATAAATTATACACCTTAACATAATCACATATACTTCAATCATCTTTACTTGTATTTTTCATCTTGTAACATTTTATACTTAGGTAGGTTATGTGTGATTATTTCATCTTAATCGTTAGCGCACTACTAATGGGGATATGCTAACAATAATATAGTATAGGCATGAGCAAATAGGTGAGTAGGTTATTATATATAATTGCTTATCAATAATTCTTCTTATGACCTTAAGTGTAGTCAAGCTCTTCTAGTTTCATAATTTAAGATAAATTAATATGTCTCATTTCTTTTGACTTGGATATGTAACCTTGTGCCTATTCTTTTATTATCACTAGGCTATGTCCTAGTATTCTCATATCATCGTAGGGGAATATCAATGTGCAATATTTTTGGACAAAGCCAAATCATGTGTGTATAATCATTATAATACAATCAATTAAAAGTAAACACTTACAGGTAATCTAATGTTAGTGTTCATTTACTACCTTTATTCTCATATATCATTTCATTTAATCATGCTTAGTATCACCACTTATCTTTATTTTATGCTTAAAATGCTTTAAAATTACTTAAAAAGGTTTTAGAACAACTTTGATGACACTATGAGGGTTAAAAATTATGTTTTGGTCATGTAAGGAAGTGTCACAAGTCATGAGGGGTGTCAGCACTCGTGAAAGGGAGCAAACTTCATAACTCATACACTTGTTCATGAGTAACACATGTCACGAGTTATGAACAGTCATAGGTAGTTTTCTAAGTTCAATTTGTAAGCAGTTTTTGACACACCATAAGGCATTTTCAGCAAAAAGGGTCTTCTAAAAACTTGTTCCACTATGTTTCTAGTTTCTAAAACATCAAAAATCTTCTTGATATAATTTCTATATTTTTAGATATTTACAAAACACTGAGGTCTGCTCCTAGTGACTGGGCAGCAAACTGTTCCAGAGTTCAAGCTAAAATATGGCCTAGTTAGAAATAGATTTAGAACATGGTTTCTTCATATGAAATACAGGTATGGAAGTCTATTTTCGAAACAATAAGAATCATTCAATTTGGAGTTCTCTAGCTCAACTTATAAGCAAAAAAAGTCCAGATAGGTCTATTAGTCGTGAAGAAACCTTTGACTCGTGAAGGGATTTCACGGGTGAAGTAAAGGGATGAGGTTCACGACTCATGAAGAAGTTCACGAGTGAAGAAAAATAGCTAAATTTCATGACTCGTGAAGGGGCTTATGTGTGAAGAAAAAGGGCTACATTTCACGACCCGTGGAGGGGCTCACGAGTGAAGCAAGAAGGCCACATTTCATGACTCATGAAGGGGCTCACGACTTGGAAAATAATGCACGACTGATGAAGTGATTCACGAGTCAGAAGCCAAAGAAGAATAACACATTTAATAGTGACCTATGGGTAAATCGTGAATGACTCGTGAAGGGCTTCACGAGTTGAACAGGAACGCATGACTCGTGAAGAACATCATTACTTGGCAATGACACTCATAAGGAAAATAGATCCGATCTCTGCTCTTCCAAAACTCAACTTAAAATCTCCCGATTAAAACCCAAATAAACTAACCCTAATTTTTTATAGATCCATTTGCAACTAACAAAATCATCTTCTGATACATAAAAATCCATATAATAGTTCCATACCTTAATGAAGCTTTAAATCCAACTCCTTTACTCATGATTCCATTCTTCTCTTTAATTTGATTTGTCTGCTTCTCTCTCCTTTCCTTACATATGGTGACAACAATAGGATATTATAATCTCTCATCACTAGAAATCAAACACAGGGAAGAGAATAAAAGATCTATAAGAGGGAAACATTACCTTTATGATGCTTAAACAACAAAACCCTAAGCTTCCTCTTCTCCAAACCATAACCAAAGAGAGAGAGAGAGAGAGCTATCTCCCTCAAAATACTGATCCAACTTCTCAAATCCCCATGAGTTCCTTCTCCAAGAAGCTATAGAGGGAGTTAGTGGGATAAATATCTCCTTAGGTGAATTTCCAAAATTGCCCTTATTCAATTTAACCCCATCAACTTATATTTCTTAACATTTATCCCCAAAATTCTAATTTACCTCAACTATATCCTTCTTTTATCTTAATTTTAACCATACTCAATATACATACAAGCTGAAATTACCAAAATATCCCTAATGGGACTTAACTTTGATAATTACAAAATAATCAAAATTTTCCTTAATTAATTGCAATCCTCATTAATTAACAATAATCCTATTAGGACCATGATTGGGTCCTTACAATTCTCTCTCCCTTAAAAGAATTTCGTCCTCCAAATTCAAAACTGATAATCTTTATCTTTATTGCTAGCAATTCTTAACTATGTTTTAGATATAAGTAATTATAACCATAAACATTCTCTATATCCATAATAAAGTCATCATATATAATCATTTGTATCTGCCTCCGATTTCAAGATACTCTTATGCTCGTTGTATTTTTATCCTGAGTATGTTAATAAGCTTAATATCTTGCATCATCATTTATGCCAAAGATCAAGTTCTCTTCTAGTTATATGAACTTTTCCCAAACATCTTAATAAATAATCTAGACCTACTTATAATCAATCTTATGCTATACCTCAATCATAGAACATTAAGGCATTTAAGCACTTCTATTACCAGGAAGCGAGAGATATTAAAAATTCCTCTGATATCATCTCACAATCTCTACCAAAATCTTGGTAATGGTACAATATATATATCAATCATAGGTCCAACACCTAATATAATCATCAAGATGTATGCCAATAACAATAACATGGTCTAGACCAAAATCATCTTAATCTTCTAGAACAATTCCTTAATTCCTTATGGACTAGAAAAGACTAAACCTGGTCGTTCTGATACCACTAACTATAACACCCTAATTTACTAATCATGGATAATCATCAACCATTATCATACATAATAGAGATTAGGCAGAAATACTAATAATAATAACACAGGCCATGATTAAATGCCATAATAAATCAAACTTATAAATAAGAGGGCTTAAAATAATTGGCCAGCAATACATAATGGAATCCTTAATATAACTTCAGTCGGCCCGATCCTCTCTTTGATGTTGGTCAAGCTATGGTAGCTATCAAATCAAAATGGAGCTTATCCACAAACCTACACGGATAAACAAACTTGTGCTAAGCTATAAGGCTTAGTGGGAACAAAACTCTCTCTCTCTCTCTCTCTATACATATATATATATATATATATATATAACCTCTTTTCATAATTCATTACGTTTCATGCATAAAACTTTTCACAATCACACATCATAACATATGAGCCTATTATATTCTTTATTTCATCAATAAAATTCTTAAGAGACTCTTTGACCTTACTAATGGATATCATGTTTACAATAATTTAACTCATATAATATAAGGGCATACTTAAATCATGTAACATCTATAAGTTGTCTTGGTAGGCATAATTACTTCATATATATCATACAATTCTCATATTAGGTTCACAAACTTTACATCCTTCATGTTATCTTAGCATAGTAACCTAATTATTTTACAATCAGCATTCTATGTCATGCATTGCACTTGGTTAAATGAATGTTATCATTATGCCTACATGTGCATGAGCGTTTATATAAATATAAATAAATAGACTCGCAGAGTTGCAGGTGATTACAAAGAACAAGCATTACATATCATGATTATAAGTCAAACTCTTGATGCCACATGTATGCATTTCATAAACACTGTACATGAAATTTTGTGCACATGTTATAGTCCATATAACTTCTAGTACAATATTGTACGCTTTAGTGTCCATATATTCTCTGTGGAATCCCATCGGAGGAATCAACCCACACCGACACTTGTACAGGAACCGTCCTTAGTTGATGTGAGACATCTCAATCATGTATTTCGAAGCATAACATTTCATTTCATAAAACTAGTTTATAGTCAAAAGGATGTAAGACAATCAAAACAATATGTCATTCATCATGCTTACATTACATAAGTTGAGCAATTAATGCAAGTTTTACTTTATCTTATGTAATTTTATCATCTTTAATAGACTACCTAAGTACTAGTTCACAGGGGTGGATAACGGGAGCAATGGATACCCGAAGGTATCAAACTATGGATATCCGAAGATATCAAACAATGGACCAAAACGGGGTTAAACAATAGATCGAGCAAAGAACAAACAATGGACCCAAAAGGGTCGAACAATTGTTCCATTTAGGAACAAGACCCAAACGGGGTCAACTGTAGCAGCTGCAACATGCCTATCTAATCCATAACTGAACTAAGACCCACAAGCTTAACCCTTTAAGAACATCTTTGATTCATCATATTCTTCGTTACATAATACCCCATTTGGCTTTAAGCCATAATTCATAAAGAATGCATATCCTTCTTATCATACATCAATGTTAAGCTTTTGGCTCTAATACATAAGGAAGCAAATCATGTTATCACACAGTTGCATTAACATCATTCATACATATTATAGTGGATTACATGATAATACATGCATAATATAATATTACTTTCATCGATCAATCTCATCATACTTGATATTATACTTGAAGCCAATCAGGTGATTATGGAAGTATAGTTCTTACAACTAAAAATATTCATAGTATTATATGTATGTCCATATATATATGTGTGTGTGTGTATGTGTGAGTGTACATATAAAGTAAACTTGAATCGTAGTAGTACATACCCTATAGGTACTCATATCGAATCACATAATGAGTTAAACTACTCATGATAGCATGATAGCATCAATTATATAACATTTAATTATATAATTCATTGATAATCTCAACGACATACCTTGTTACAATATGCCGCGAGCAGCTCTCCCATATCATCATAACTCACTTTAAAATATAGTTATTTAAAGCAATACTCATGCATTTATGATCCATATAGTAGTAATATGCATAGGTTCTCTTATAACTTAAGGGTCAACACTTGTTCATAATTAGTCCCTTGATTCACTTCAATCATCCATCAGATTATGGACAATAAATTATACACCTTAATATAACCACATATACTTCAATCATCTTTATTTGTATTTTTCATTTTGTAACATTTAATACTTAGGTAGGTTATGTGTGATTATTTCATCTTAGTCATTAGCACACTACTGGCGAGCATATGCTAACCATAATATAGTATAGGTAAGAGCAAATAGGCGAGTAGGTTATTATATATAAATGCTGATCATTAAATCTTCTTATGACCTCGAGTGTAATCAAGCTCTTCTAGTTTCATAATTTAACATAAATTATAATGTCTCATTTCTTTTGACTTGGATATGTAACCTTGTGCCTATTCTCTTATTACCACTAGGCTATGTCCTAGTATTCTAATATCATTGTAAGGGAATATCAATGTGCAATATTTTTGGGCAAAGGCAAATCACATGAGTATAATCATTATAATACAATCAATTACAAGTAAACACTTTCAAGTATTCTAATGTTAGTGTTCATTTACTACCTTTATTCTCATATATCATTTCATTTAATCATGCTTAGTATCACCACTTATCTTTATTTTATTCTTAAAATGCTTTAAAATTACTTAAAAAGGTTTTAACCAGATTTGGTGACACTATAGGGGTTAAAAATCATGTTTGGGTCAAGTAGGGAAGTGTCATGAGTCATGAGGGGTGTCACTACTCGTGAAAGAGAGAAAACATCATAAGCCATGCACTTGTTCACGAGTAACACATGTCATGAGTTGTGACACGAGTCACGAGTCATGAACAGTCATAGGTAGTTTTCTGAGTTCGATTTGTAAGTGGTTTTTGACACAACAAAAGGAATTTTCAGCAAAAATGATCTTCTACAAATTTTTTCCACTATGTTTTTAGTTTCTAAAACATCAAAAATCATCTTGATATCATTTCTATAGTTTTAGATATTTACAAAAAAACTGAGGTCTACTCCTAGTTATTGGGCAGCAAACTATTCCAGAGTTCAAGCCAAAATATGGCCTTGATAGAAATAGATTTAGAACTTGGTTTCCCATATGAAATATAGGTATAGAAGTCTAGTTTCAAATGCAACAAGAATCATTCAATTTGGTGTTCTCTAGCTCAACTTATAAGCAAAATAGTCTAGATAGGTCTATTAGTCATGAAGAAACCATTCACTCATGAAGGGATTTCATGAGTGAAGTAAAGGAATGAGGTTAACGACTTGTGAAGAAGTTCACGAATGAAGAAAAATAGCTAAATTTTTGACTCATTAAGAGGCTCATGAGTGAAGAAAAAAGGCTACATTTCATGAATCATGAAGAGGTCACGAGTGAAGCAAGAAGACCACATTTCACGACTCGTTAAGGGGCTTACGACTTGGACAAGAAAGCACGACTCATGAAGTGATTCATGAGTCCGAAGCCAAAGAAGAATAACACATTCATGAGTGCTCAGGGGTAAATGGTGCACGACTCATGAAGGGCTTCACGAGTCGGACAAGAATGCACGACTCATGAAGAACATCACGACTCGGCAATGACACTCACAAGGAAAATAGATCTGATCTTTGCTCTTCCAAAACTCAACTTAAAATCTCCCAATTAAAACCCAAACAACCTAACTCTAATTTTCTATAGATCCATTTGTAACTACCAAAATCATCTTCCCATACATAAAAATCAACATAATAGTTCCACACCTTAACGAAGCTTTAAATCCAACTCCTTTACTCATGATTCCTTTCTTCTCTTTCACTTGATTTGTTTGCTTTTCTCTCCTTTGCTTACACATGGTGACAACAATAGGATCTTATAATCTCTCATCACCAGAAATCAAACACAGGGAAAAGAATAAAAGATCTATGAGAGGGAAACATTACCTTTTTGGTGCTTAAACAACAAAACCCTAAGCTTCCTTTTCTCCAACCTGTAGCCAAAGAGAGAGAGAGAGAGAGCTATCTCCCTCAAAATGTCGATCCAACTTCTCAAATTCCCATGAGTTCCTTCTCCAAGAAGCTATAAAGAGAGTTAATGGGGTAAATATCTCCTTAGGTGAATTTCCAAAATTGCCCTTATCTAATTTAACCCATCAACTTATATTTCTTAACATTTAACCCCCAAACTTGTAATTTACCTCAATTATATCCCTCTTTTATCTTAATTTTAACCGTACTCAATATACATACATGCTGAAATTACCTAAATACCCCTAATGGGTTTTAACTTTGATAATTACAAAATAATCCAATTTTGCCTTAATTAACTGTAATTCTCATTAATTAACAATAATCCTATTAGGACTATGATTGGGTCTTATAGTTGTGAAATAATAATATATCATTTTATATATATATTATTATTTTATACATGATAAACAAGAGTATACATTTATATATATGTATATGATTAAATATAGTATAATAAAGAAAGTTAAAGCAAAGAAATTATTTGCCTGCATCTGTGTCTAGGTTATGGATAGATAGGCATGCCTATAAGGGTAATTTCGTAGCTGCTACCATCGTCCCGTATGGGGCTACTGCCTACCCCATTTGGGTTTGCTTGAAAGCTAAAGTATAGTTAAACCCATTTGGGTCATAAAGTTGAGTGCAATTCAACCCCCTTTGGGTCATATTATACGGACATGGTCCTATTTGGATCGTAAATAACCCTATTTGGGTTGTAGCTGACACCGTTTTGGTTTTTTTGACTAGTCTATTGTAGAGTTTCATTCCTATGAAGAGGCTACCATTTATTACCTTCAGGTATCTTATTCGTACTTTCGAGTGCCACCATTATAAGCAGACAATTTTGTACCTTTAGGTACTACAGTATAACCTGTTATCCACTTCATTAGAAAAGTGCAGGCTTAATTCATAGTAAAAGAAGAAAAAATCATATTATGATAAAGGGTTAAAGAAGTATGATAGTTATTATATTAATCTTTATATGATTCTTATATAAAATCTCTATGTTGCATATGGAAATTATGATACTAAAAGAGGTTGCATTTTTTTTATGCACATTTACTACATATAATATCCCATTTACATATTAGAATAACAAGCTAGATATATATAGAACTTGTGTATCAATAATTATGTTGGTGAAAGTACATTCTCTACAGTTAAATGTTATTTACTTGAGGTTGATAAATGATGTGTGTGCCTTTCTATATGAAAGTGATGAAATCTTGATTGTCATTTCATGTTGTTTCTTATACTTAGGAATACAAGATATAGGTATTGGTATGTGTATAGGAAAGCTATTTAAAAATGATATCTGTCATTATGTGTTCCTTATAACAACATGCTTCGTGCTTAACATTGAGTAATAATATGAGAATTATGTGTGACTCCTTACTGGTTATTATTTAATGGGTTTTGATCTTATAAGCTTGGGTAAGTATCACATACACGAAATAAGAGTAAATTAGAATGTTAATGTAATAGTAAAATGGAATGGCATCTAATTATTAAAGAGAATAGTACGATAATGATAATACATTAATTGAGCACATAAGTGATAACTCTAATTCGGTATTTGTTTTTAGTCCTTTTTTAGTATAATTTCAGTATTTTCTTAGTGTCTTTTAATTTGTTTTTGATTTAGTTTGATAATTTTGATGGAATATGACATGGTATGAATGTGATGATAACGCAGCGGAAAAACAAAAATTTTTATCATACATACCATACAAATCCAAAGCAAGAATCGAAACATGCAATTTTAGGGTTGTATAACTTACAACTTATGATGCCTTTTGAAAATTGAATTTGATGATGCCCAACAACTAAGGTGACTTTATTTGCCTTAGGTCTCGATCACCAATGCCAAGGAACAGCCTTTAATGCCACTCCCTCTATTCTCACACACACACTTGCAAAGATGGCTTAAAATAGAGATTGCTAGCTCTCTTTTAAGTATTGTGTAATGGCAATGGTTTGAAGCTACAAGACTTGATCTTGTACTTCTTTTAGGTGCTATTAATGCCTAAGAACACAAGAAAGCAAGGAAGAATCCTTCTCCTTGTGTATTTCGGCCAAGAGAGAATTTTTGAGGGAGAGAATGATTTCATGCCAAAAGCAAGGTGGCTAGGGTTTTTTTTTTCACGCCAACTTCTATATCTTCTAGGGTTTTATTTCTTTTAATATATATGCTTATCCTTTGGCAAGTCTTTGATCTGAATTCAACTATCCTAAGATAATTAATTCAAACTCTTTCACTTCCTAAAGATAAGTAATATATTTTGAATTAAACTCCTTTGAATTTAAAATCAAATTTGAAATAAAACATAAGACATTTAATTAAATGAAAACACTTAATATAAATAATAAACATGTGCCGAAATTCCTTGATATCCCTCTTGGAATTTCGGCCACTTCATCAATTATATAAGTGATTTAATTTAATTTAAATTCCTTTAGGCTTTAATACTCAATTAACTTAATTAATGTAACATAATTAATTAATTGAAATTAAACCTTGTGGGCTGAATTTCTCTCTCTCATGGACCAAAGCCCAATAGCAATTTTATAACCCATTACATACATTAATTTGACTTTAATTAAAAGCCCAAATTAATGCCCAATACTTAATTTAAATATTTTAAGCCCAATACTTTGTGTGCGATCCTATAGGTCCATTTAATGTTGGAAATGAATTAATAAATTAATTCAAAGGCTATATATATTCTCTAGCAAGATATTATAGCATTACAAATTAAATGAAAATGCATATGGCATTTAGTGACCTAATGCAATTTTGTATAGTCCCTTACCCATAAATATCAGAATTAATATAAGGCATGGAACTAGTCATCCTTATATATATTAATTCCTTTCTTGATATTCCAGTGACACTGAACTCTCAGATAAATAATGATTACTCATTATTTCATCTCGGTATGGCCATACACTTCTCAGTTCACTGATCAAGTGGCCGATGATATTTTCTCTCTTATTGAGAGGGGTAATCCCTTCACTTCTCTCATGCTCTCTAACATGAATTAATGCATACCCAATCATACCCGTACTTGTCACTCTGTTACGAGCACGTTAGGTGTATGTCAAAGTACACAGTAATTCATAAAGAATTTCATAGAGATTTCAGGTCTAAGAACTCCGATACAAAACTTGCATATGAGAAACACTTATGACTTGTACCATGTAGTGTTCTCATGAGCGGATCGTATCCAGATACCATGTTCTTTAACATGTATCTATGATCTCTGATTGACACTCTTGTCCTAATGATCCGTAAGACAGAACTCATAATAATTTGAGAGAGCATACTAGTCTTAATTCATTGTTATTCCTATAACAATGACTGACTAGGGATATTTAGAATGATGTCTCATTTGTTTCAAGGTCTTACAACCATGTGCCTCACACATGATAACTTAAACCAAAACAACACTCTTGGATAGTTTTATCAATTGATATGCACAGGAATACAAAGGATAAAACAAATGCCTCATTTTATTAATTCAAAGTGCTTTATTACAATGCATTGGGGCTAGGGCTTACACTAACAATCTCCCACTAGCACTAGTCCCAATTGGGCATAGCCCTAAGACCGAACGCTCTCAAATGAGCTTCGTGCATATTTGGACGCAATTGTTTCGTCAAAGGATCTGTTACATTGTCTTCACTTGCTATCTTGCTAACCTTGACGTCCCCACGATCAATGATTTCTCTGATCAGGTGGTACCTCCTGAGTATGTGTTTGGATTTCTGGTGTGACCGGGGCTCCTTGGCCTGTGCTATGGCCCCATTGTTGTCACAAAAAATTTCTAATGGATCTAGGATGCTTGGGACCACTCCTAATCTTGAAATGAAATTTTTAATCCAAACAGCCTCTTTTGCAGCCTCACTTGCTGCAATATACTCAGATTCTGTAGTTGAGTCGGCAATGGTTTCTTGCTTCGAGCTTTTCTAGCTAACACACCACCGTTCAAAACAAAAACAAACCCAGATTGCGATCTAGAATCCTGAGTGCTAGTCTAAAAAGCAGCATCGGCATAACCTTGTATGACGAGCTCTTCTTGACCACCATACACCAAGAAGTGATCCTTAGTCCTTCGCAGGTACTTTAGAATCCCTTTTACAGCAGACCAGTGCCTCTCACCAGGGTCTTGCTGAAACCTACTGGTTATACTCAGTGCATGAGCAACATCCAATCTAGTACATAACATAGCGTACATGATAGATCCAATAGCAGATGCATATGGGATTCTACTCATGTTGTCCCTTTCCTCTTTGGTTTTAGGGCACTGTTCTTTAGTCAAAGGTCTGTACCCTTTCTTTGAGTCTCCCATACTAAAATGCTTTAGTAATTTGTCTATGTACTTTTCTTGACTTAGTCCCAAGAGCCGATTCGATCTATCTCTATAGATTCGAATACCAAGTATTGTCTCGACTTTACCTAAGTCTTTCATTGAGAAACATTTTCCCAACCATTGCTTAACCTTTTTCAATGTTGGAATGTCATTCCCAATGAGAAGGATGTAATCCACATATAGGACCAGAAATACTACTATGCTCCCACTAACCTTCTTGTACACACAAGGCTCATCTTCGTTCTTGATGAAGTCAAATTCTTTGACTGCCTCATCAAAATGAAGATTCCAACTTTGGGATGCTTGCTTTAATCCATAAATGGACTTTTGAAGCTTGCAAACCTCCTTAGTATGCTTGGGATTGACAAAACCTTCAGGCTGTGTCATATACACAACCTCAAGTAAATTTCTGTTGAGGAAAGCAGTTTTGACATCCATTTGCCATATCTCATAATCATGATATGCAGCTATGGCAAGCAAGATCCTAATGGATTTGAGCATGACTACAGGCGAAAAGGTCTCGTCATAGTCTACACCATGAGTTTGTCGAAAACCTTTTGCTACTAGTCTACCTTTGTAGGTCTTATCAGCTTTGAGTTTGAATAGCCACTTGCATTCAATTACCTTAGTACCTTCTGGTGGATCAACCAAGGTCCAAACCTGGTTATCGTACATTGATTGCATCTCGGATTTCATGGCTTCAAGCCAATTTTTCGAGTCTGGGCTCTCAATAGCTTCTCGGTAGGTAGTAGGATCCTCACGATCTACTAACTCAATAGTGTCACTGTCAGTGATTAGAAAGCCATATCTCTCAATCTCCTGACGTACCCTACCAGACCTTCTAGGTTTTTGTGTAATGGGTTCTTGTCCCACAACTGGTTGTGAACTTGATCTCATTTCCAAACCATCCTCTATAGGAGTTTGTGGTGCTTGAATTTCTCTAAGTTCTACTTTACTCCCATTGTCTTTCTTGAGAAGGAACTCCTTTTCCAAGAAAACAGCCTTACGAGCAACAAATACTTTGTTCTCGGCTTCTGAGTAAAAGTAGTATCCCTTTGTTTCTTTAGGATACCCCACAAACAAGCAGACACTGGATTTGGATTCTAGTTTTTCAGATGTTAATTTCTTAACATGTGCTTCACAGCCCCAAATCCTGAGAAAAGACATATTGGGTTCTTTCCCAGTCCATACATCATATGGTGTCTTCTCAACTGCTTTAGTTGGAGTACGGTTCAATAGAATCGTAGCAGTTTCTAATGCATAACCCCAAAAAGAGATAGGAAGATTAGCATGACTCATCATAGATCGAACCATGTCCAACAGAGTTCGATTTCTCCTTTCGGACACACCATTCCATTGAGGTGTTCCAGGAGGAGTGAGCTGTGAAATAATACCACACTCCTTTAGATGACTGTCAAACTCTTGGCTTAAGTATTCGCCACCTTGATCTGATCGAATGGCTTTTACACTTTTGCCAAGTTGGTTTTCTACTTCGTTCTTAAAATCTTTGAATTTCTCAAAAGTTTCAGACTTGTACTTCATTAGATAGACATAGCCATATCTACTGAAGTCATCTGTGAATGTCACGAAGTAGCTAAAACCACCTCTGGCAAGTGTACTTAAAGGTCCACATACATCGGTATGTATTAGTTCCAATAAGCCATTAGTCCTCTCACCTTTTTTATTAAAAGGACTCTTTGTCATTTTTCCATGCAAACATGGCTCGCATGTGTCATAAGACTCTAAGTCCAATGACCTAAGCACTCTAGTTTTGTGGAGTCTTGAAATGCGTTTTTCGTTTGCATGTCCTAAACGACAATGCCAAAAGTAAGTAGGGTTCAATTCGTTTGATTTAACCCTCTTTGTATTAATGTTGTATATTGACTCTTTGTTTTGTAAATCAAGGATATAAAGGCCATTTTGCAACATGGCATTGCCATAAGAAATGCCTTGGCGACGAATATGAGCATTGCCATTTTTAATAACAAATCAAATTCATCATTATCCAAACATGAAACTAAAATAATGTTTCTGCTCATAGCAGGCACATAATAACAATTATTCAAAACAAGACAAAGTCCGGAAGGTAAAGTGAGGCGATAGTCGCCTATCTCCATGGCAGCAACTCGTGCTCTATTCTCCACACGGAGGTCCACTTCATTCTTCCCAAGCAACCACCTATTTCTTAGCCCCTGCACATTTGAACAAATGTGAGAACCACAACCGGTATCCAATACCCAAGTGGTAGAAATAGAAAGGTTAATTTCAACAACAAAAATACCAGAACTGGATGCCTTGGCTCCATTCTTCTTTTGTTCTTCCTTGAAGAGAGAGCAATTCTTCCTCCAATGCCCTATCTTGTTGCAATGAAAGCAAGTGCTCTCACTCTCTTTGAGTTTTGGCGCCTTGGGCTTCGATTGGGCCTGAGGTGCACTCCCAACTGACTTGGGTTTTCCTTTTCCCTTTCCCTTTCCCTTAGCAGTTCCCTTCTTAATTTCCTTTTGAACCATTAGTACGGGATTGGTCTTTTGAATGTTCTCTTCAGCATTCTTAAGCATCCCATGAAGCTCAGTGACTGACTTTTTCATTGCATGCATGTTATAATTCATCACAAATGGATCATAAGCAACAGGCAATGATCCTAATATCAAGTCAGTGGCCAATTCCTTTGGCACTAGTACCTCAAGCTTCTCAAGAGTATCAAGATACCCTTTCATCTTAAGTACATGGGTACTAACAAGAGTACCCTTAGCCATCTTGCAAGAAATTAAGGCCTTTATTGTCACGAACCTCTCATCATGAGCTTGCTCTTGGAACATCTCCTTGAGGTGCACCATGATCGCATAGGCCTCTTGGTCCATAAATTGCTTTTGCAATTCAGGCACCATAGTGGCTAGCATAAAACAGGTCACATCATTAGAGTCACTTTCCTTGGTCTCAAAAGTTTCCTTTTGAACCACAGAAGCGTTCCTAGCAGGTTCCTTAGGTAAGGCTGCATCCAAAACATACGACTTCTTCTCTTGCTTAAGAACTAATCTTAAGTTTCAAGACCAGTCTATGAAATTGGTGCCATTCAATTTGTTCTTTTCAAGGACCGATCGCAATGAGAAATTGTTGTTTGAAGATGCCATTTTCAATCTACAATAAAATTTAGCAAGATTAAATGAGGTCTTATTTATGATCCCACAAACCGAATTAATATCCCTATAAATAATTTGCGTTAGTGATTTAATGTGGGCCAAGATCCACTTTTCACAACAACTTATTAGTCAAGCTGAGCTTGTACACCTAACAAGTTAAGTTACTTAGGTAGAAAAACTCCAATCATGTCTCGTACATGACTCTTGGATTAAATGGGCTAACATCTTAAGATGTTATAGCACAACCCATTTATTAGTTGCCTAGGTCCGGGCATCCCTTTCCATGATAAGTCCAACCTACATTCACAACCCATGCCTCACAAAGATAATCGGGCGCATCTAGGAATCCTAGTCTACGTGACCGATGATCGATGCCTTGACATGTTTCTAATTAGGAAGGCAACTTTGTGACTTACTATTTTAGGGATTCATTTTATTACGGCTTACATGACATACACTTTGTCATCCATACATAGCATGCATATATAAATAATTGCATAAAGTAAAGCATGACAAACATGGGCCCAAAAACCTACAACAAAGATTCTATACTATTACATAAGAATCTTCGAGTTGGGCTTCTCCACTCCGATGGGCTTCGTCTTGATTTACAAAGTCTTCAAGTATATTCTATTCTAAGAAATAAATGAAAAACTTTTACAACAAAATATAATGGCTCGCAGGCCATATTTAATTACAAAACCCAGGGCCCATGAATGCACCATGCATATACATTCATCACACCAAATTAGCAAATAAATATACATAGCATTCATGGATAAAATAAAGTCTAATTTTAATTAATTTAGCCAAGCCCATTAATGGAAATTGTGTACTTGAACCTTTAAGAGAAGACCCCATGACGGGCCTGGGCCAAAGCCCAATGGACTAAATCCTCTTATTGAATAAGTTCTCTTAAAAGCCCAAAACACTAACTAGTTAGATTTGTGCTATAAATCAACTCTAGTATAATTTCCAATTTTGCCATTTTTAATTTTATGTCATACAGCCCATAAACATTAAAAATGCATATAATATGTGCTAACATGAATTAAAAATATAAAATCATGAAGAACACATATATGGTACACGGCATTCATGCAAAAACAAACAAACAACAAAAAGTAGTTGTTTAATGCTTATGTAATGCCATAAAATGCACAAACATTTAAATCAATTTTATGAGTCATTTAATAATCTAAATAAGTCCATAAATATTGATTTAATATTCTGTACCAATCTGATCTAAATGTGTTTTTACCATTTTAATCAAAACAAAACAAACAATCTTGATTAAACATGTAACAAACACAAACTAGTCATAGTTTTAAGTGATTTTAAAATTAATCAATTAAATTGTCATGGACCAGAATTAAAATCAAATTTAAAATATGTCTAGACCTGATATTCATGCCAAAAACGTTTTTACATTTAATTTTGAAAACTAGTTGTTAAAATAGCAATTTACATGCCAACAAGCACCTAGTTTCATAATTAACATGTACCATCAGGTATAAATAATTAAATCCGACCATTACCACCCCTAATAACATCTTAGGACAGTATATTAACATGTCATATTAATTATAATACCTATCTAATCAATTAAAATCGTTTTTACACCAAAACAATGCAAAAAACTCAAAACAGAAAATTTCAGATTTTCATGATTTCATAATGACGATTTTTAATTAATTTTTTCATGCATCTAAAGCACCAAAATAAGCATGTTTAGGCTCTGATACCACTGATGGAATATGACATGGTATGAATGTGATGATAACGCAGCGGAAAAACAAAAATTTTTATCATACATACCATACAAATCCAAAGCAAGAATCGAAACATGCAATTTTAGGGTTGTATAACTTACAACTTATGATGCCTTTTGAAAATTGAATTTGATGATGCCCAGAAACTAAGGTGACTTTATCCACCTTAGGTCTCGATCACCAATGCCAAGAAATAGCCTTTAACGCCACTCCCTCTATTCTCACACACACACTTGCAAAGATGGCTTAAAATAGAGATTGCTTGCTCTCTTTTAAGTATTGTGTAATAACAATTGTTTGAAGCTACAAGACTTGATCTTGTACTTCTTTTAGGTGCTATTAATGCCTAAGAACACAAGAAAGCAAGGAAGAATCCTTCTCCTTGTGTATTTCGGCCAATTTTTGAGGGAGAGAATGATTTCACGCCAAAAGCAAGGTGGCTAGGGTTTTTTTTTTCACGCCAACTTCTATATCTTCTAGGGTTTTATTTCTTTTAATATATATGCTTATCCTTTGGCAAGTCTATGATCTGAATTCAACTATCCTAAGATAATTAATTCAAACTCTTTCACTTCCTAAAGATAAGTAATATATTTTGAATTAAACTCCTTTGAATTTAAAATCAAATTTGAAATAAAACATAAGACATTTAATTAAATGAAAACACTTAATATAAATAATAAACATTTGCCGAAATTCCTTGATTTCCCTCTTGGAATTTCAGCCACTTCATCAATTATATAAGTGATTTAATTTAATTTAAATTCCTTTAGGCTTTAGTACTCAATTAACTTAATTAATGTAACATAATTAATTAATTGAAATTAAACCTTGTGGGCTGAATTTCTCTCTGTCATGGACCAAAGCCCAATAGCAATTTTATAACCCATTACATACATTAATTTGACTTTAATTAAAAGCCCAAATTAATGCCCAATACTTAATTTAAGTATTTTAAGCCCAATACTTTGTGTGCGATCCTATAGGTCCATTTAATGTTGGCAATGAATTAATAAATTAATTCAAAGGCTATATATATTCTCTAGCAAGATATTATAGCATTCCAAATTAAATGAAAATTCATATGGCATTTAGTGACCTAATGCAATTTTGTATAGTCCCTTACCCATAAATATCAGAATTAATATAAGGCATGGAACTAGTCATCCTTATATATATTAATTCCTTTCTTGATATTCCAGTGACACTGAACTCTCAGATAAATAATGATTACTCATTATTTCATCTCGGTATGGCCATACACTTTTCAGTTCACTAATCAAGTGGCCGATGATATTTTCTCTCTTATTGAGAAGGGTAATCCCTTCACTTCTCTCATGCTCTCTAACATGAATTAATGCATACCCAATCATACCCGTACTTGTCACTCTGTTACGAGCACGTTAGGTGTATGTCAAAGTACACAGTAATTCATAAAGAGTTTCATAGAGATTTCAGGTCTAAGAACTCCGATACAAAACTTGCATATGAGAAACACTTATGACTTGTACCATGTAGTGTTCTCATGAGCGGATCGTATCCAGATACCATGTTCTTTAACATGTATCTATGATCTCTGATTGACACTCTTGTCCTAATGATCCGTAAGATAGAACTCATAATATCAGAGAGAGCATACTAGTCTTAATTCATTGTTATTCCCATAACAATGACTGACTAGGGATATTTAGAATGATGTCTCATTTGTTTCAAGGTCTTACAACCATGTGCCTCACACATGATAACTTAAACCGAAACAACACTCTTGGATAGTTTTATCAATTGATATGCACAGGAATACAAAGGATAAAACAAATGCCTCATTTTATTAATTCAAAGTGCTTTATTACAATGCATTGGGGCTAGGGCTTACACTAACAAATTTTTGTCTAAATTTAGTCAATCCTAGTTTTTATGAGTTTTAAAGAGCTTTTGATGGAATTTTATGCTGAATTTGAAATTTTGCAAGTACCTCACGATCAGTAGGTTTTCCTATTGACCATGACCTACCTTTTTTGCCAAAATGCACTGTTTTAGGGGGAGTCACGGTCATTAGTGCCATTGCTCTTAAAGAAGTGTTTACCATGACCTAGGAAGCTTCGCAGTACAGAATCAAGAAAAGAAGGACCTCATGGTTAATAGGTTTTTCATGTTGACCATGAGGTAGTCAAGTTTCAGTCTAGAATGCAAAAGAGAGCTATGTCATGTTCAAAAAATTTTTGGTGTTGATCGTGACCACTATCCAGAAGCTAGTGAAACATTACCTCATGGTCAACAAGTTTATGGTGTTGACCGTGACCCATAGCAGTCATTCAAGGAAATTTTAATAGGTCATGATCAACATGAATTTCCTATTGATCGTGACCCTATTTGGCCTTTATAAAGTTGATTTTTCTCCAGAGATCGGGAGCTCTCTTCCTTTTTAGATCTAGATTTTCCATTTTCGTTCTTTCATTCTTTCCTTCATTTATATACATATATACTTAGATTACACTTAAAGATTGATAGATTTACTGCAAAATACTTTAGATTAAACACATATCTTAGCTTAGATCTTCATTCTTTCACATTTGAGAGCTCATTTACAATGAAAATTTGGAGATGGAGATTGAAGAAGCTTGGGTTTCAGCTGGGTGTTCTTCTTCCATGAAAATTTTGGTTTTATTCTTTCCTCTTTATCATCCTTGTTCTTGTAATAGGTAGTGAATAGTCCATAGTTGTGTGGGGGATCTTTGAATCCCCTATCTAGTGTGAATCTTGAACAATACTTGAATATTGTTATAGATGAATGGTTTATTTCACCGTGGATTCATTTATTCTTTCATTAGTTGTTATTATCTTGAGTTGATTTCTAGTTTTGATGAATGAGCTATCATTTATTATTGTTGGATTTCATGTTTGGGTAGTTAATTGCTATGAATGCATTTATTTCTTTTTCTTTAATCATGATTACTGTGGATTTGGATTGCTCTGGAATGGGACTCTTAATATGGAGGAATTTGTGATTTTAGGATTAGAGTGGAGTGAAATAAATAAGTTTTTGGTTGTTTGGCTCCAAAATGGAAAAAAAAACTTGGAATTAGGATTCTAGACCCATGCTTAGGCTAATTGTAGGGCTTGCTTCGGAATGGGACACCTTGTAATTAGAGTAGCTTGCTCCGGAATGGGACACTTAGGTGAAAAGGGTTATCCTGAATTCATTTATATGTATCTTCAGGTTAATTAAGTTCACATTTGATTAGGAGAGGATAAGTGAACCCATGCAACTCTGTTATTTCATTGAATTTTATACTTGTACATTTTCATTTTTGTTTATTCCATAGAAAATTACTACAAAAAATTTATTTTATTGTTATTCTTTCTGAATGCCATTTAGTTGATAAGTTATACACACATAAAAATTTAGGAATTCTTTAGCATATAATTAATTTTCACTGCTTGCATTCTTAATCCCTTGGGTATGATATTCGTGGATCCCAAATATACCCTATTATATTACTTGATGATTCAATGTGCTTGTTAAACACGTATCATATTTTTGGTGCCATTGTCGGGGATTGGCATATTTGTGAGTTTTTCTTGTTAATTGTATGTGTATTCTTTTCTTAATTCACTCTTTTGCTTCTTTTCAGGTGTCTCATAATGTATGTATAGACCGGGATAAGAATAATTTGTACCCTATGATCCTGAAATCGAGAGGACTCTACACCAAAGAAGAAGAGCCAATAGAGAAAACAACATGAATCCAGATCATCCTATTGGTGAAGTTCCTCCCGAAGATGAAGAAGTGCTAAGGGCACAAGAAGAAATCCTTGGTAGACAAAGAGAGGTAATGCCTAGGCAAAGGACAATATGAGATTATGTAGTTCTTAGATGGAATGAAGATCAAAGGATAATTGTGTTGCTTAGGGGAGCACAATTTGAGCTTAAACCAATAACTATTACTATGGTGCAAAGGAACCAGTTCTTAGTATCAGACTTGGAAGATCCTTTTCAAAATCTCAACATATTTTTAGAAGTCACTGACACAATGTAAATCCTTGGTGTTTCAATAGATGCAATCAGTTTGAAGTTGTTTCCATTCACATTGATTGGGAAAGCAAGAGATTGGCTTCAGATGTTACCAAGGCAGTCTATTTGGACATGGGAGCAGCGATAAGAGAAATTTTTTATGAGATTCTTTCCTCCAATAAAAATAGCCAGCATTCATAATAACATAATGAGCTTTCATCAGATGAATGAAGAGCATTTTCACGAGACTTGGGAAAGATTCAGAAGGTTATTGAGAAGTTGTCCACATTATGAAGTGGCAGTTTACCAATTGATAACCATCTTTTATGCGGGAGTGAACCCACCTACACAATCTCTCCTAAATGTAGCATCGAGTGGATCATTCATGAATAAATTGCTAGAAAAAGCTTTTCATTTATTGGATGAGATGGCTACAAATGATTCACAATGGCCTACACCAAAACCAGTTCCAAAAAGGTAGGGTGTGTATAGTGTTGATGAAGTGACAATGCTAAAAGCACAACTAAAGCTAATGAGGAAGGAATTGAGTGGGTTAGAAAAGTAACATGTGGTTGTTATCTCTCAAGATTGTGTGACATATGAGAGTGGACCATGTGGATAAGATAATGGAGTTATAGGAGATGTCAATGCATTGGGAGATTACAGGAGAAATGATCCTTACAGTAATATATATAATTTTTCTTGGAGAGATGGACATCAGAATGCTTCAATATCTCAACCCCAAGCAAAAGCTCCATTCAACCACAGTGTTAACCATCACAACCAATCTTATCAACAACAAATGATCGCCTATCACTAAGCTCCATATCCATCTCACCACCACCAAAACCAAAGGCTAAATCTAAATCAACACCAAGATCACAACCAAAATCCAAATATCAACCAAGCTTTTCATCTACAAGGTTCCTAATCAAGGCTACCTATTCAAGAAAAGAAGTCGAATTTGGAGAATATGTTTGCTAGCTTCATGAATAGCTAGCAACAATTTATGTTAGGACATAAAACAAGATGGAAGTCTCAAGAGCAATGGAATAGAAACCAAGATGCCTCTATAAGGAACTTGGAAACACAAATCGGGTAATTGGCAAATTCATTATCCATAAGACTAGTTGGGGCTTTTCCATCCAATGCAGATCAAAATCCGAAATAGGAAGCTAAGGTAATCACTCTAGGGAGTGAAAAGGAAGTAGTGCAAAAGGAAGAAAGAGGTAAAATGTCTTCGCCATCATTATCATCAAGTAAGGAGGAGCCGACACGAAAGGTAGAAATTAGATGACGTAGAAAAGGAGATGGTAGTTAAGATAGAGAAGAGTAGTGAGAACGTAATGGTAGAGCTGGAAGAAGAAATTGAAGATAAGGAGTCTATTTAAATAATGTGCACTAGGAAAGAAAGAAATATGTGTTTTTAGAAAATGAAACAAAGCCAGTGATAATCTCTTCTGTTTTGACAGGATTCAAGGAAGATATGTTGCTCAAAGTGTTGAAAGGCATACTAAAGTAATAGGATGGGAGACAACTGATTTAAAGGGAATCAATCCAAGCTACTACACTAATTGGATTTCAATGGAGGAAGAATACAAACCAGTAGTTCAACATCAAAAATGACTTAATCCAATAATGCAAGAGGTAGTAAAAAAGGAGGTAATCAAGCTCCTTAATCCAGGTATTATCTATCCCATATCTGATAGCAAGTGGGTAAGTTTAGTATAGTGTGTTCCCAAGAAAGGGGGATGACAGTGGTAAAAAATGAATTAGATGAGCTTATTCAAACTCGTATAGTTACGAGGTAGAAAGTTTGCATAGACTATAGGAAGTTGAATAACTCTACTAGGAAAGACCATTTCCCCTTGCCTTTTATTAATTAGATGTTAGAGAGGCTAGCTGGAAATAGGTTTTATTGCTTTCTAGATTGGTATTTGGGATATTTACAAATCCCAATAACACTTAAGGACTAAAAGAAAACAACCTTTACTTGTCCTTATGGCACTTTTGCTAATAAAAGAATGCCTTTTAGATTATGTAATGCATCAACTACATTTTAGCGGTGTATGATGGCAATTTTCCATGACTTCATAGAGAAATTTATGGAGGTTTTCATGGATGAATTCACCATTTATGAGAGAGATTTTTAGAGTTATCTTAAGCACCTTGATTTAGTGCTAGAGAGGTGTGAGAAAATAAACCTATTATTGAATTAGGAGAAATGCCATTTCATGGTGAAGGAAGACATAGTTTTGGGACACAAAATTTCAAAAAAAAAGGGATAGAGGTTGATAGAGCCAATGTTGAAGTAATATAGAAACTTCCACCCCCAACCACTATTAAGGGAATTCATAGTTTTTTAGGTCATGTGGGTTTTTACCATAAGTTTATCAAATATTTTTCAAAATTTTCTAAACCATTGTTTAACTTGTTAATGAAGGATGCTCTATTTGAATTTACTAATGAATGCTTGCATGCTTTCGAATTATTAAAGCAAAGGCTCATTTCAGCTCGAGTGATTATATCATTAGACTAGGATTTTTCTTTTAAGTTAATGTGTGATGCAAGTGACTTTGCAATTGGAGCTGTGCTTGGACAACGTAGGGAGAATGTGTTTTGTGCAATTTATTATGCTAGTCATACCCCAATAGGACCTCAAATCAACTACACCACAACTAAGAAAGAACTTATTGTAATTTTTTTTGCATTTGAGAAGTTTAGACCATATTTATTGGGTGCAAAAATTGTGATGTGGTCTGATCATGCAGCATTAGGATATCTTTTTTCCAAGAAGGAGTTCAAACCAAGAGTTATCAGATGGATACTTTTTTTTTGAGAATTTGACCTAGAGATTAAAGATAAAAAGGGGGCAAAATGTTTTGTGGCGGATCACCTATCGAGGGTTGAACATGACCACAATGAGAAAGGGGAGATTTTAGACTTGTTCCCTGATGAGCATATTTGTGCATTATTTGTTAGAGAGTATGCCCTATAGCCCATGTAATAGGGATGTTTTTCATATGTATGAATTTAAATTCTTAATAAAAGGCATCATTCATTTATTAATGCTATGTTTAAATACATGAGTTTGTAAATCTTAAATTAATAAATGAAGTCCTAGATATTATAAACACAGTGCAAAGGCAATCATGAAAGTGTTCATGATATGAGATGTCTATTGCATGCAAATGTGTTAATATGTGAATATCCCTAGTCATAGAATTACCAAGATAAGGATATTGTTAATTCAGATAGACTAGCACATGTTATGCTTCTTGAATGGTTCAAGCAGTGGTTCGTACAACTGTGATTATGGAAGATAATCAAAGCTAACATGTGGATGCTTGTTAGAAGAACAAGTTCATTGGAGACCTGCATAGAGAATCCTCACATGGATATTAAATCTATGTCAGTGAGGAATCTCTTCATAGTGGTTGTGCAAGTATCCTTAGACTTGAGATCACCAAAGTTAACTTAAGTAGCAAGTGGTATGCTTTGACTCCATAACTGATTACTTCCAACTGGAAGTGAACATAGTTAGGAGATTGGGTATATCATGACCTACTTGAAGATAGTTGAGTGATTGACAAAGGATTCACCATCCCATATTTAATAAGGGAAGTTATCTCGCAAGATTCTATAATTGCCTTGTTCAGAGAATCTCTGGCCAGAGTAATATGCCAAGATGGATAGAGATCCATGAAGGGCATTTTGGGAACAATGGTTAAATTAATATAACATACATAATTAGATTTATATGAGTTGACAGAAATCCATACTCAGAATATAATTGAGATAAGAGTGGTGAAAGGAGTAATTGCACGGTAACTGTTTCTATGAAAGGGTATAGTCAAACCACTTGACTTTCCTAATATTTGGGTAGTCATGATGCCTAACTAGAGGCCAATCATGACTTGTATAATGATGTATCAAGAATATCAATAGGGATTGATAAAATGATTTAAAAGAGTTTAAGTCATGTGAGTTTTGAATAGAATTCACAATTACATATTATACTGCCAATATGGATAGGAACCCAATAGGTTACACACATATAGAGAAAAGGATAAAATGGTAAAATGACAAGGATAATAATATTTTATATTATTGTGAGGGTAGAGAAGTGAATAAGATAATAATTAATTAAAGAGTTTAATTAATTATGATCAAGTAAAATTGTTCGCGAAACTTTTGAGAAATATTTTGTAAAATTGGACCTAATTGAAATAATGTATTTCATAATTAATTATTATTGTCCTATAAGTGTTATAGGACTACTATAAGTGTTATAGGACTGATATAATAATTAATAGGTTCATTAGAGAAATTATAAAAAGGGCCAGAGGAATGAAGCTGGTGTGGAAGCCCCCCAGAAAAAGGCCACACGCCAACTCCATACAGAAGGCCTTAATGGCCTATTTCTTGGACCAAATTAATTTATATATGTTACATAAGTGTTATGGAACCTACATATTTAATTTGGTTGGATTTGGAATCCATTTGGGTAGTTAAATCCGATTAGTTGCACAAAGGGCCTAGTTTGTGGGTTTTGTTCATAGTCTTTTATGAAAAGGTTTAATTAGGATTTAATTAAGCCCAAATAATTATAATTAATTATAGAGGCCCAATTAATAATTCTCCAACAATTTTAAAGAGCCCAATCTCATTAGAAGTTGGAATTTTAACCTGACTATAAAAGTCCAACTAATGAGGAATTAGGGTTAAGTGATTAAACACATAAGAAAGTCTTTTCTTCTAATTCTCTCTCCCTTTTGCGCCACTTCCCTTGCTAGATCTTGGAAATTTTGGCCACTCTTTGTTCTACACCAATTTGTTTGTTCAATTTATCAATCTCTAGTGTGGATTACTTATTGGAGGTGTTCGATTTTGGACACTGTGGTTTACGACAACCCTGTGCGAAGGAAAATCAACTGTACAACAAAAATCAAAGGTGATTTTTCTTATTCTTATTAATATGAATATTGTACATTCATGGCAAGATCAGTAATATTGGTTAAAAAATTTAAATTTTGCTTATGTATGAGATGCATGTAACAGATAAATTTCAACATTATTTTTATGTTGTCATCCTTGGTTCGCTAATTTAGCAAATCACCTTGCAGGTGGCTATATACCTAAGGACTATACTTGACAACGAAGGAAAAAGTTAAAAGCTGATATAAAGCACTATATTTGGGACAATTGTTATCTAATTAAGTTGTGTGTAGATAAAGTTTTGCGAAGGTGCATTCCAATTAAGGAGAAAAAAAGATATTATCACAACATGTCATAGTAGAGAAGCTAACGAATAGCATGGGCTGAATAGGATAGTATCAAAAATTATTTCTTTTGGATTTATTGGCCTACTATGTCTAATGATGTGAAATCATTCGTGAAAACTTGTGATAGATGCCAAAGAGTAGGAAATATTTATAAGAGAGATGAGATGCCTTTAACCAATATACTTGAGGTAGAGTTGTTTGATTTGTGGGGGCTAGATTTTATGAGGACTTTTCCAATATCTTATGGGTTTGAGTATATTTTAGTGGTAGTAGACTATGTAAGCAAATGGGTAAAAGATGTAGCCATTAGGACTTGTGATGTAAGGGTAGTCCTTGAATTCTTAAGAAATAATATATTCACCCGATACAGAGCTCCTAGAGCCATAATCAGTGATGGTGGTAAGCACTTTTTTAATCACAAATTTAAGAAATTGTTAAAGAAAGTTTGGAGTTATACACAAAGTCATTACCCCCTATCATGCCCAAGCTAATGGTCAAGTCGTGATGTCTAACTAAGAACTAAAAGCAATTTTAGAGAAAACGGTCAATACTTCTAGGAAAGATCAGTATCTTAAGCTAGATTAAGCTTTGTGGGCATATAGGACATCATTTAAAAGCCTAATAGGGATGTCCCCCTTTAGGTTTGTATTTGGCAAGTCCTATCACTTACCGGTGGAACTAAAACATAAGGCTTATTAGCCTACCAAATTCTTGAATTTTGACCTTATGAGTGCAGGGAAATGTAGATCAATGCAGCTAAATAAGTTGGAAGAACTCTGATTTTTGGCATACAAGCATGCCACGAAGTACAAAAGCAAACACCAAGAAATAGCATGATTAGAAGATAGTGAGGATTGAGTTTGTACCTAGAATGAAAGTGCTTCTCTCTGATAAAAAGTTAAGATTGTTTCCTAGGAAGCTCAAATCAAGGTGGAAAGGGCCTTTTGAAGTTGTGGGAGCTAATAAATTTGGAGTGGTGACATTAAGGCACCCAAGGGATGATAAAGAGTTTAAGGTGAATAGCCATAGTGTGAAGCCATATTTTGAATCAACATTTGACAGCACTTTAGTGATAGTCACTCTTATGGACCCTTGATGGTATTTGAAAGTCCAGCTACGGACTTAGTAAATGAAAAACTACTTTTTCACCTTTTTCTTAATAATGTTAATTTTAGTGTGTTTTTGTGTTTTAGATTGTGGTTCAAGGGATTGTGCATTTTATATTATCTCATATGTGTGTTAGCCTGTGGAATTTAGGGTAGAAGCTTGTGTTTAATAGCCAAGAAAAGAGGAGAGAAAAATAACATATTGATGAAGAAATTAGGGGCTTGTGATCAACAAGTTTTCTTTATTGATCATGACATAGGTTAATCCTAGATTCTGGATCTCTGAGCATTATGAGTCATGGTCAACACTATTTTTATATTTACCATGACCCTACCCTTCTGTTAGTCTAGTAGCAAACTATAATGTATCTTATGGTCAATAGGTTTTTATGTTAACCGTGACCTTTTAAACAACCTTATGAGTCACGGTGAATAGTGTTTGTCTATTTACCATGATCCCCCTAAATTTTAGTCCAGTAGCTAACCCAGAGGTACCTCACGGTCAGTAGGTTTTACCTGTTGATCATGGCCCTCTTTGAAAAAAAATATTATAGCAATAAACCCTATCGTTTTGCTTACCTCTTAGTCTTCTTTTTTCTAGGGTTATTTAGTCTTGGATTTGCTTTTATTTTCTTTTCACTTTCTTTTCTTTTCACTCTCTCTTTCTATCTTCTCTCACCATCGGGCTGCCATTCTCCACAGGTACTCTTTCTCTCTCTTTCTCTCTTCTTCTTCTTCTTCAACCTTTCTACCTCTTAACTTTCTTATTTTGTTTTTCTTAGTTTTTGATTTTTTTATTTGATGTATTTTTGTTTTTTTCCTCTTTACTCTTTTTTCACTGACTTCTTTTTCTTCCTCTAACTTTTCTTTTGTGTTTCTTTTTTTGCTACTCTTTGCTCTTATCTTTTGTTTACTCTTCTAAGTTCCTCTCTAGCCTCAACTCTCTAACCAAGTAAGTATAAGTTTTTCTCTTTTCTTTCTTTATTTTGATTTCTAGGGTTTAGTTTTAATTTAATTTCCATTTATTTCTTTAGTTTGTTTTATCTTTTCCATTTGTTAGTTTTCATTGTTGTGTCTTTATACTCAATCCCTTTTTATTTTTATTTTTCTTTTTCTTTTGACTTTTCTCTTTTCTTTCTCTACAATTTCTTTCTTCATTTTATGTTGTTTTGTTCTTTTTTCTTTTGATTTTGGTTATTATTATTATTATTATTATTTGTGTTTTGCTCCATTTTGGGCTTGATTTCACTTGAGAATGGCTTTCACAAGTATGTCTTCAACACCTTGTTCTTTTATTTCATTTCAATTTTTATTTTCAATTTGTTGAGTGTTGATGCCATATTAGATTCTTTTGATTCTTCCATCTTTGTTGGCTTGAGATATGCCTCACTATGTTTGCATAGTATCTATATCATTCACTTTGTGAGATTTCCTTTTCTTTTTCAATTGTGTTCAAGCCTTCACAACACCTTTGGCAAATCAATTGTGGATGTCCATAGGAATTATGGTTGTTAACTAGTTTCTATCAACCATTGAATCTTTTGTGGTATTTTGTTATATGCTAGACTTGTTTCTTTTGATATGAGTATGTTAGCTTGGGCAACATTTTGTCTTTTTGATCTCTAGCATTCTATGTTATGTCCTTTTATGTGCCTTTGTTCTTGGGTAGTCTGTGTGTTAAGGGCCTGAATTAACATGGATTAGAACTTATTTGGTTGATTTCATTGTGTGTGTGCTCCTCTTTCTCCTGTTTGAGACATATGTTCATGGTTGATTCATTTTGGGCACTATAGCACCCACCCCCACTTAATATCATCTTGAGATAATGATTCCTATTTTTTTTCTATTGCAATCATTTTGTTCTCTATTTTTCTTTAATATTGAAGTAATCAACTTGTGTTACTCATATGTTAATCACCTTATGTTACCAACTTCATTTGGGATGAAAGGATTTTGACTACTCCTTGTTGTGCTTTGCTAAGACTATGAAGAACTTTGACTTTAGTTGTCTTACTTGCTGCCATGGTCTTGAGATGTTGCACCAACCACCTTATGCTTTAATGTTTCAATTATGGCCATGTATGATTCTATTAATCTGTTTTAATGCATTTTGCCAACATGGTGTCTACATATGCATCAAATTATGTGTGCATCTTCATTGTCATGTATCAAGGTATATAGGCTAAAATGATTCGACCTGCGGGCTACTAATTTCCAGAAGATAACTCGATTATCATGGTTGAGTGCCACATACCTAGATGTATATTTATTTTTCTGATTTGCATCCACAATTGTATCCATAGTTGTGCTTGTTCATTGTCTTATGTCAAGGTATGTAGGTTGAAACAATTCAACCTCCATGCTATTGGTTTCCAAAGGATAACTCGGTTATCATGGTTGAGTGCCATGTACCTTGATGAAATTTGCTTGTCTACTCATAATAGGCAAGTCCTTAACTCATTACTGTTCTTATTGTCTATTAGAGCATGTTTTCATTGCACCTTGCTTATTATCAGTATGTGTTTCATAACCATTGGATGGATTGTTCTCCCTTGTTAGCACATTGTTGATGAATTTCATTTTCACTTTATTGTGCCTTGACATCCAATTCCAATGCAATATATTTTTCAAAGACTTAATTGCACATAAGCATTTATTCTTTATTAATTGTTTTATTTGTTATAGTGCTCCCCCAATACATGGCTGAGTATGAGAATTAAACTATTTAACAATTTTACTCCTTCTGTGATAGCTTGATCAACTTTTGCCCATGCTTCTATTTTGCTTATGCACACCTTGTGAGCTTTATTTATTGCATAATGAGGTATGTACAAATTGAGATACCATGTTGCACCCTGAATCTCTTTATTTGTGGGCTTAGTTGCTTTAAACTACCAATTCTTTGTGGACATAGTGTTTTGAGTAGTGATGTTGCATATCCCATACTTTGACCTCAATTTAGTTTTCTTACTAGACGACTTGTTGTTCATTGGTAGAATATGAATTTTGCATCTGAGCTTTGCATTTGCTTGTTCTTTGCAACTTGGATTTTGGTACAGTATCCGATTAAGTGTTATACTTCCTTTGAACTATTCTAATTGCCATTGTCAGCTTCCTTAGATTTTATTGTGAACATTTTCAGAACTTTCTGACTCTTTCTTTCCAATATGTTTCTGAATTGAAATTTTGTTCATTAAGCACATACTTTGCTGGATTATTGCTAGCACAATGACTAAATTGCTCTGATGTAGGAATTTGTATTCTTTAATTTATAATTTTCTTTCAATTCCTCATTTTGAATGGTGAAGTGATGCCTCAGTGTATATTGTAGTATTTGCTTGACTATTAATCCATATGTGTAGCTTGATTTCCAATCATTTTCATTTTTACATCCATTCTGTAACTGCACGTATATCCCATGGTTGTTGTCTATTTTCTTCATTCTTGGCTAAGCTTCCTCTGTACTAGGCATTGCTTCTCAATCTCTTTTGATTCTAATTATTGTGTTCTCTGATTAACTTTGCTTTGTTTCTATTTCGTCAAAGGCACCAAAATGATCACGTACTCAAGGTTCTTCCTCCTCTCAGGCTCAAGCCATCTAGCCTCTTTCCAGTTAACCTCTTCTATCGGGTGCTCAAGCAGAACCTAGCCAACCACCTCCACTAGCACCTACCCAGAGGTAGAAAAATAAGAAATCTAAGGAGTCTAAAGTACGAAGTTGGGTGCCTACTGATCTCCAGACCACATACAAAATTTTGTCAAACTATGAGTATCTACCTTCAGTATATTTGGATTCCAGCTTGTTGGAGAAGTTGGATATAAAGGAAGTTGTCAACCAACATATTGTTGCAATTGACTAAAGACTTTTTGACTATTGTGAACTACCATTTTAGGCACGAAGACATCCTAAACATGTTAAACTTTTGTTTAGAGGGCACATTTTATAAGAGGACCTTTACTGACTTTTTTGAGGCTTTGGGATTCCCCAGTGGTGCTCTATATGCCTACTTTGATTATGACAAGAATAGAGCATAGGAAGAAATCAAAGATCCTTAAGCTGATGGGCCCTACATCGCAGGAACCACCAACTCCCACCATTTAAGGGATCATGCTTTTTGGATTTTACATAGATTTTTTTTTCATTATCACCCATGTCTCATATGCAGTCTATAGGGAAGGTGAACTTACCAGAGGTGCTATTTTTGGCTTGCATGGTTAGAAACTTTCCTATAAATGGTGCCTATCATTGATGGAACAAGCTTGAGGAGATCCAGCAGCAGTTGACCAAATTGAAGAAGATTTCCTTGGGAGGTTGGGTCACCATGGTTGCTAGAGCTTTTGGGCATCCACTGAATGAGGATGATGCCCTCTCTATAGTGGCTTACAAGGATCAAAAGCTGCCTAAAAATATGAAAGTCATTGTGGATGACCCAACTACAGAGTATGGCATCAGACTCACAGATAGGAAGGAGTATATGAGAAAAATGGCTAGGAGTATGAGCAATCCTCCACCTGGCCCGAAATAAGGAGTGTCACCCTCTCCTCAGCCTAGTATACTGCCTGGACACTCTGGCTACAAATCAAGTAGACTTCGAGAAGTAGCAGGAGCAGATCATCACAATTATGACCATCTTGATCTCTAAGATTGATGTCATTGCACCACCACCCCCTCCACTATCTGATTTTTTAGTATAAGGAGTCTCCTACCTCACATTATTTTTCTTTATGTTGCCTTTACAGTGGTTGCTGAGGATTGCAACTTTTGAAGTGTGGGGTAGGGGATAATTTTTGGACAATGATTATTTTGTGGATAATAGTTGCAATTTAGTGATTTTGTGAAGATTTTTTTTTTGTGAAGAACTAGTGCTAACCATCACTGAAGATGATTTTTTTTAAAGGCTTGTAAAAGTTTTCTTTGTGCAAATTGTTGGAAAGGAAAAGACTAGGTTTCAAAAGCTAAAACTCAGTTAAATCCTTGAACCACAACTTATTGTTTTTAGTTATTTTTCTTTTAAGTTTGGAAAATTTTATCAATTGTTTAAGTACATTTTTATTTTTAGTAAGTTGTTGCATTTTTAAAGTGTTCTTTAGTTTTAATTAATAGTATCTTTTCCTAGTTCAAGTTTATTTTATGCTTTAGTTATCTTTTTATGCTTTGCTCTTAATAGTTTATTTTTGTTCTAGTGTTTATTTTTCCTTCACTTTAAAGTTTTGAATTATAAGTTTTTGGGTTGTTGAGTTGTTATTTGTTAATTACATTTTGATCTTAAGTTTGCCTAGTTAACCTTGTTAGAATTAATTTGAACTCCAATGTTGTTGAACTGTTAGTTTATAGAGAGCAGTAAAATGTTCAACAAAAATCTTTCTTAAATCAATCTCAATTAGTTGTATACTATTCAATTTCAACATCAATGAGCATAATAGGCTGATTTTGTGAAAATTTATGAAAAAAAAACTAGTGAGTGAGAGCAGTTAAGTGAAGGAATTCTGGAATAGCTAGAACCTTCCTCATCACCCTTCGAAATGAACATTCAACTCAGGCAAATTTAAGACATAACCTAGGTAGCCTTTCTTTGGTAGCCACTTTGAAATGACTTTTCATCAACCCTGTGAATTATGTTTACCTTTGATAGCCCCTTGAGCTGAATTGGTATGCTAAAGGTGTACTGTTTAATTCTTTTTGATTACACTCATAAATTGGACCCCATAACTCAAAAGCCATTGTCTTTCCTATTTTAGAATTGGCCACTCTAGATAGGGTAGTTTGGTGCAAAATGAGTAATGATAATTGACCTAATCAGTCTAAGGTTGTTAAATCTGTGGAAAAGGGGTAGTAGGAGCTATGATATAATGATCCTAAGGCTCTGCTAAATTTTTAAAAGTTTCAAGAGTTGTAGGTACCTCACGGTCAATAGGAAAACATGCTGACCATGACCTTATTTCAAAAAAATCATAAACATATAATGGTTTTGTTGCATAAATTTTAATTACTACTACAATAAATAAGTGTAGGGTGCCTAGCACTTAAGAGGAGCCATTAAAGGTTGGGGTAGTCCAAGAGACAAAATTTTGAATTTATTCTTCCTCTGTAACTATGAATCTAATTGATGTCTTTTGGAATTCAGATGTTAAATTTTGTTAGTAAGAGTAGCATTTAAAGGAAAGTTGTTGATGTTTAGAAAGTTAGGTGGTACTTATGGTAGCATGGCCAATTCTGATTTGCTAACTTTATCCTTTCCTTGGACCCAATACCCTAACCTTGTTACTACCTTAATCTAAGATCTAGTGATCCTATTTTGCTTTGAGTTCTTTTAGTAGAGATGACCTTTGTGGTTCAGGTGCTAAAGGAGAGGCCTATGGTTGTTTCAAGTTTCAAGTGCAAAACCATCATATTCTTTTTTCTACTCAAATTGTTGGAGTTCACTGGTATTTTTTGTTTTGAAAATGATAAACTTATTTTGGCCTAACACATACGCACAAGAAATTTTTTGTTATTGTAAGGCCCCTAACATGACCCTAGTTAGAAATGCGTGCTTTTAATAGGGTTATATTTAATTGTGAATTAAATTAAGAATGTGAATTTCATATATAATTATAGGGCTAGTGATAATTGCATTTTATTATATTAATTTCATGAAAAATTATTTAATATATTAATACCCAAAGGCATAATTGAAGCATGGAATGCTAATTGAGAGGTTAATTTGTTATTAGGGCATTTTAAGGGTCAAATGTAAATAAAGAAAAGAATGGAGTGGTTAATTTAAGAGAAGAAATAAATGGAGAGGTCAAATATTAACATGCAAAAAGGTGAGAGGCTTAAGTGGGACATGCAAAAAAAGGAATGATTTTAAAGGGAATTTTCCCTTGCCTTTATAAATAGTCAATCATAAGAAGAGAGAGAGTGTGTGGGGTGGAATTTTCTTGAAAGAAATCTGAGTTTTCTTTCTTCGTTACCTCAAAGACATTGTTAAATCTCTCTATAAGAAATCCTTGAAAAAAATTATTGCATGTGGAATTAATCAGGGGTAATTAGTGTAAACATTCAGGTAAGCATATTAATTTGATAGTTCATCATCTTCTTCTTATTTTTTTTGGGGATTGAGTAAGTAAAATGCTGGAAATTATTGTTAAATGGATGAGTTGTTGTGAAAGGAGAAGAAGAAAGTGAAAAGGAGAAAGGGAAAGGAAAAGGAAAAGCTTAAGATTGAGGCTAGGGGAATTTTAAGCAACGGTATGGGATTAGGATTCTCCTACTTTCTTGTGGATGATTTTGTTATAAACATGATGTATATGATTTGAATTTTGAACAATTAAAAAGAGGACAAGATTTAGGAAGTGTTGCTTTAAGACATGTTATGACACATAGTGAACTAGTGACTATAATTATAACATAAGTTGAATTAGAAAAATCAAATTAAGATAATTCTAATTTTTAAGGTTACATAAGATATATACCTACAAATTTGTAGAAGATATCTAGCCCTAATTATGCCTTTAAGTCATCCTTAAAATTTATTGAATTTTGGTTGAGCTGTTAATTTTGGTTCTCGAACAGCTTTTGGAAAATGTGATGTAATTCCTTGTATAATGGTCAAAATGCTATAATTTTAAATTATATGCAAAATAGACATATAAATAAACACTTTTTTATGAATGAAGCATTGTCTAATTCTATTTGTATAAATGTCTAATGTTAGCTTGAAATTTGTGGAAACTAGTTGCACTATTAAGGAATAGACTTTGGTATTTCGAGCATAAATCATGGTACAGGAATCAAAATGCTATGCTGTAAAATTTGGGGTAAACTAGATACCTAGGATCAGAACTTTTTTGAAGGAATATTAGTCTAATTCATTCTCTATTTTATTTTATGAATTTTACAAATGGTAATATTAACTATTTTTGATTTTATGAATAGCCTATGGTGTATCTTGTCTATCTCGAATTATAGATGTGATATTGAGATGAATTTTGATGTTTTAGAAAATCGAAACATATGGGCATGAATTTGTAGAAGGTCACTTGACCTAAAAGTAACTTTTTCCAAATCAAAAAGGGCACCTAATTTGGATCCAAAATGTTGCCCCTGTACAAAGTTGTGTAAGAAGAATTTTTAATTTATCTTCTATATTGGTTTAAATGTATTTATGCTAAAAATGTGTTTGTATGAAAACACAATATTGAATTGGATATGGCATGTGATATTATTATTGATAAAATTCCATATATATACATATTCATATATGTACATAAGTAAAGATTATTGACAATTATATCAAATATGCATATGTGATTGAATTGATATACTTGCTTGTTATATCCAAAATGATTTACAGGCATGTACTCTTATGAAGAGTGTCGGAATTTAATGGTTACATGCATCACATACATGAGCGGAATTTTAAATTTTTTTAACCATTAGATCTGATCTTGCCATGAATACACAATATAACTATATGAGAATAAGAAAAATCACCTTTGATTTTTGTTGAACAGTTGATTTTACTTCGCACCGGGTTGTCGCAAACCACAGAGTCCAAAATCGAACACCTCCAATGAGTAATCCACACTAGAGAGGGGTAAATTGAACCAACAAATGGTGTTCAACTAGGGATGGCCGAAATCCAAGAGGCTAGCAATGGAAGTGGCGCAAAAAGGGAGAGAGAATTAAGAGAAAAAGACTTTCCTTTTGTTTTAATCACTTAACCCTAATTCTCATTAGTTGGCCTTTTATAGTTAGGTTAAAATTCCAACTCCTTAATGAGATTGGGCTCTTTAAAATTGCTGGAGAATTATTAATTGGGCTTCTAGAATTAATTATAATCATTTGGGCTTAATTAAATCCAAATTAAATCTTTTCATAAAAGACCATGCACAAAATCCACAAACTAGGCCATTTGTGCATCTAATTGGATTTAAATATCCAAATGGATTCCAAATCCAACCAAATTAAATATATGAGTTCCATAACACTTATGTAACATATATAAATTAATTTGGTCCAAGAAAAAGCCCTCTAAGCCCTTCTGTATGGAGTTGGCGTGTAGCCCTCTTCTGGAGGGCTTCCTCCAACTTCTTCATTCCTTTGGCCCTTTATAATTTCTCCAATGGTCCTATTAATTATTATATCAGTCCTATAACACTTATAGTAGTCTTATAACACTTATAAGACAATAATAATTAATCATGAAATACATTATTTCATTTAGGTCCAATAGACATTATTCTCTATATGTGTGTGACCTATTGGGTTCCTGTCCATGTTGGCAGTATAATATGTAATTGTGAGTTCTATTCAAAACTCACATGATTTAAACTCCTTTAAACTATTTTATCAATCTCTATTGATATTTTGATACATCATTATACAAGTCATGATTGGCCTCTAGCTAGGCATCATGACTACCCAAATGTCAGGAAAGTCATGTGGTTTGACTGTACCCTTCAATAGAAACAGTTGCCGTGCAATTACTCCTTTCACCACTCTTATCTCAATTAGATTCTGAGTATGGATTTCTGTCAACTCATATAAATCTAATTATGTATGTTCTATTAATTTAACCATTGTTCCTAAAATTCCCTTCATGGATCTCCATCCATCTCGGCATATTACTCTGGCCAGAGATTCACTGAACAAGGTAATTATAGAATCATGTGAGATAACTTCCCTTGTTAAATCTGGGATGGTGAATCCTTTGTCAATCACTCAACTATCTTCAAGTAGGTCATGATATACCCAATCTCCTAACTATGTTCACTCCCAGTTGGAAGTAATCAGTTATGGAGTCAAAGTATACCACTTGCTACTTAAGATAACTTTGGTGATCTCAAGTCTAAGGATACTTGCACAACTGCTATGAAGAGATTCCTCACTGACATAGATTTAACATCCATATGAGGATTCTCTTTGCAGGTCTCCAATGAACTTGTTCCTCTAACAAGCATCCACATGTTAGCATTGATTATCATCCATAATCACAATTATGAGAACCATTGCTTGAACCATTCAAGAAGCATAACATGTGCTAGTCTGTCCGAATTAACAATGTCCTATCTTGTTAATTCTATGACTAGGGATATTTAGATATTAACATATTTGCATGCAATAGACATCTCACATCATGAACACCTTCATGATTGCCTTTGCACTATGTTTATAATATCTAGGACTTCATTCATTAATTTAAGATTTACAAACTCATGTATTCAAACACAGCATTAATAAATGAATGATGCCTTTTATTAAGAATATAAATTTCATACATATGAAAAACATCCCTTTTACATGGGCTCTAGGGCATACTCTCTAACAATCTCCCACTTGCACTAGAGCCAATCACTCATATGTCTCAGACCCATGCTATTTATATGGTGATCATGCTTTATCTGGGAAAGTGCTTTAGAGAGGGGATCCGGCACATTGTCATCTGTGGGAACCCTTTCTATTTTCACATCATTTCTAGCTACTATTTCCCTTATGAGATGGTAGCGTCTGAGAACATGCTTGGATCGCTGATGAGACCGTGGTTCGTTTGCTTGCGCAATGGCTCCATTGTTGTCACAATATAAAGGAATCGGATCAACAATGCTAGGCACCACTCCTAGTTCGGTTATGAACTTTTTGATCCAGACTGCTTCTTTGGCTGCTTCTGAAGCAGCAATGTACTCAGCTTCCATCGTGGAATCAGCAGTTGTTTCTTGTTTGGAACTTTTCCAACTAACTGCTCCTCCTCCCATTATGAACACATAACCAGATTGTGATTTACAATCATCTTTGTCAGATTGGAAGCTGGCATCTGTATACCCGTTTACTTCCAAACTGCCCTCTCCATATACCAAGAATATATCCTTAGCCTTCTCAAGTACTTAAGAATATTCTTGACAGCTGCCCAATGTTCCTCTCCAAAATTAGATTGGAATCTGCTTGTGACACTCAAAGCAAATGCTACATCTGGACGTGTACATAACATAGCATACATGATAGAACCAATTGCAGATGCATATGGTATTCTATTCATGCTCTCTCTATCCTCCAGTGTCTGTGGACACATAGACTAAGAAAGGTGTTTCCCATGCACCATAGGTATAAACCCTTTCTTAGAGAGATCCATATTGAACCTCTTCAATACTTTATCTATATATGTACTCTGAGAAAGACCTAGCAACTTATTGGATCTATCTCTATAGATCCTTATTCCCATAATATAGGATGCTTATCCAAGGTCTTTCATGGAGAATTGCTTGGATAACCATATTTTAACAGATTGGAGAAGAGAAATGTCATTTCCCATGATCAATATGTCATCTACATATAGAACTAGGAAGACAATTGCACTCCCACTGACCCTTTTATACACACAAGGTTCATCTTCATTCTGTGAGAAACCAAACTCTTTTATTGTCTTATTGAATTGTATGTTCCAGCTCCTAGAGGCTTGCTTCAATCCATAAATGGATCTTTGAAGTTTGCATACCTTTTCGCCATTTCCTGATGTGAATCCTTCTGGTTGTGTCATATACACATCCTCGGTAAGATTTCCATTAAGGAAAGTTGTCTTCACATCCATCTGCCAAATCTCATAATCATAATGAGCTGCAATGGCTAAAAGTATTCTTATAGACTTAAGCATTGCTACAGGAGAAAAAGTTTCATCATAGTCAACACCTTCTTTTTGACGATAACCTTTTGCTACTAAGCGAGCTTTATAGGTAACTATATTACCTTCCATGTCAGTCTTCTTTTTGAAGACCCATTTGCACCCTATGGGTTTTATCCCTTCAGGTGGTTGAGTTAAAGTCCATACTTTATTCTCATACATGGAATCCATTTCGGACTGCATAGCCTTAAGCCATAAATCACGTTCTGAACTGTTCAAAACTTCTTGATAGCTTGTAGGCTCATTGTCCTCTACTACAGTTATGCCTCCATCCGAATCAATGTGAAATCCATATCTCACAGGGATAGAACGCATCCTAGTAGATCTTCTAGGATTTTGTGTATAATCAAGTTCAACTGTGATTTCATCATTATGAAATTCAGTTTCGGGTTCAATCGATTGATCATCTTCTATTTGTTGGTCTTGAACTTCACCAAGCTCAATTTTACTCCCACTATCCTCTCGTAGGAGAAATTCTCTTTCCAAGAAGATAGCATGCCTTGAAACAAACACCTTTTGTTCTAAGGGATGATAGAAATAATATCCAAACGTTTCTTTTGGATATCCCACAAATAAACATTTGTCAGACTTAACATCCAGTTTGTCTGACATAGTCCTCTTCACATAAGTAGGACAACCCCATACATTCATATGAGAAAGCATGGGTTTCTTGTTAGTCCACATCTCATATGGAGTAACATCAACCGATTTACTAGAAACTCTATTTAACACATAAACAGCAGTTTCTAGTGCATATCCCCAAAAGGACTTAGGCAAGTCCGCTCGGCTCATCATTGATCGAACCATATCTAATAGTGTTTGATTCCTCCTTTCGGATACACCATTATGTTGTGGTGTATATGGAGGAGTCCATTGAGATAAAATCCCATTATCTCTAAGATAATCCTGAAACTCTTGACTTAAGTATTCTCCACCTTGATCTGATCTAAGTGTTTTGATACTTTTGCCAAGTTGTTTCTCTACTTCATTTCTGAATTCTTTGAACTTTTCAAATGCTTCAGACTTATATTTCATTAGATAGATGTATCCAAACCTGGAATAATCATCTATGAAAGTAATGAAGTAGGAGTAACCTCCTCTAGCATGTGTAGTCATTGGACCACATACATCTTAATATACTAAGTCCAAAACCATTTTAGCTCGTTCTCCTTTACCAACAAAGGGAGCTTTTGTCATTTTTCCCAATAAACAAGATTCGCATGTATCAAATGATTCATAATCAAATGATCCCAAATCACCTGACTTGTGCAATTTGGTCATGCATTTTTCATTTATGTGGCCTAAACGACAATGCCATAAGTATGAGGTATTTAGATTATCATGTTTCATTCTCTTGGTATCCACATTATGTACTTCTTTAATTAAATCAAGAACAAATATACCATTCTCAATGATAGCTTTTGCATAAAATATATTGTTCTTAAAAATGTAAAAACATTTGTCCTTTAAAGAAATATCATAATCGTTCATCAAACAACTGAAAGAAATAATACTCTTGGACAAAGCTGGAACATAATAACAATTATTTAATTCCAGTACTAATCCACTAGGAAGAGGCAAATAGTAAGTCCCCACAACTATTGTAGATATGTTTTGTCTAGTAGCTGACTGCAAACATATCTCTGCCTTTCCAACTCTTCTAAAGCTTCTAAGCCCCTGTAGATCATTACATAAATGAGATCCACATCCGGTATCTAATACCCAAGATTGTTTTGAAGCAATAGAATAAGTATTAATTTCAATCATATGAATACCTGAAGTAGAAGCATCAGCTTGCTTCTTCTCCTTGAGAGAATCTAGATAGGCCTTGCAGTTACGCTTCCAATGACCATCCTTTCCACAATGGAAGCAAGTTCCTTTGGGATTCTCTTTCTTGGCAACCTTCTTCTTAGAGATCCCACCATTCTTTGGCTGCGCCTTGGTTATCTTCTTCTTCTTCTGCTTCTTGCCTTTAGCAGAAGTGACAACCATGACACTTTTTGGATCCTTCTTAAATGATCCATCAGCTGTCTTGAGCATATTGATTAACTCAGGAATGGATACTTGGATCTTGTTCATGTTAAAGTTAAGCACAAAAGGTGCATAACTTGGAGCCAATGAGTACAAGATTAAATCTATGTATAGATCATTATCCATAACATAGCCAAGTCTACTCAAATGCTCAATATACCCATACATCTTCAATGCATGAGTAGCAGCAAAAGTGCCTTCCACCATTTTGCAGCTAAATAGAGCTCGAGCAATCTCATATTGCTCAGTTCTAGCCTGAGAAGAATAGAGCTCCTCTAGATGCAAAACGATGGTTCTAGCATCCATCATTTCATGTTGCTTCTGAAGCTCCGAGGACATAGCACCCAGCATCAGACATGCTGTTGTTTCACTATCCTCCATGTATTTTCAATAAATGCCTTTGATCTCATCAATGGCATCATCTGATGGACGTGGTGGTGGATCTTTATCCAAGACATAGTGGATCTTTTCAGCTCTGAGAACAATTCTCACTTGTCTGATCCAGTCAGAATAGTTGTTGCCAACCAGCTTGTTATCCAAGATTGATCGTATGTTAATGTTTGATGTGCTCATGATGATGACCTAGATGTGAAAAAGAAAAGATATGAGAGTATGTTTATATATATATATGCATTAATAAGGTCTTTAATTAATCCATTTACTCCCACTATTTTATTGCGAATTAATAGCCCTCACTATATAATCCGAGAAAACCCGATGGTTTTCTTAGTGGGCCAATATCCAATCCTTGATATGTAATTTGACCTTGACTGTGGTCAACAAGCCAAATTTCATACCCTTGAAAGGTAGGTATCTTTATACCAATTGTGTCTCTACACAACTATTGGATCATTAGGTTATCAACTCTTGATGCATGCATATCATATATGCATTCCCTAATCTTGCCTCTAGAACCATTAGCCTTGACTGTGGTCAACAAACTAATGGGCTAGCTAAGATGACCCATTTAATTAGATTTGAACATATTCAATATAATGTGAGCTTGACTGTGGTCAACAACCCACACTATAAAGAACTCTGGTTCTCCTCAAATTAATGGAAGGCTTATATACCTTAGTATTTGTTTGAGGGTTTTAGTTAATTAAGTCTCATCATACATGGTTGGCATACATTGGTATGCATCCTATATCTATCACATAAATATAAGCATACAAATATGGTATAGTTATGGACTTCACTACATTGATTTCCCCGAGCCAAGAGGGAAATCAAAAGGTCACACCTAGGTAGTATGCATGATTCAAACAAGAAAATAATTACATTATCTTCAAGCTTGTTGGATCTCCATCCGGCCCATCTTGCTCCTTGATATTGGTCTCCATCTCTATTTCTAATTCTAATCTAAGTAATCTAATTACATATTACAATTTGAAATGAAATACAAACCAAAAACAAGTGGCCGGGACATGAAAGTCCTCATTGGGCCAAAACATGCATTATGCTCAATTACATTGGGCTTTGTCCATAACTAACCATCATGCCAATCATTCACCCTTATATGCCTCTCTAATGCATAAATAAATGGATTACTAACTTTGTTTCAACCTTTGAAACTATATTTTGAGTTATTTAATGATGTGATCAAATTAGGAAACTTTTTCCATTTTGGAAACTTTCATTTTAGGAAACCTTTTTGCATGAATGTGTTCTTGCCTTAATAATCAATCAAATTGATTATTAATTAATTATAAATTGATTATTTAATTAATTAATCATATTAAATAATTAAAAGAATCAATTTTGGGCTTAAATAAGTGTAGGCCGAAACCCATAGAAGAAAAACCCTAAGTGTGTTCACACACAAACTAGTTTTGTGTTATTTGGACCATTTGGGCCTTTTGGAATGAGCTAAGCCCACTCCAGCCCTTAAAACCCATTAATAAACTTAATTAATGTTTATAATAGTTAATTTAAATCAGCTCCTTGGGCCCACCAAGTCATTCACTAATTTAAACCAAGTCCGTAAACATAATTAAGCCCATTAAGTGGTTTTAATGAATTAAAATTAATCAAATTAATTTAAGGCCCATTTTAATTAATCCAATTAATTAAAAACACTTTAATATATCATATATATCAGATTTAAAAGATCAAAAGTCGTTCTAACCAAGAACACTTCAAGAACACACGAAGAACACCAATTTATCGAACTTTTCGACAAAACTAGTTTTCATGCAAAACTTGTTCGATTTTAGTTCCGTTCGATCCTACGGCTTAATATCACATATTAAACACATAAAATATCATCTAAATGATTTTTAAATGGATCCATAAGAAATTAAATTAGAACAGCCCCTACATTACCTAGGGTTTCACGCCAAACCCTAATGAGTTTCACGCCAAACCCTTATGTTAATCATTAAAAAATTTCGTTTTTGTTTCCACCATATTTATTTGATCACACATACAACCAGAAATCAATATTTCTCATTCATGAACAATCAAATCTAATATTTTAAAGTTCATGAAATAAATAACTCAAAACAAAACAAAACTTATTCCGCAGAAAAATATAGAATTGTATATCCATGGCAAAACCGTGGCTCTGATACCATGTTGGAATTTAATGGTTACATGCATCACATACATGAGCGAAATTTTAAATTTTTTTAACCATTAGATCTGATCTTGCCATGAATACACAATATAACTATATGAGAATAAGAAAAATCACCTTTGATTTTTGTTGAACAGTTGATTTTACTTCGCAACGGGTTGTCGCAAACCACAGTGTCCAAAATCGAACACCTCCAATGAGTAATCCACACTAGAGAGGGGTAAATTGAACCAAAAAATTGGTGTTCAACTAGGGCTGGCCGAAATCCAAGAGGCTAGCAATGGAAGTGGCGCAAAAAGGGAGAGAGAATTAAGAGAAAAAGACTTTCCTTTTGTTTTAATCACTTAACCCTAATTCTCATTAGTTGGCCTTTTATAGTTAGGTTAAAATTCCAACTCCTTAATGAGATTGGGCTCTTTAAAATTGCTGGAGAATTATTAATTGGGCTTCTGGAATTAATTATAATCATTTGGGCTTAATTAAATCCAAATTAAATCTTTTCATAAAAGACCATGCACAAAATCCACAAACTAGGCCCTTTGTGCATCTAATTGGATTTAAATATCCAAATGGATTCCAAATCCAACCAAATTAAATATGTGAGTTCCATAACACTTATTTAACATATATAAATTAATTTGGTCTAAGAAAAAGCCCTCTAAGCCCTTCTGTATGGAGTTGGCGTGTAGCCCTCTTCTGGAGGGCTTCCTCCAACTTCTTCATTCCTTTGGCTCTTTATAATTTCTCCAATGGTCCTATTAATTATTATATCAGTCCTATAACACTTATAGTAGTCTTATAACACTTATAAGACAATAATAATTAATCATGAAATACATTATTTCATTTAGGTCCAATTTACAAAACATTTCTCAAAAGTTTCGCGGACAATTTTATTTGATCATAATTAATTAAACTCTTTAATTAATTATTATCATATTCTCCTCTCTACCTTTATAATAATATCGAATATTATTATCCTTGTCATTTTACTATTTTACCCTTTTCTCTATATGTGTGTGACCTATTGGGTTCCTGTCCATGTTGGCAGTATAATATGTAATTGTGAGTTCTATTCAAAACTCACATGATTTAAACTCCTTTAAATCATTTTATCAATCTCTATTGATATTTTGATACATCATTATACAAGTCATGATTGGCCTCTAGCTAGGCATCATGACTACCTAAATGTCAGGAAAGTCATGTGGTTTGACTGTACCCTTCCATAGAAACAGTTACCGTGCAATTACTCCTTTCACCACTCTTATCTCAATTAGATTCTGAGTATGGATTTCTGTCAACTCATATAAATCTAATTATGTATGTTCTATTAATTTAACCATTGTTCCTAAAATGCCCTTCATGGATCTCCATCCATCTCGGCATATTACTCTGGCCAGAGATTCACTGAACAAGGTAATTATAGAATCATGTGAGATAACTTCCCTTGTTAAATCTGGGATGGTGAATCCTTTGTCAATCACTCAACTATCTTCAAGTAGGTCATGATATACCCAATCTCCTAACTATGTTCACTCCCAGTTGGAAGTAATCAGTTATGGAGTCAAAGTATACCACTTGCTACTTAAGATAACTTTGGTGATCTCAAGTCTAAGGATACTTGCACAACTGCTATGAAGAGATTCCTCACTGACATAGATTTAATATCCATATGAGGATTCTCTTTGCAGGTCTCCAATGAACTTGTTCCTCTAACAAGCATCCACATGTTAGCATTGATTATCATCCATAATCACAATTATGAGAACCATTGCTTGAACCATTCAAGAAGCATAACATGTGCTAGTCTGTCCGAATTAACAATGTCCTATCTTGTTAATTCTATGACTAGGGATATTTAGATATTAACATATTTGCATGCAATAGACATCTCACATCATGAACACCTTCATGATTGCCTTTGCACTGTGTTTATAATATCTAGGACTTCATTCATTAATTTAAGATTTACAAACTCATGTATTCAAACACAGCATTAATAAATGAATGATGCCTTTTATTAAGAATATAAATTTCATACATATGAAAAACATCCCTTTTACATGGGCTCTAGGGCATACTCTCTAACAAAGAGTAAATGTGTATTTTAACATGCACTTATACTATGAAATGAGAAATACATTAGTATGGCCATATTCACATGTAGTGCCTTAATGTTATCATGTTAAATTACATATTATGATGATATATGCTCAATTGTCAATATTTTTATTGTTATATGCCTATATGAATTCATGTATATATATATATATTAGTGATTGTGAATCTTTTTACATGATCACATACATATGATGTGTTATAATGTAAAGTTCTTCCAATGAGGCATGTTTTATGATGAGCATTTGAATAGGTATGATAGATTACTTAGCCGATATAGCATGATTATGCTAATATGCAATATCCAATGATAGTGTGTTACAAAGTATTAATTAAGGTAGATGTTTGACACATATATGATCCTATTAAAATATATAGCTGATTATTTGGGATCTACTAGACTATAATAGAGAACAAATAGGGTAAACTATAAGTAAAACGGAGGTATAGTGGCATAAAACCAAATTGTATGTGTCAGTACCATACTATGTGGGTTATTATAAAACAGAATGGTAGTAACAATGTACATATTGTGTAAGGAACATCGGATTTATAGACATGATATACTAGATGAGTAAATCATCATGTCAGACAAAAAAAAAGTTTTACAATAGGATCATTATATAAGGACATGATTGAATGATCATTTTGGGATGAAATGACCACAATAATTGTGTTATATTGATCAAATATATATATATATATATATATATACACACACACCTAAGCATTATCTTTACATGAATATTTATGGATATGTTTAACTACAGGGATCTATAGGTCATAGATTAGTACTATCGAATGGATGCCTATTGGTTGAATTACTATAAACTGTAGAGAGTAGCCATAGGTCCTTATAGCTTCTTTAGTTTATATGTGACATTTGCAAGAATACTTGTTCACACTTGAGACATATAGATTATGGATTGTATGCTTACATGCATGTTCCTTCATGATGAAATCCATAGCTATAGTGTGAAGCATTTGCACGTTTCTGCATATGTTTATATGTATTTGTGTAATTATATATGTGAGTATGATAAAGACTATACTTATATATGAGTCGATATTAAAACACTGTGGAATGGTATAAGCAGGTAATATTCTTAATTTGGGGGTGAATTTATACCTTATAATATGTTATGATTATATGTACCTAATATATATGTACCCATCGGGTGTGAATGTAAGATGAGATAAGTAAGTACAAGGTGTATGGAAGATATTCATGACAAATCATAAAGGTACGTTTTCCTATGATGATAATATGTTTAAGTGATGGTACATACACGTGTAATTTATATGAATTACACTTTCATAAATACAATATTATAAATGCTTAAGCAAGCATGATTATTAATAAGTACATCCAACTATACCTTTAAGATCATATTGTATGTTTGGAATGATATATATAAAGTGGATAAATATGCTAATGAGTATCATGTTATGTATTAGTGATGAAACACATGCCCTTAGGTGGGTTACATGTACAGTACACTTATACTAAGCATACGATCAAGGTTAGAGTATATTCCTCTTTTAAAGAGATTTGTTTACTATTAAAGGCCACACATTTTTGCAGTGTTTTGTGAAATTATACAGCTACCATGATATGTGTTCACAAACAATCTTGGATATATTCATATGTGCATATATTTGACTAATATCTTATATTTTTGCATATAATATTATGAATGGAAGATTGTGTTGTAAAAGAATAACTCGTTATTTTAAAGTGTAGTTGAGCATAGTTTAAGCCTGCAACTATAGTTTAATTATGGATAGATAGGCGCCTATAGGGATATTGCAGCTGCCATCGTTGACCTGATTAGCTCTAAAGTATAGTTAATCCTATTGGATTATGAATAGCCTCGTTTGGGTCCATTTGATCGGTCTACCGTATAGTCGACCCCATTTGGGTCTATAATTTTGATATCTTTGGATATCCAAGGTATCCACCATTCCCATTATCAACCCTCGAAACTTAAGCAGGCTAAAAATATAAATATAATACAAGTATTAAAGTAATAGTGAACTACAGTTATTCATTGAATTCATGGTTTCCTTTAATTGCTTAAAACCTTTCACAAGCTTCAATGCTCATAGTATAAAAAACAATTATATGATGTATGTATGCGGAGTTAATGGTTGAGTTTTATTAATACATTGATCAGATGTTATTATTGGATTACATGATTGTTTTTTTACTACAGATAATTATATATCAAGTACATACGCTCAGAGTATATCAATTAATTGCTTGACTTATGTATGTTGAGATATTTATTTATCTTTGTTGTGTTATTGTTAATATAGCTTGAGTAGTTGCAAAAATTAAAAGCTTATTATCATTGATATCTTGTGATATACATGAATTGATAGTACAAGCTTAAATTGATAAAGTAAGGAAAGTATTTTTATAATTTAAAAGACTCGGGAAACATAATCCTTTGTAAATTGCTCTTCTTCATATTATGTTTACATGAAAATCCAAGTTTTTATATATATAGAAATGTATAGAAAATGGCATAACGTCACTGTTAGGTATAGGTGTCATTTTATTAATTTGTTATGAGTCATACTCAACTTATGAACTTAATTTTGATTAAACGTATAACATGGTTGTTATATGCTACTAATACCTAGAATATCTATACATATGATTTATAAAACATGAAATTTACATAAGCTACTTTTGTAACCAAGATTGATTTACAGGCATAGAGAAGATAAACTCACAATGTGTTTTCTTAATTGCTACACCGATAAATCACAGTATGGCCTTAAGCATAGTATTTTTGCATGGCTTATGCAAGCAAGATGGGTTTTATTTGTATTTTAGAATTTTTGTAGCATGTTATCTAATGTTACTTATGGTGAACTCATAACTATATTGATTAACTCTTAATGCTAGCACATAATTTGATGATTTCCATAGAAGATTATGCATAGTTTTAAATTATTCCCCACTAAGCTTTTTAGCTTAGCATGGGTTTTATCCGTGCAGGTTTCCAAGTCAAGAATTTTGTTCAAGTTTGATATCAATGGTGGGTTGGCCAACACAAGATATGAAGGTAGAGAGGGAGATCAAGTATAGTTAAAGGTTTTAAGGTTAAAAAAAAATTTATACCTCAATGTGAATGTAAAGTGATTGAACAAGTGGTGTTCATTATGCTTGATATGTATGCTACTTCACATATCTGTTTAAGGATACCAATTGAGTTTATATCTTATCTAATGACTTAAGTTCAGTTGTGAAAGCGTTTATCAGAATAGGGTGTTACAGTTATAATTTGAATGAGTTGGTTTGATTAAATTCTTCGTTTTGAGTATCTTTTGCTGCACATTATCCAGGTTTCTCTAAATTCCATTATTTTAAATTGGAGTTTGAGTTTTCAAGGTTATGGATGATTTAGTTGCTTGAGGAAAAGCAAGGTCTAAGTATGGCGTATTTTGATAACTCCAATTCAGTATCTGTTTTTAGTCCTTTTTTAGTCTAGTTTCATTATCTTCTCATTGTCTTTTGCTTTGTTTTTGCTTTAGTTTGATAATTTCTATCTTAATTTAGTTAATCCTAGTTTTTATGAGTTTTAAAGAGCTGTTGATGGAATTTTATGATGAATTGGAAATTTTGCAAGTACCTTATGATCAGCAGGTTTCTTATTGATCGTGACCTGCCTTTTTTGCCAAAACACACCATTTCAAAGAGAGTCACGATCATTAGTGCCATTACTCTTAAAGAAGTGTTTACTGTGACCTAGAAAGCTCTCTATTATAGAACTAAGAAAGAAAGACCTCATAGTTAATAAGTTTTTCATGTTGACCATGAGGTAGCCAAATTTCAATCCATAATGTAAGGGAGAGCTATGTCACAGTCAATAGATTTTTGGTGTTGATCGTGACCCCTATCTAGAAGCTAGTGAAACATTACCTCATGGTTAACAGGTTTATGGTGTTAACCATGACCCATAGCAGTCATTCAAGGAAATTTTAATAGGTTACAGTCAACATGAATTTCCTGTTGACGATGACCCTCTTTGGCCTATATAAATTGGATTTTTTTGCAAAGATTGGGAGTTCTTCTTCCTTTTTAGATTTAGGTTTTCCATTTTCGTTCTTTAATTCTTTCCTTCATTTATATACATATATACTTATATTACACTTAAAGATTGATAAATTTACAACAAAATACTTAGACTAAACACATATCTTAGCTTAGATCTTCATTCTTTCATATTTGGATGCTCATTTACACTGAAGATTTAGAGAAGGAGATTGAAGAAGCTTGGGTTTTAGTTGGGTGTTCTTCTTCCAAGAAAATTTTGGGTTTATTCTTTCCTCTCTCTCATCTTTGTTCTTGTAATAAGTAGTGAGTAGTCCATAGTTGTGTGGGGATCTTTGAATCCCTTATCTAGTGTGAATCTTGAAGAATACTTTAATATTATTATAGATTAATGGTTTATTTCATTGTGGATTCAATTATTCTTTCATTAGTTGTTATTATCTTGAGCTAATTTGTAGTTTTGATGAATGAGTTATCACTTATTATTGCTAGATTTCATGTTTGGGTAGTTAATTGCTATGAATGTATTTATTTCTTTTTCTTTAATCATAATTGATTTGGATTGCTCCAAAATGGCACTCGTAATATGTAGGAATTTTTGATTTTAGGATTAGAGTGTGTAGTGAAATAAATGAGTTTTGGGTTGTTTGGCTCTAGAATTGGAAAGCAACCTAGACTTAGGATTTTAGACTCGTGCTTAGGCTAATTGTAGGGCCTGCTCCAGAATCAAATGCCTTGAAATTAAAGTAGCTTGCTCTGAAATAGGATGCTTGGGTTAAGAGGGTTATCCTGAACTCATTTATATGTATCTTCATGTTAATTGAGTTCACATTTGATTAGGGGAGGATAAGTGAACCCATGCAACTCTATTATATCATTGAATTTTATACTTATGCATTTTCTTTCTTATTTATTCCATAGAAAATTTACTTCAAAAAAATTCTTTTATTATTATTCTTTTTGAATGCCATTTAGTTGATAGGTTATTCACGCATAAAAATTTGGGAATTCTTTAGCATATAATTAATTTTCACTGCTTACATTCTCAATCCCTTGGGTACGATATTCGTGGGTCCTAACTATACCCCACTATATTACTTGATGATTCATTGCGCTTGTTGAACACGTGTCAATAAGATATATTTATATATGATTATATGTCTTGGAGATTATTGATATTTTCTCTATACACAAGGATTCAATTTTATTAACTTAAAGTTCTATGATTTTAAAATGACTTCGATGAACATAGATCAATATTATCATGCGTTTAAGAAAGTTAAGTAAAACATAATGATTAATTGAGTTTGAAATAAAGGAACTCAAGAATTATAATTGAGGTATGTGAATATTTGTTAAGTAAATTATAACTAAGAGGAACTTTTATAGGTGTTTGGCATTGAATACAAGATTAATTTGATAATGTAAATAATTTCAAATGGTTATGATATGGATAATGTTATATCAAATGATTGGATTTCTATGCTCAAACATATGCTTTGTGTGTGTACATTTTAATGGCCTTCAAAGAGGTTGTTTACATGTTTATTATCCCCACTAAGCTTTATAGCTTAGCACGGGTGTTTTATTCGTGTAGGTTGCAAGAAATGATTTTCTTCTCAGGGATAATATCTGCAGCAGGACGACCAACACAAGTCAAAAACATAGAGAATAAAAGTATAGACTTTTATTTGGGTTCTTTTGGTTAAAAGTTTTTATTGGTATTGGAAGTTGTGTATGTAAATATGCCTAACAATTGTATTTTTATAATGTGTAAAGAGACTCTTCAAGTATATAGTAAAGTTTTTAATAGTATAGTACTTATGGTTAGATTAAGTTTCATATTAAGATCTTTGTATACTATTTTTATGGTATAATAGTGTAGAAAAGCATGTTTAATGATATAGGATAAAGTGATATAGCTAAGAATTGGTTAAGGGTGCTATAGGAAGCATTAAGGTCTATGTAGATTATAGGGACTTAAGCAAAGCTTGCCCTAAGGATGATTTCCCTTTGCCTCACATAGATGTTTTGATTGATAGTGCAGCCACCTATGCCATGTATAGTTTTTTAGATGGATATACATTGTATAACCATATTCTAAAGAAGATAGTGGATCAAATTAAAGCAACCTTCATAACTAAATAGGGTATATATGCCATTGACTACTTTATCAAGTGGGTCGAAGTATAATCCTTAAAAAAGTTAGATACAAGGGATATGGCTAAGTTCATCGAAAGGAATCTAATATGCAGGTACAATTTGCCTCATCATTTAGTGTCAGATTATAAGTTATAGTTCTTCAATGAAACTAAGCAGATGCTCATTAAGTATAGGGGTTTAGAAGGAGAATTGTTAAAAGGCATTTGATGTCATCAGGGATTACCTATTACATCTGTCAGGTATAATTTTGTCTCAAGTAGGTAAGCCCCTAATTTTGTATTTAGCCATAGAGGATAGTCTAGTTGGGCCAATGATGGCTCAAAAGGATGACTTTGGGATTGAGTATGCAATGTCCTACCTCTATAAGAAAATTATTCCCTATGAAGCAAAGTATACAAAAGTTGAAAAGATCTATCTAATGGTCATATGGGCATTAAAGAAATTAAGACCTACTTCCATTCCTATAGGATACAAGCTATGGCTAACCAAAACCCTCTTAGGTATTTGCAAGAAACGCCCTCACTCCTAGGGAAAATAGAAAGATGTTTAATTCTCTTACAAGATTTTAATATATAATACATTACTAGAAAAATAATTAAAAAGATAGCAGTAGCAAAGTTCCTGGTGGATCAACCGCTAAAAGGTGAGGAGATGATCTATAAATTCCTTGATGAGAACATTGTAGCTATAATAGTCTAGGGTTGGCAGATGTATTTTGATGGGATTATTAAGTACAAAGGAGCAGGAGTATGAGTAATCTTAGTAACCTCAAAAGGAGAGAAAATTTTGTTAGCCAAGAAACTGAGATACAAGGCCACAAATAATAAAGTTGAATATAAAGCATGCATCTTTAGGTTGGAGGCCTTGTTGGCCATCGGGGCAAAGTCCATAGAAGTGTTTGGAGATTTATCTTTTGTAGTCTATCACGTAAAGGTTGAATGGTCAGTGAAGAAGAGAGGTTACTTCCCTATCTTAAATGTTTGAAAGCTTTAAGTAGCCAACTCGAGATTTACACTTTTGGGTATGTAACAAGAGAGGACAATCAACTAGCAGATATAAAGCCTATGTTGATCTCAAGTGCTAATAAATCATGTTTTAAAGATGATCAGATCATGGATATCATGGTGGATGATGGAAAACCTTGGTACTATGACATCCAGAACTATTCAAAAGGGTTAGTATTTCCTAAAGAAGCCATTAAAACGGACCAAAGGATGATACACAAGTTGTCAACTCAGTTCATTATAGTAGGAGGAGTGCTCTACAAGAGACAACCTAATGGAATCTAGCTAAGGTGTCTGGATGAAAAGGAGGCAAGAAGGATAATGGAAGAAGTATAAGCGAGAGTATCTAGAGCCCATATGAATAGTTTAGCCTTAGAACAGAAGATCATGCATCGCGAATTCTTTAGGCTCGTAATGGATACCAATTGTTCTAAGTACATTAGAGAGTGTCAACTATGCTAGCTGTACACATATTTAAGGCATTTACCTATTTTTGATCTATGCAACCTTACATCACCAAGGCCATTCACTGCATAGGGTATAGACATTATGGATATGATTTATCTGCTTGCTTCAAATGGGCAAGTGTTCATTATAAGTGCCATTTACTAATTTATTAAGTGGGTAGAAGCAGAATCTTTTAAAAAACTAGATATAAGGGATATGGCTAAGCTCATCAAAAGGAATCTAATATGAGCTATAATTACCTCATCATTTAGTGTCAGATAATGGCTTATAGTTCTTTGATGAAACCAATTAGTTGCTAATTAAGTATAGGGTTCAACACCATAAGTGTTCTCCTTATAGACCTAAATCAAATATAGCAATCAAGGTGGCTAATAAGAATGTCAAAAGGATTTTGGCTAAGATGGTTCAAACTTATAAAGACTAGGCCGATAAGCTGCCCTTGCATTATGAGGTTACAGGACCATAGCCAGAACATCAACAAGGGCTACTCTATTTTCTTTGGTTTATGGGACAAAAGTAATACTACAAGGAAAAATTGAGCATCAATCTTTGAGGGTAGTCTTAGAAACTGAGTTACCAAAAAATAACAGGCTTGATAGAGGTTGTCACAACTCAACCTGCTAGATGGGGATAGAATGTGGGCATACTATCATAACTAGATTTACAAAAAGAGATTAGCTCGTTCGTTTGGGAGGAAAGTCAAGAGGCACCCTTTGAAGGAGGGTGATCTGGTGTTCAAATAGATAAGGCCTAGAATCCCAGATACCCAAGGCAAATTTAGGCCCATATGAAAGGGAGTTTTTGTGCTTAAGAAGTTATTGTCCAAGGAAGTCACCATTTCATTAGATAATGATGGTAATGGGTTCAAAGAATCGATAAATAAAGATAGATTGAAAAGATTCCATGGCTAAGCTTAAAAGAGAAAAAAAAAGAGAATAAATGCCCCATAAGTTAGAAACTAGAAAACTTTAACCTTGTTAAAATTAGGCACCTCATCAGGGTGAAAATCAAAAAGGGCATCCTAGGTAAAAATTAGAGGGCAAGAGAAAATAATCAATGAGGAAAACCCAAAAGGGTTGATTGATGATAGGAGTTATGATGCTTTTAAAGTTTCACTTTGAGATTAAATAATGTGTTAATGGGATAATATCAAACGCTAATCATATGTACTGAAATTAGGAAGAAACATTATGCATGCATTCATAGCATCATCAATGTATCAAAAAGTATCATAACCTTTTCATATGTTCAGATTTAAAAAGTTTAAATAAAAGCAAAAACATAATACATTATAGTATCTAATCTAGTCTATCTATATCACATCTCTCTCTATATAGGTGCCTAAGATGAGATAGTCTATTGTCAACCGTCGGACTGGTGACCCATTACTTGTACAAGGTAGAAGTGGTGAAGTCACAAGTGCCGATCTTAAAAATAGTAGTCCTTATAGGGAGCCGAGTCCAAATCTTCCGATAATACTCTAACAGGAAAGGAACAACCAGAATGCCACCTCAGAAGCCTAATGGACAACTAACAATGTCTTGTCGATCCCTGAACTAATGAGTATAGTGGGCAGTGACATAAAAGGTATCACGGTGCAATCTACATAGAGGGACACAACCAAATGCTCCATCTTAAACTATGGAAGTGATGGATAGCCAAGTACACCTAAACAAGATGTCATCATCTATCAAATAGGCCAGCCAATTAACTCTATCCTAGATTGAAAGAAACTCGTGTTGTAGGTGTCTAAGAATAACATATTCCATGGGGTAACTGCCCATCGCTCTAACTCAAGGAGGAGGCTCTAACAATAGCTTTAGCTTCTTATGAAGCCTTATCTAAAGAAGAAAAAAGCCGTTGGGGTGAGTTGGATTCATATCAAGCAAAAATAAGGCAAGAAAATACGGAAAAATCTAAAAAGATCCATTTTCCAATAAGAAAAGCTAGTATAAAAACCCATAAAGGGCATACTACCTTTAAAATAAGGACATACCTGAAGCAGTATAGGACTACTAGTGAAACAGGAATGAGGATCATGATGGATAGCATCCAAACCGATGATAATCTCTGCTAAAATCACAGATAAAGGATTGTACCCCTTGCTCATGCAATCCATGATTTTGAATAATGCATAGTCCCAAGTCATCAAGTCATTAGTGCACATCAACAGGCATCGAGTAAAGCAACAGAGCAAAATGACACCAGATTGAAAAGTGGACACATCATCCATTAAGGGCTACAAAAAAAATGTCCTCCCATGAGGTACTACACCTCTACCTTCAAAAAGAAGGATACCGAGACCACAGGCCACCTCTCTAGGATAACTAGGAATGATCACTATAAGAAAATGCTTAAATAGCAATGGAAAATTAGCAACAAAAAAATTTGTTGCTAAGATCGGTGGAAGTTTTTACCTTTAGCAATGGAAATGAAAAATGGTTGTCTTCCGTCGCTAAAAATAGAGGGAACTTTTACCTACAAAATTTAGCAATGAAAATTTGCAACGGAATATTTATACTATTGCTAAATAAAGCACCAGCATAACACAAAAAAAAATTGCAACCGATATCGAATTTGATTGCTAAAATAGCAATGGAAAACATATTTGTTGCTATTTTAGCAAAAAAAAACATTTAGTTGCTAAATAACCAACTAAAATACAACTCAACTGTGAATTAGCAATGGAATTTGTTTTTTATTGCTAAAATAGCAAAGAAATTTTTTTCATTGCTAAAATGACAACAGAAAACACATTCTATTGTTATTTTCATTTTTGCCCTAGGTATAAATAGTCCCTTTGGAGCTGAAATTTTTCTTTGCCTCACCGTCTTGCTTCTTCCTCCTCGTCTTTGCCCTTCTCCCTACCTCACCATCTTGCTTCTTCCTCCTTACCTTATCCCTCACCTTTTGCCTTTCCCTCCCCTTTTGTACCTTATTCTAATCACCCTCTCCCTCCGGTCTCCTTTAGATCTACCTCTATTAGTCTCCAGTGAAATGAGTAAATTCAAAAGTGTTATTCTCTATATATACCTCCATTAGTCTCATCTAGATCTGCCTCCATTAGTCTCTTATTTAGTCTGCCTCTAAATCTATGGCATCTGCTTCTAATTTTGGTTTTTTTTTCTTATTAATTTTTTTTACTCGTTTCCAGTTTCAAGATCTACTTATAGATCTCTTTTTGATTGCATTTTTTAACATGCTCTCCTATTACCATTTTACATATTTGTTGACTGCATTTTTATTTCATTTAGAAAAACTATGTCATTTTGTATTATTTGCTTTCTTTTTCATTTTCATTAAATTTCATTCTTTTATTTTCTTTTTTGTGTTTTGAGGAAGTGAAAGTGTTTGTGTGTGAATCAGTGTTGAAGAATAAAAAAATACTCAACAATTATTAATGGGTTCTATTATAGTTTCTGTGTTTAGATTAGGATTTGATGTTCTAGGGTTTTATTTATTTATTAATTAATCTGAATGGGCAAGCATAGGTATGTTTGAAACATCCATCCTTAGGTTTCAGAACCCCTTCTTTAAGAGGTTTTCTCAAACACAGGACCCGTTAAAGGATGTAAGCTAATTAGGAAAGATAAAGTTAGCTTGCACTCCAACAATATCATGCTTATTAATGTTGCTTATCTAGCTGGATAGTAGAAATCCATATGTTATTCCAAACACATACATCTCCTGTTGATTTGCTTTCATACCTTGGCTTACACCAAATGTACCCCTTTCCAATGTAAGGAAAAGAAATTTGAACTTAATTAGGAAAGTGAAACTGTTGAGGTTTTATAGTTGTACCATAGATAAGATAAGCTAAAAATTTAGTAAGGAAGAGGAAGTTAGGTAGAACAAAAGGTAATTTTCCTATTCATTTAGGTAGAACAAAACATCTACTAAAAACAATTTATTCAATATCAAAATCTATCACAAAATGAGGGAAACAAACAATTTAAATGTATGAAACTATAAAAACCAAAAATGCCACTAAAACTTCAAACTGAAAAATGAAAGCCCAAACATTATTTTTAAGGTTAAAAATGGCAAATTAGAAAGGTTAAAGCCCTAGTAAGAAATGTCCTTCTTGGGACAAGCTTTCAGAAAACATATTATAATAAGCAATCAGACACCTGTAGCAAAAGTTATGATAAAAACAGTCTAGGCCGTAATAAAAATAACACTAACGATGATTTGCTTAATTTGTTGTGAATTTTGCTTGAACTTTTGCACTTTACATTCTGTTTTCTCTTTTCTTGAGTTATAGTAATGGGTTTATCTTTTTCTGTGTTACACTTTAGCTTTGATACAATATCTGTGGCAACACCCAAGGATGGTATCTCTTGAAGTTGTTGTTTTGCTTAAAATTCTTTAGAACATAACTATTGATGGACTGTTATTTAACTATTTTAGTTGTTGTTTTGGTAAAAAAATAACTCTCATAGTTGTTATGATTGCTTTAAAATGAACTACTAAGTTCCTGTCGTTAGTCAAATATCAAATAGATTGTAACTCCTCAAATGGTTGGCTTTTATTTTTGATTATATGTTTTATCTACTTTGATGGCTTCTATAAATGATTTCTCAGAACTATGTTTTGAAATGGAGTTTGTGTGTTTTAAAGCTTTGTATAACTTTACATATCAAAGCATATCTATAACGTAAGAGTATTATAATAATCTTCCCATCTATTACCATATAATTTGCTTTTAATTAATTGCATCACTCAAATTTAAAGAAAGCTATAATTTTGCAAAAGAAGAGTAAGCAATCTTATATAAAGATGTGAAAACCTCAAGTTCAATAGCTAAGCAATAGAGCACTCACATAGGAATCTATAGGACATGATCGTAGGACTCAAATCAAATACTTTTAAGGAGTATTTATGACCTTCAATATTTTAGGTTCTAAAGTGGAAATTTCCCAAAGGCACTGACATCATTCATGAATCTGTAGAAATTTAGTAGAAATTTGTTTTCTTTTTCTTCATATTTAGAGGAAATTATTTGGCTTATGTTTGCAGTATTCTGTTTTTATTTCATTATAGGAAATTTTTCATATTTATCTTTTAAAAATCCAAAATTGATGAAGCAATCCATTTCGAGGATTTATCTAGTAAGAAATTAAAAGTTCAAACCATACTTGAGTTGTCAATTGTGCTCTCATCTATTTTTTCATATTGTCCACTTTATGGGTCTTAAGACTTCACATTGTATAATATAAGAACTGTAGGAAACTACGTGGTCAAAAGCAATCATTGAATTTCAATTTAAAAAAAAAAGAAATGACTTTATTCTATTAACCATAATTACTCCATTATATAAAAATATAAATGCTCAACATTAACAATTAAGTTCTGATTTTAACAGAAGAATTTCATTGAATTACAAATTGAAAGATAAAATTTCTAGCAAATATTTTTCTATCAAAATCAAATTTACTCATAGTTTTTTTCCTAGGTTAGGTTGTTAATTTGGTGGATGTATTAACTAATAAGCAAGTTTCCTTTAATTCTGTTGAATTTCAATTTTGGTTTAGGGTATAGAGGAATAACAAACTTTTAGTCATAAAATGTGTGTGTGTGTGTGTATGCACTTATTAGTTCAAATTACCTTTTGGCCTGTAAATTCTTACGCATTATTCAAACTTTATTTTTTACTATGGTTGGCTATTGATAGTAGAGGTGAAAAGCAGGTTTGATTCAAAAATTGGAGGAACTGACCCAAATATGTCTTCAAAAGCCATAATGGATCTTGGATTTGCCCTAATGTTCAAGGTTATAAATAATACAGAAGTTGATATTCTACCCATGCTTAAATTATCATGAAAATTATATAGTTCCAGCCTCAGTTGTACATTTTGGTAGCTTTAGTTATTATGTTTTTTTCTCTTTTCTTTTTGGAGCTATATTTGCTAGGAAAATATGAATAAAAAGTGGGGAAGTTATGGATATATGTTTTGTAGAGTTTTGGTCTTTGGTGAGTCATTAGTTTATTTAAGTTTTTAAAACTCTTCATTTAGAGTTGTAATATGGCATTAAACTTATTAAAGCTCTTTCCTTTTTCTTGTCATCTTAGTAACAAAATGGGAAAATGTGAACATCGTTTATAGTTCTTTTTCTATTTTCAACATTCTAGTTTGATCTGTATTTTGTTTGTACAATTTGCATTAAGAATGTTTGTTTTAAATTTTGCTTATGTTTCAATTAAGAATGAGAGGTGATGATCTTTATTCTTATTACTATGCTTTCCTTCTCTGTTCTTGGAGTCACCACGGTTGTTTGTTACTTTTTTAGTTTCCTTCAATCTTCTATGTAGAGACTATTTGAATTCTTATGTGTAAACTGGTTTTGCAGGAGTAGAAATAAAGGTATAGTAGTTTTATGGAGAATTTAGGCTGAACATATTGATACTAAGCACCATTATATAGTTTGCTTTGAAAGAAATTGGACTGAGTTTTCTAAGTATTACAATTTGGTTGCTGGACATTTTATAACTTTCCATCACAAATGCTTCTCAACTTTTAAGGTACACATTCTTGGCTTTGATTTTAAAATTATTTCCTTAATACACATCCTAGTCTGTTCTAGTTATATGATTTTTTTCTATAGTTTATGTTAGAGAGGGAAAAAAAGATAAGTGTATTTTAATTTGAATGAGTGGGTGAGTGAACGAGTTTGTGTAACACCCTGATTCTATAACCTATGTTATTATATCATCATGCATTCTTAGATCATACTATCATCATCATATGATAAAATTACCACTTTGCCCTCTCAACCCAAAATTGAATTTCTCTTAATTAATTAAATATTAACCATGAATATTATCATTTAATCATACATTTCTACTAGGGTTAAAATTAGGGCCTTACAGTTTGTCTATATTTTTTTAATGTAAGCTTTATTTTATCTTTTTCTACATCTGCATTGCATTTGTACATAAATTATTTCCTCTTTTTTCATTTTAAAACTAAACATATGTGGTATTAATTTCCATTTGCACCTATTTGTCCATTCCACCTTCACCCCATGACTCTAACTCAGTTTATGTCTTTTGCCTCTTTGCCATTTGTGTGCACGCGCACACACACATGTTAATAAATTGAGATTCATATCTAATCCATAATATTACAAAAATATAAATGAGATCTATGACAAGGTTGTTGTTCTTTATTATTTATAGGCTCCAATAAATATTAGTGCTATGTTTTTGTATAAGTTTTGTTGAATTGTAGCAGCATTATTATTTTTTGATTAGGAATTGAAAAAAAATAGTGGAGTTATTATTCTGATCATAATTAAATAATCGGTAAGATATATAGCAAATTAGTTGCTCTTATACTTAATAATGGGCAAGATTTATAACAATTAAATAATAGGCAGCTATAGAGTTTTTTTTCTTTCTACTTGCATATATAATTTTTAGCATTTCATCACTTTATGTTCAATATAATTTAATGTTATTGTACTTAGTATCACCCTTTTTTATCTATGTAATATTTTAGATGTCAAGCATATGTTTGATTAAATGCACAAAAAATGGATGGAGCTAATTTGTTTTATTTTTATTTTCTTGAAATCAACAATAGTAGCAGCAAAGAAGAAAAAACTATTATTTTGGGTTCTATTTTGGGTCTTTATCTTTCCCCTTGGTTTAGACCTATCCCTTTTTGCATTCTAAAGGTACTAAGTTTGTTGTCTTTTTATTTATTTATTTATTTGTTATTTATATGTGTTTTTCACATATATCATTAAATTATTAGATCAATTACACAAATTTTGCTCATAAAATTTTATACTAGTGATAATTAGTTTGAAAATTGAGATTGAACCATTGTAAGGAGAAATTTGTTTAATTTATTATTATTTACTTTCATTTCTACTATTTTAAAAACAATACAACATGGCTGATTGCGTTTATATTAATTGGTTGAATAATTAGTTGGCAGTGTCTGTTAGATTAGTTGTTATACCAAATATTTCACGTTGCCTATAAATAGCCAAAACCATATAGTCTAAAAATAACCAAATATTTCACATCACCTATAAATAGCCAAAACCATCTAATCTAAAAATAACCAAATATTTCACATCTACCGAGTTACGCACATACATGTATACATTCACCCGTAGTTAGATTGAACTCATAAATCTAATTAAAAAATTACCTTTTCTAAATAACAGTTATGCAAGAATGAGTAACGTTGATAGATCTTGGATGTATAGACGATTAACACCAGATGGTTTCATTAATCTTGAGTTTGATGAGGGAGTACAATCATTCATTGACTATACAAGTTCACGGCCTGCATATATGGATATTTCAAAAATAAGGTGTCCATGTAAAAAGTGCAAACATATTTATTTTCGCCCTACTGATGAAGTACATCTACATTTGTTAAAAAAGGGTTTGTTCCAAATTATTTTGAATGGACATGACATGAGGAGCCAACAATTTGTAGCAACTCTAAGGGTTCTAAAGTGAATTCATCAGTAAATATAGATGGGTTTGTAGAGGGCATTGGAATTATATCAAATAATGAGGATGCAAATGAGAATCCCTACACATAAATGTTTCATGATGCAGGTGGTTATTCCTTTCAAGAAAATATATAGACTCTTGAAGTGGAGCCAAACCCAAATGCAAAATGGTTTTTTCACTTACTAAAGTTAGTTGGCCAAGAATTATGGCCAAACTATGAGAACATGACTCAACTTGTTATAATTGCCAAAATATTAAACATAAAGTCTGAAGGTCATATTTTTGAATGAAGTTTGGATAAAATTCTTACATGGTGTAATGATTTATTGCCTCCTGATCATAAAATGGTTGAGAATTCTTATGAAATGAAAAAGCTTATTCGAGATATTGGTTTGCCTATTAACAAAATAGATTGTTGCAAGTTGGGATATATGTTTTTTTGGGGAGAATATGTGGAATTAAAAAATTGCAAATTTTGTAGTCAAACTAAGAAAGCGCACTAGGAAGCAAAAATTAGTTCTTTGGAAATGGATGTACTATTTTTCGCTAACTCTGAGATTTCAAAGATTGTAGGCCTCTAATGTTACTGCATCTCATATGAGATGGCATAATGAAAATGAACATATTGATGGAAGTATGAGCCATCCATTAGATGCACTCGCATGGAAACATTTTAATGACACCCATACTGAGTTTGCAGTAGAAATTCAAAATGTTAGGTTAGGATTGTCCACAGATGGGTTCAAACCTTTTGGTCAATCTGGCAGCAATATTCATCATGGTAAATCTTAATTACTTTATATAATTTACCTCAATGGATGTGTATTGACAAGGCATACATGTTCTTGACAGTGATTGTGCTAGGACCTACAAATCCAAAGCATAAAATTGATGTATTCTTACACCATTGATATTTGAATTGAATCATCTTTGGGAATTTGGTATTGAAACATATGATGTGTCCCTTAAAAAAAATTTCAAATGAAAGCAGCTTTGATGTAGACTGTTAGTGATTTTCCTACATTTGCTATGTTGTCTGGATGGAGCACAGCAAGGAAATTGGCATGCCTTTATTATGGTAATGATTTGGATGCATTTCATCTTCCTAACAGGGGTAAAACATATTTGTTTGGCAACCATAGGAAATTTCTTCCTCCAAATCACCCATTTAGGCATAATAAACAAAAGTTCGTTAAGAATAGGGTGGTACAAACACCTTTTCCCCCTAATAAATTTGGTGAAGATATATTATGAGAGATTGATGAGTTAGGGCTTCTAAAAGTTATATAACTTAAAGTTGAAGAGGTTAATAGTAGCATAAGTAAAACCTTCGGTTGGAGAAAAACGAGAATATTTTGGGATTTGCCATATTGAAAATCTAATTTGACACATCATAATCTAGATGTGAAGCATATTGAAAAAAATATTTTTGACAATATTTTCAATATCATCATGGACATTGAAAGAAAGATAAAGGACAATGTAAAATCAAGAGCTGATTTAAAAAATTTTTATAGAATAAGTGAGTTAGATAAAGATCAAAATATATGGAAATATCCAAAGGCATATTACACTTTGGACAAAAAACAAAAGGAAATTTTGTGTGAATGGTTGAAAAGCCTAAAGTTTCCAGATTGTTGTGTTCCAAACTTGGCAAGGTGTGTTGATGTGAGGAAGTACAAATTATTTAGAATGAAAAGTCATGATTGTCATGTATTTATGTAGAGGCTAATTTCAATTACATTTCGAGAGCTCTTACCGAATAATGTTTGGGAAGCTATAATAGAATTAACTTTGTTTTTCAAAAGCTTAACAACATCTAGAATACAATTGTGTGACACCATACATTCATTCATATTTCCATATATCAAATGGCGCTAATAATCAGATCGCATGACTATTTAGTTACATCTCTTAGTTTATATGCCAAATCGAATCCAAGTTAATATTACCAATATCCCATATTCATGATACCCTCTAAGTTACTATTCATTTGGTATAAATTTTAACAGCATGACGGCTTATAAATCATACTACCCAAACTTGCAAATGTTCAAATTAACACTCCCAAATGACATACTCCACCTCCAATACTCCAATCACATACATTGCACTTCTATTAACAGCCCATATCACATCACATAGCACACAAGTTTATCGCATATCATTTAATCATTCCACTAAGGTTTAAAGTTTAATTACATAACATAATATAATGGAATATTCTATCCCAAAGGATTAAATATATTTTATCGAAGTTAGGTTATGGAATGGTATAGATGCTTTAAGGAATAGAAACTAATAAAGTTTATGTGATTTTATGAATGTGATGGAAACAACTGTTTGCTAAAGTGTGATGTACATGTATGTGTCTTAGTTTTAGCCAAGGTATAGTGCATGAAAGTACAATTCATGTATTGCAATGGAAATTTTAAATGCTTTTATAAAATTTTATTTAATTGCTTATAAAATTACAAAGATTGAATGGTTAGTAATAAATGGCCTATTGACAATGAAAAATGTTGTTAAGCTAAAATGTCCAATAAAATGTTATAGATTGATATATTGCTTGTAAAGCTTTATTATTGGCTGCTTGTGTGTATTATAAGATACGAATTGACAATCTTTATATGTTTTGTCATTTTGCATATGTATATTTGAAATATTATTAATAAATTTTAAGTTATACCATTAGAGAGGTAAATTTGGTAGTCACCACTAGGCTTTTAGCTTAACATGTGGTTTTCTTGATGCATAGGTCGATGTTATGTATCCTCGAGGCAAATGAAAAGGTTTTCTTGAGTTGTTATAGTTGAAGTTAGGAGATAAATACGGTTACATCAAGAAGCGATCAATATTGTTTTTTGTGAACTTTTGTTATTTTGGCATGTACATGGACAAGTTTATTTTGAATTTAATTGTGTGATGTTAAAAGTAAAGTTATTGTAAATTTATAGTAATTTGGTGGTAAATTATATAGAAATCATGATCTAAAGACATTCTCATAAAAGTGAATACAATTAGAGATAATTTAGATTGATTGGTTATCTAAGGAGGAAGGGAAAACTTATATTGGAGTTTGTTTGGTGTTTTAGAGATAATTGTATGATTTTAGAAGTGTTTTTGTATCTTTCTCCATAGCTGGTTATCAATATTTAGGAAAGACTCTATTGAAATTTTTAGAAAAATAAGGGTAACAATATGGAGTCTTTAATGAATTAAAGAGAATGTGTGTGATTTATATACTAATGGATCAAAGTTTAACTAGTAACATTCTATCTGATTCCTTCATTCGGTTCGGGGTATTGGGTGTTACATTTAGTGATATCAGAGAATAGGTTTAAGCATTTCTGGATATAGAACAATAAAATCTAGCTAAGATAGAGGTTGTGGCACTTTGTTTACTTGTCAATAATTCTTGATATTGGTGGAAATGATTTAAACATTTTTAGCAAGGGTGAGGCAACATGCATTCCCATTGCATGAGATGCGCATTTGCGTGAAATTACTTACGTGAAAAATTTTACATATATTGCATTAGCATTATTTAACCATTTCTGTTAGCATTAGTTTTTTATGCATACACCCCAATTAAAAGGAAACTGATGGGTTACTTAATGAGTGCATTAAAGTGAGGATAGATGTGTTTATAAAAGGATGATATGGAATAGAGCAAGTGTACATGGCAAAATAAGCACTAAAAGGGATCTGATTCAAAAGTAGATCCATTTCCTATTAAGTATGGCATAAAGTCGAAACCCATCTCACTTTTAAATAGAATTAAGAAAGGAATCATCATTAAGTTTTAATACTTCACTTAACTTTATGATTAGAACCTCCCTAATACAATGGTGGACTTAATGTTGGAATGACATCATGTCAATAATTATGACTAATATTAATAATTGTTTATAAAAATTTGTTCCTACGAAAGAGATATGGGAGAATAAGTATGTAAGTATTGTTAGGATTTATTAGAATTTATCTTCAAATTGCCAAATGATTACCCTAAACACAAAAAGAGGAATTTTTATGAATATGGATTGTGGAAAAAGGAAAAACCAAATGAGGTTCAAAAAGAAGCTGCTGCTTGGAAATGATGAGATGATACGCATCCCAAATCCAATGGTTGGATTTTTGGATTTAGAATTCCTACTAATCTAAAGGTTGTAACTCATAGGACACTTCTAGAATCTGCTATTAAGCCCCTTACTTTTATTATAAAAATCTAGCACTTTCTCTTATATGATGTAGAGCCATAATTTATTGATTCTAAATATTTTTTGCTGCAGCAAGGAAAAAGAGGCTATGTACATAATCTTCCTATTCAAAATAGATTTCTCGTTCTTCTATTATCCCCACATACTATACATGAAGCATTGTCCTTCATGGGATACAAGAACACTAATTGAGAGGATTCTCAAGGCCATCAAGAATTATGAAAGAGAACCACCTCTTAGTGTCCAGAAATTTCTCTGCACAGATTTATATTCCATTTGAAGAATGTAGTGTCAGTTGAGATCTTAGAAGTAAACAGAAATACTAAGTGGTGCCAATGAGAAAAAATAATTAAATAGGGAGTTTGATGAAAGTCGTAGGTGTGCAACCACTAAATGCTGACAAATTAGAGCAACTAATGAACTTGTTTGATGAATTTGGTCTCATTATTTGTAGAGGTCCATATAATAATCTACCTAGTGGCAATCGACACCACCTATATGGTCTGAAGGATAAAGAATTTTTCTTTTTCTTTGACTATTATCGAATTGTAGACTTTGCCAAGTTTTCTAGTTATGCCGATAAATAAAAAATATATATATGTAATCACAATAATACAAAGAAAGATTAATGAAATTTTAAACAACTAAAAGTTACAAACTCAGAAGGATAAACTCGTGCTATATTTCCATAATTTAGATAAATTTCAAGGATGAAATTTTCTTAAGAGCGGAATAGTACTTTTTGATACAGGTTTATAGGGATCAAAATTTATTGATGATTTGTGTAGGAATTATTTTAAGGCTTTTGAATTAATAATTCTACCTAAATGCTTTTAATAACAAATAATAAATTAAAACAAATAGATGTATATGAAAGAAAAATAAAATAATAATAATAATAATAATAATAATAATAATGAGAACATTAGAATAATTGGACTCTAGAATTCTTTAGATAAAAATACTAGTAATAAGAAGAAGAAGAAGAAGAATAAGGAGGGAAAAGAGGAGAAGATGGAGAGGAAACAGGGGGAGGACAGAACTATCTCTAGCCGATCAATGATGCCATATCGACTGCACTATCACTGGCAATGACTAGCACCACCATTGTCTTTTCCTCACTGACCATGCATTTGTCGTCCCTCTACCTATGGCATTTCCTTCCATCAGTTCATGCCCCGATCTCTCTCTCTTGGCCAAAACATCTTCCCTTTATTTTTGGTGACCTGTGATGGCAACTTAGAGAAAGGAGCAGCTGGCCATTCTAGCACAAATTTTTACTAAACGATGGTGCATTGGGGCACGTGAATGCTTCTAAGAAGTTACCGATGACTTTAGTTCCAATTGGGCAAGGGGTGGTACATCTCCGGCAAAGCTCCGACAAGCACAGTGAAAAATAGAAATGAGAAAAATGCAAGAATTGACTCCAAATGTTACAGTCACATGGGGATGGGTTATGGTAGGCACCAGTCACGCCTGATATTTTATTTTTGTATCTAATTTTTATCAACTGGTGGCAATAAATGAGATTTAAATGGTAAAAAATGTCTGTAATTTTGGTATAGAATAGTTTTGAATTGGCAATGTGGGCTTTTAAAGTAGTAAATTAGTCTTGTAACATAAGCCCCATTTCACAAGGTCCAAAGTTTTATGTAGCTAGGATTGAATTGGGCAAAAATACAATATATTTTATAATATATAAAATCTAACATTTAAAATCGTTGCACCGTACGACGATTTCAAAATCTGAATGTAAAAATTGAATTAGTGGAATCTGATATTTTGCGTAATCTAATATTAGTGGAATCTATATAGATTCATATCGTTCTATTCTATATAGATTTTGCAACTTCAAATTAATATAAGACTAGGAGGTTCCATTAATCCGTTGTATATTTTGCAAAGGTATTTATTGAGGAAATGTCTCTCACACTTCTATAAGCAGAACGCGAAACAACTTATTTAATGGAGTGAGTTCTATTTTTCATGTCTTGGAGTTCCTTAATATTTAATTTCTTTCTCCTTCTGTCTTTCATTTCTTTCATTCATAGCCATTACTTTTGTTACTGCCTGCATTTTTACATGCTTTATGTTGAACTACTTATTTCTTACTTCTTCAAATTTTGAGACTATTTTCTTAGTGATAACTTGTTCTTGCTGTGGGTAACAACTTCTTGTTGTAATAGTGAGATGAATGTGTGAATTCTAGTGTTTAAGTGCCCAACCACTCATTGCTTCTTGCAGAAACTAAACCAAACATGCATGATAGTTTTTTTTTTCTATTTTTGTTGATTGTGATAATTAGTTTTATATTTTTGCACTATTTTTTAAATTTGCATGCATAATGCTGTAAAGAATTGTTTAGGGAATGTAAAATGAGAAACCATAGGAGTTTTGTTCCTCGTGCAAGAAAACAGGCATGCCAACTGACATCCTTCATATGGGATTCTTGGGAAATATACCTGTTAGGAATGGGATTGACTAATTCCAATTACCTGCTAATTAGAATGTTTTATTAAAAATATATAATATTTTTAGTGACGGAATAGTAACGGTTAATTCCATCGTACCTTTTTTAGTAGTAGGCAAATTTACCGACGGAAATATACTACCGTCGTTAAATTTGCCTAAGGAATAATTATTTTCGTCGGTACAATTGCCGACGAAGCACATAATTCCGTCAAAAATTTGCCTACGGAATAATTATTTCCGTCGGTAAAATTGCCGACGGAAAATATTTTCGTCGGCAAAAGTGCCTACAACCAGATCTCCTTCGCCATTTTTCGTCGCTAAATTCCGTCGGCAATTTTATTTCCCTACGGAAATTCACTCAATTTCGTCGGGAATTTCCATCAGTAAATTGAATTTTTCTTGTAGTGGTTGAGGGATCACTTGAAGTAATCAACTCCTCAATTGTGAACGTAATGTGATTTGAGGGATCACTTAGGGTGATCAACTCCTCAATTGTGTGTCGAATGTGAGTTAAAGGGTCACTTGGGGTGATCAACTCCTTAATTATGTGCCTAATGTGAGTTGAGGGGCTATTTGGGATGACCAACTCCCCAATTATGAATATAATGTATGCACTAGTACAAAACAAGTTGTTTTTCTACCTCGGTAGTTGTTCTATGGCTAGCTAATATACCTTAAAATTCTAGATTACACAGTGTGCAATAAGAACATATGTTTTATTTCACTTTAATTCATGTGTTTACATAGCTTTCCATGCATTTCACATTATGCCTACATTCTCATTTGCTCATTTTTTTCATTCATTTACACCCATCATGCATGTTTTCATACTAAGCATACATAATATCATTCAAACATGATGAAATCATATTATAACAATAATGCACGCCATTCGGCCACCATAAGGGCATAAGTATATATCATGATTTCTTACACATTATCATGTCTTACATGCTCTTATAATAATTTTTAGTCTTTACATAATAATACACATTTAATTTTCACTAATAGTCATTTTATACATAAGTGAACATCTTTATGTACATTTGCATTACATTATGTCCAAATCAAATCTTGAATTCTAATCAATCGTATTGGGCTTAATTATCATCATATCACTCATTTTATGTCAAATATCCCATAAATCATCAAATTATCACAGGATGTACTTACGGTCACCATTCAGCCTCACCATGCTCCATTTCATTTTATTTTTTTTGTCATCAATTATTATTTCTTTCATGATATTTCATCATTCTATCATGTTATCTTAAATTATTTCACAATTCTACCTAAGGTTTCATAGTTACATATGTAAACATCATTATGTCCACTTGCATAACATTATGTCCATATAAAATTCTTAGTTCTAATTAATCATATTATATTCATTCATCATTATATTATGCATTTCATGCTAAGTATACCATTATTCATCAAATTAGCACTTGTTATACCATAAGACACAATTCAACCATCAAATGTACATAAGCATCCACGATAAGTTTTTTGTACTTTATCATGTCACATGTGTTCCTTCAATCCCTTTAAGCTCTCATATAAAGGTATACATTCAATTTATACCTATATCCATTTATAATATATTTGATTACCATTATGTATAACTTAAATACCTTATGTATACATGTGATTTAGGGTTTTAATTACTCATACCAAATCTACATATTATCATAATATCTAAATTATGCCCAATCTTTCATGAATTGTTCAATTATCACATGTTACTGATATGCCCTAGAGCCTACATGGAATAGGTTTTTATCCATGTATAAAACATTTTATCTGAATAATAATAATAAGCCATTCATACATTCTTTAGTACTTTTGTGTAATAACATTTGTATGCATATAACTTAAACTATTGAATGTAGTTCTTGGTATATAAACACAGCATTAAGATAATCATGAAAAATTCATGATATGAGATACTTATTGTATTCAAATATGTTAATACCTAAATTATCCCTAGCCATATTAACAAGATAGGACTTTGTTAATATAGATAAACAAGCATATAGTATACTTCTTGAATAGTTCAAATAGTAGTTCTTATTATTTGTGATTATTGAAATGATCAAAGTTAACATATGGATGCTTCTTGGAAGAACAAATTCATAATAGACCTATGATGAGAAACTTCACATGGATACTTATACTTTATCAGTGAATTATCTCATCATATCAGTTGTGTAAGTATCCTTAGACTTGAGATCACCAAGGTATCTTAGGTAGCAAGTGTTATACTTTGACTCCTATGCTTTTACTCCACGAAGGGGTATACATAGCTTGAAGATTGGGTATAACATAAACTACTTGGAGGTAGTTGAGTGACCAATAAAGGATTTACCACCTAAGTTATAGTGAGAAGTTCTATCTCAAGTATTTCTATACATCTTTATTCAGAAAACCTTGGCCAGGTGAAATGCAAGGTGAATGAGATTCATAAAGGCATTTTAGGAATAACGATAAAAGTATGAGAATACAATAAGTTCATGAATGAAATGATACATGTCCATATTCAATTCATCAATGAGATTAGAAGAATGGTTAAAGGAGTGATTACATGGAAACTTGATATGGAAGGGTAAAAAGGAAAACCACTGAATTCCTATCATTTAGGTAGTCATAATGCTTGACTAAAAGTCTCTCATGACTTGTACAATAATTTATGAAAAGTATCAATTGAAAATTGATATTATGGTTTAAAAGAGTTTAAATCATAAGAGTCACAGTTCAACTAGAACTCTTAGAGTCACGGTTCAATTAGGACTCTTAGAATCATAATTCGACTAGGATTCTTAAAGTCCTAATTTGATTAGAACTCTTAGAGTCCCAGTTCAGTTAGAACTGTGAGAGTCCCAATTCAATTAGAACTCTCAGATTCCTAGTTCAATGAGAACTCTCAAAGTCCCAATTCGATGAGAACTCTTAGTTACATATTGTACTGCCAACATGCACAGAAAATCCAAATGATCACACACATATAAGAATTAAGGTCTGAGGTAAAAGCAATGTATAAACATCACATGTAATGTCCTGGAAACTTATTTGATAAATTGATAAGAGAAAATTATAGGTTTGGATTTTAGCGAGGGGAGATTATGTTTACTTTTAACAAAGGGAATTCCTGTTTTTAAAGATACCTTTTTTTCCCTTGGCTAATTGCGTTCACTTTCAACCTAGTGGACTTCAAGTCGTTAACGATTGCTTTTAGCAAATGGATTTTTCCTTCGCTAATTCTATTCGCTTTCAACAAAGGGAATTTTAGTCATTAAAGATTTCTTTTAGCAATTGAATTTTTCCTTCGTTGATTGTATTCGCTTTCAATGAAGGGAGTTCCAATCGCCAATATTAAATTTTAAAAGTAATTAAAATATGACTAGGAATCCATTACATAAGAACAATTTTATTTGAATATTACCAACACATATCATTCAAATATATATACATCTAAAATATAATAAATATTGTCATTTCGTAGATCAGAAAAGAGACGTTACAAAATATCCTTATGTTTCCCAATTGTATAGCAGACACAAAATCAAACTTATAAGTAACAGAACTAAAATAACTACATACAAAATAGATCTTTTTTGTTTACTTTTTATATTAAGTAATAAAACTAAGATTCCTACACCTCATTTAAAAAGTAGTACCTCTTCTATTGGAAATCCATAAACTATTAGAGTTGATTGAAGAGAAAAAACATATCAAACTAAAAAACAAATGCACACATAGTGAGAAATTTTTAAATGAAATGGAAAACAAGTGTAGGAACTATTAACATAAACTCTCTTCAAAATTACTAAATGAAAGCAAACTTACATTCATGCAAAATTAAAAACGTAAGGCTTAACAACTGCAACTCATAAATGATTCCATCATTTTTTCATAAAAATAGCTAATTCCATCATTCTTAAAATCCATAAATAGTAAAAGAATCACAAAAACACGACTCAAAAACTCAGAATAAGTTTAGAGCCGAATAAGAAATGTAATGTCATGATCACCGAACTAGAAGAAGTTTCATTAGTAGATTCACTAGTTCGTTGCAACAATTTAGCAACATGTGAAGAGTTAATTTCCCGGCCATTAATGTTGCAACACTTTGTTTGTTCCCATTCTAAAATTAGAATCAAAGCTTCCAAAAGTCAACCCATATTTTAGGGCTTCAGGGACTTTGAAGTGATTAGGAAACGTAACATGTCTATTAGAGATAGTTAGTTGCTTTAACAATGCAACACTTTCTTCAGCTCATGCATCTTCCAATGAGGCTACTGTGTACAAAACATGCAAAAATTTTAAAAATAAACAAAGAAAAAACTTCGGAATAACAAAAAAAGAACTCTTTGCACCAATGTCACAAGTATTGAGATGCTGTGAATTTATTTATTTTTTTTTTGACAAAAGTTTCAGGATATCAAATGTGAACAATACCATGTAGAATCAATTTTATTTATTTTATTTATTGTTAACAATTGAATTCAAAATATCACATAAGTACTATTAAATCTTAAGAAAAAATTTTTGTGATCCGAATTCAATAAATACTAATCAGTATTAAGAAAATAATTGGTGTCAGGTGCAAGTGCATCACAATTAAGTCAATAGTGAATTTTCTAAGTAAAAAGCTATGTCATTTAGATGCTAACTTATATAATAATAAATATTAATTAATAAAGCTATGAATATTGACTATTTATCCCGTCATCTATATATCTTGTTGTAATATTATTTTTTCTTCTTTAATTTTTTCTTTCTAGCTTAATTATATCTACACTTGTCTATTCCAAAATGGATTTTGTTTTCTTTAATTTTTTTATTTCCTTTCCCTTTCATTGTGCCTAAAAATAAATAGGATCTTAAAAAAAATTGATAGAAATCAAATCAATTTTTATTTTATTGTATTGAATAAAAAGTTATAGACGCTAATAACATGCTCTGGATAATAAAATACAATCTACAAGAAGAAGAGCCAGCACAAATAACCCAACAAAATACATCATCCAGCTAAAGAGTTAAAACAAAAACATGAGACCCTACACAAAGCTACAGCCTAACATCAATACTAGAATTTTCAGTATGCGCAGAAATTAACCATGCAGTATCAATCCCCTGTAATGCTTTAATAAATGATAGTACAAAAAAATGACCTTGTATTACAGTTCCATTAACAACGCATAGAAGAAAAAATACTCAGAAAATCTCTCCTTTACTTACCCAATCACTGAAAAGAGATAGCTCTGCTTCATCAATTTTAAAATGTCCTAGCTAACAAATAGCAATCACCAATATATTATGCCCTCTAATTTGTCATAATACAGCGACATAGATACTAGAATGGCATTTGAAAAACATATAGAACACCCCTCTCCTAAACAGACATGGATAAAGTATGAATAGCATGTACCATTGAAGCATCAGATAGCCCTTCTGTAATTGTAACATCAGTACTGAAGCCACCACCAGCAAAGGGAATTGCTAAAATTTTCTACATCAAATTAAAATCAAAATAGGGAATTTAATAAGTTTGTCAAATTAGTGAACCTATACACCATGTTAAGACAAAATAAAAAATAAAAATTGATAGGAACTTTATAACAAAACAGGAAATGTTGACACAAGTTATTAGAGATTTCAACTAAGCTATAAGACAAAAAAATAACAAGAGATAAAAACAAATAAATTAAGTTTCAGAATACGTGAATTCTAAATTAATGAGGAAATCCCATTTCAACTCTTCAAACCCTATGAAACCATGCACTAGCTGAAAAAATCCTTTACGTTATGATAGAAAAGAAATGCCATAAAAGCAATACCCTTATAGATTTTCTCCCAACAACTTTCATGCAACCAAGATATAATTTTCATAAGGTCCTTTAAGAGAATCAAGTAAAAGGCCATAACAGAATAAGATCTATATGCATTAAACGTCACTAGCGAGAGATCCACAATAGAATTTGCCAGCTTCTACATTTTAGCAAAAGAGAACTCTTTCATATGAAGGTATATAAGAAAGTTAAAGCAAACTTTGCACTTAGAAAGAATTTCATATAAGAAATTATGGTTTAGCCAATTGTTTGGATTCTTAAAGTTCTGTCAAACCTAATTTTGTTGGATAAGTGGACAGTAGCCATTAGATTCTTAAAACATAACCATCTAGTGGGAAACAGCTACTTAAAATCCAATACAATGCACTAATATAGACAATTAAGTTGAATAAAAGCTTAAAATCCAATACAATGCACTAATATAGACAATTAACTTCTTTCAAGCAAGAACAAAAGAAGATTTTAATATTTTAGAAGTATATTACAGAATTCATATTATAACATAATACCTAGTTTATAGAACATGTTAAGCAACTGGTGTCTCAATCTCTCCAATAAATCTTTAAAAAGTTTAAGAGACAAAAATTAAAAAATACCAAAAACTAAGAATAGAAGAACTACACAGTAAAATAGACTAATTAGCAAGCAAGAATAACAATAGAAAAACTAATAATAAATAACAGGATCACCTAATCTATTGAATTCTGATTCAATGCCATAACAAAGAAGTGCCTACTGCAAACAACAATAAATTCTATGAAAATTAACAAAATAACTTGATAGTAATAAGAGTGACAGCATATGATTAATTAAATAAAAAAAGCAAGCAGGGTATTAAAGCACTTAGAGAAAAAGTAAAATAAAATATATCTGCATTATGCTCATCAACTGCAATTACGAGGTTCCTTCTCTATTCTTTTATTCTCAGTAAACAAACGTAAAAAAAAAGCCAAGCAAAATAGATAAACAAAATTACATCGTAAATGTAATCAAAACCAAAGATAAAGTTATCCATTCCTCGATCAATCACAGAAGCCATAGAGGCTACGAAAATGATAGGTGACTTAACCCTAGCCTCAATTAGTTGAAGCCATTTGAATAAACACATAAGTTCTAAAAAGAATGAGGAAATCTGCAAAAGGGCATAACTAGTATGAGTGCATTAAGACCCAGAAATCAAAACAACAAAATCATTTTGAAAATAATAACATTAATATAAAAAGAATTTTATTTTGAAAACTTCCAACTAAGTTGAATATTTTGCAAACAAGTAGCAATTTAGTAGCATACAAGAATCAGAATTCATATATTCAAACATAGCAGATGCCACTTCAACGAAAAACCTATAGCAAAATTAAAGAAAAACATATAATATAAAAAAATGAAGAGAAGAGAAAGACCCATTAAGTAGCAGATTTGGTTTTGAAATGAAAAAATTAGAATATCAAAAAGAAAAACCCAGAAAATTTAGTAGGGGTTAGGTTTCGAAGAAATAAGAACCAAATAAAATCAAATTGCTTACCCATTTTAATAGATCGATTACCCAACAAATTCTTAAATGCTTATGAACAATATAGGGCCCATGTATTGTCGTTATGAACCTTGGTGATCGGTGAAAATGGGGAGTCACATATTGAGTAAAATTCCACATTGTGTGCCCTAAAATCTAAGATCAATACAGAAATAAATTATCAAAGAAACTAAAAGGCCCACTTCAAATGAAGAACAATAATTGCAACTCTCTTGAAAGCAAAGACCGAAAAGAAAGTGAAGTTGAAAGCAGAGACCACGTTTATTGCCTTCTCATTATTTGAATTATCTTCTCTCATCCCTCCAACTTTAACAGGATTAATTCGATATTTCATGACCATATGCTATCGAAGACCAAAATGTGAAAAGAGGAACTAATTGTACTTGGGAGCAATTGTAGGTTTTCATGGTGGGTTTTTTTTTTAACAAACTAGGAAAGAATGGTGAGCTTCAGTTTATTCATGAGTGGTTGAAGAGGCTTTTCTATTGTTCTTTTTTAATAATTGTGCAAAATAAATAAGCCCCACCAATTTCTTCAAAATAACCATCAAATTTCTTTTATTTTAAGGATTGAATTATACCCCTTAATAAAATGTTATTGAACATTGGAATTTAACCATTGGATAATTCCCTTCTTTTTTATATGCTTCTAGGGATTGAATTTTCATCCCTTTGCAAAATTTTGGTCGTTAAAGTTTAATTTTCTTATAGTGAAATAAGGTAAAATGATAAAATCATTCTACTAGATTTTGATATATAGTTATAATAAGAGAAAATTCTTACACATTACTATGATAAAGTAATAAGTTATAAGAAAAAAACTTAAAGTAGGTTTCAATTTAGGTGTTAATAAATTAAGGCATGATACTATAGTTGATAGGACAGAATTTAATAGGAAGAACTACATGATTTTGATTCCTATTCTTAGAATATGTAGGAAGCTTGGAATACTTATTCTAAGTCTGAACCAAATCTTGTTGATCTAATAAGTGCAAGTTAGATAATACTAAACAGGATTTTTTGTTAGTATTTAAACTATGATCATGAAAAGTAATATGAGAGTAGTATATGACCAACTATAAATCACATTGAATTAATAGATATGAACTTTCAATAAATCAATCATTTGTTATTTATTTTTATTGAGTAGTACTTTATTAAGTATGACCTAGAAAATGAGTTGTCTTTTTTGCAACATAGGTAGAAGACTAACTCAAAGTGAAGATTGAGTTCGGTAGATGAAGATCATTTTGAAATTTAGACAATAGATATATTTTGTTAAATTGTGACATTTAAGATGTAAGATGTTTCTAAGTTGTGAATGTGTAAAAAAGTATATAAGAATATTGTAAGACTTACCTTGTATAGAAATTTATATAAAGTAGAGTGATATGAATTTTGATCTATAGAGTTAAGATTTGATAGCATAAGTCATGATATGTAGTCGAGCTTCTTACATGATTAGTTATAAGTGTTTCATAGCATCCCTAGTTCTCTCCTAGGGTATATAGGGGTGTTACACATAACATCATTTTTTAATGTTCTATTAGGTGGTGATTCCTTATACCTACCTTATGGTGCCTAACATATGCCTCCCTATGTCGATTTTCAATAATAAAATGGGGATACCCCAAAATGCTATTTCATATCTTTTGAGGGTCAAGACTTGGTGAATTAGGCTAAAGCCCTTACCCATTGCAAAGCAACCTGCTATTTTGGGTAAAAAATCCTTAACTCTATAGGGACCTAAAAGTGGGATTGGCCAACTAAGTCAGAGGGGAGGCAACCTATTCCCGAATGTCAGTTATAGAAATATGTGTAAGTCTCGACTTCGCCAGCCTGATGAAAAAAAAGGTTAAAAAGGTTTTCTTGAAATCAAAAGGACAGCATGCATCATAGTAGTACTATATAAAAGGGTACTTAAAGGGAATTTGGTTAATGTAATTAAAATACACAAGCTAAAATCTCTCTACCTCTCTTTTCTTTGTGCAATTAAATTCCTTCACTAGTCTTAAAGGAATTTTAGCAATTGCTAAAGGCCATTCTTTTGGTTCTTTTCTCCCTACTCTAATATGGATTACTATTGGGGGTTTATGCATTTGGATATTGTGATTTGTGACAAGCCGGTACAGCATTTATTAATTGTCCAAAAGCTTTTAAGTTAAAAAGGTAAATTCTATGAATTTAACTAGGCTTTTATAGTTTTAAATGGCGAGATTAATTCTTTAGTGCAAAAATTTTATTTTTCCACCTCACGTATGATGTATCAACCCACACACAACACCAAGCATATTGTTTAATGGTGTATTTCTTGATATGACTATCATGTATATTTGCATTATGGAAATCAATTGATGTAGAAATAACTAGTTATATACAACGTGGTTATTTGTCATATAAGTACTTAAGGTTATCCTTATTCATTAAGTAAAATTATTTTTAATAAATCATTATGTAAATAAATTCATCTTATTTTGAGCCACATAGTATGATTTTAGTGTCCCTTTCTGCCAAGTAAGGAAGATTTCATACATAGTGCAAAAAGAGATTAGTTTGGCATGTTTTTGAGAAAAATAAAAAAGTCACAACCTGACACTGCAAAAATTGAAAAATGTCACTTTTGGGCATAATCATACCGTGGGCATGGTACCTAACCCCCACTCTCGCGAAATCCATTCTTCCACTCCTTTATGTTATAATTAACCTTCCAAAGCATACCAAATTGACCTCCCATCTTACATCCCATTTTTCATACACTTAAAAAAAACACAAACTGACCATAATCCCCATGCTTATAATCAAGCTTTAATGCATTTTTTTAATAACATTTAAGAGCTAGATAACAGGAGTAAATGCTAGAATCAGCTCAAGTAAATGATGTTGTGAATACATTATCAAGTTAATGGATGCCATAGGTATCAATATAGTAATATAATGGACACACAAAAGTGTTCGAAAATAAGTATTAATTTAGTACTAAATAATAGCAACTAGTGAACAAAAAACTATAAGCATGCCATATTCAACACCATATTCAAATTTGTCACAATTAGGTAAAAAGACTTTCCATTTAGCTTGTCAACTCATAACATCAATGAAGACACAAATCTTTTTATTAACACGAAACATTTCTCATAAAGCAAAACCTCAAAAGTAAGACTTAATATCAATTCATACTCAATCCATTAGCAAGTTGAACTCCTTAGCACTTATTTTTATATACTTTAGTGACACAACTCACTAAATAGGAACCAAGCATTAAGTTATAATTAAACTTATCTAAAATATATTTTAAATCATTAAACTACAATAAAGAAACTTAGTCATGATTCTATAAAGCTTCTTCATACACACTTTGCTCTTACTACATTAATTTCCTTATTTAAATTCCTTTCAAACATAACACGAATATATACACTTATAACTAGGGCTAAGAAAAAAACCAAAAAAAAACGTTAATCGAAAAACCGATCTGAAACTAGACCGAAAAAAATGGTTAAGGTTTTTAAAAATAGGAATTTTTTGTTTTCGGTTTGATTTCGGTCTATAGATTAAAAAAAATCGCCGATTTTGGTTAACCAACAGGTTTACTTATATATATGTTCTGCCTTTCTCCCTCACAAAATAAATCGCCATTCTCTCTTCAAAATTCATACAGGTTTACTTCACTCTGGTCTCCACTCATCTCCCTCCCTCACCGGCTTTCTACCTCCCATCTAGGGTCAATTTCACCCACAGTCACTCAACTTATCACTTATAGCGCAAAAGTAACCGACTTTTTTTTCTTGACTTAAAAGTCACTGAACTTATAACATATTTGCATAAAAGTCACGGTCACCGGATTCTGACGAGATTCTCACCGGAATGATGACTTGGCATGCCACGTCATGTGCCACATCACACGTGGAACCCATCATAAAGACACATCACTAGTTGACATGTCAAACTTGACATGTCAACTGCCACGTCACCTAAAAATCCACATCAGCTACCAATAGGATGTTGACACATCACCCAAAAAATTCACCTCAGCTTTGCCACATCAGGAGAGAGTACTTGAATCCAAATCAGCTTTGACTCATTAGGAGAGAATCCTTAAATAAGCCATAAATGGGCTCTTAGCTCTCATTAGATAGCCCAAGTAATCTTGGCCCATTACCCACATGGCTAATGCTATAAGACTTCAACCTTATAAACTCACCTCCCCCTTCTTTTTTTCCGATGTGGGATTACTCTCTCCCTTCTCAACTCATCAACCAAAGTCTATCATGTGTTAGTGAGACCCAAACCCGTTTTTGCTCTCTCTTAATGTAAATTTTATTTAAAGGATGTAAATTTCACACTGCTGAAAGTTTTCTCTTTCTTAGATTCTAAACAATTTAAAATAAAATTAAAATCCTTTCCATTTTCTTTTCTACAAATCCATGAAGGGGAAAGGAAAAAAAATCTTTTCTTTGTTCTTTACGAAAAAAAAAAGAAAACTAAATACATATTAGTTTAGCTATTAAGAAAATCAATTGAAAAGTAGAAAAAAACATGATTTTAGCAAAATTATAGTCAAATGGCTTGATAAGTGATAATTATAAAAATTTCCAAAAACAAACACAAAATCATAAAAAGCCTCCTCCCACCGATCAATATTGGCTTTAATAGTGAATATACACAACACAAATTTATTTTGAGAGAAGTCAAAATTTTTTTGAGGCTCAATTATCAGGTAAATCTTCCACCTCAACCGCCTCGCCGCCGTCGTCACTAACCCCATTTCCTAAAGTTTCAACACTTTCGGTTGGTTTCTCTTCCACTTCCACGTCCTCATCCAAACAAACCTCCTTCACCGCCACCTCATTCTTTTCCTCATTTTCAACTAATTTCTTTCCATCTAATTTCCTCTCCGTTAACCGCCGTAGCTCCACCGCCACATCAGCAATTGAGTGGTATTTTTGCATCTAAAGCACCAAGATCTAATTCAGCCTCCTCCGATGAATAGCCACGAACATCGCCTCGTACTCCTATCTAGGTCTGCCACCTAGCTGCACGAGGTGGCTGCAGAGCGCATCGATTATAGAATTGGCAGCGCCGAATTCCCCATGAATCTAGAAGAGAACCGCGTCTTTGGCAAAGGAGTCAGTCATCATGACTAGTTGCATTGGTATGGGAACTGCGGTGGGCCCCATCGGAGGAGCTTGATTGGTGGGTGATGCTGGGCCAGCCGCCATCGACATCACAGCCAAGCTCTACTGACAAGGCAAATATGACTATATATGGAGCTCCGGAATATGGCATATCGAAAGCGTGGCCAAGTCGAGATGTCGAAGTTGTGTTGATCAAGAAATAAAAAAGTATAAAACCAAAATGCAGAGAGAGAGAGAGGGAGAGAGAAAAAACGGGTTTAGGTCTCACTAACACATGATAGGCTTTGGTTGATGAGTTGAGATGAATATACCTTGGAGATTAAGGTTGAAAAGGGAGAGAGTAATCCCACATCGGAAAGAAAAGAAGGGGGAGGTGGGTTTATAAAGTTGAAGTTTTATAGCATTAGCCATGTGGGTAACGGGCCAAGATTACTTGGGGCTTTCTAACAAGAGATTAAAGCCCATTTATGGTTTATTCAAGGATTCTCTCCTGATGTGGCAAAGCTGAGGTGAATTTTTTGGGTGATGTGTCATCATCCTATTAGTAGCTGATGTGGATTTTTGGGTGACGTGGCAGTTGACATGTCAAGTTTGACATGTCAGCTGGTGATGTGTCTCTATGATGGGTTCCACGTGTGATGTGGCACATGACGTGGCATGCCAAGTCATCATTCCGGTGAGAATCTCGTCGGAATCCGGTGACTGTGACTTTTATGCAAATATGTTATAAGTTCAGTGACTTTTAAGTCAAGAAAAAAAAGTCGGTTACTTTTGCGCTATAAGTGATAAGTTGAGTGACTGTGGGTGAAATTAACCCCTTCCATCTATATTGGCAAGCGATTTTTTTTGGATTGTTTGTTTGTTCATTCGTTCTCCCTCACTATTGCCTCTGTTTCTTTTATTGTAGATAGCAGAGTGCACAATCTTTTTCTAGTCCAGCGTAGGAGGTAAATTTGCTTCTTAGATTTTTTATCCTTTAATTTCCACTCTCTACTACTATTGCTGTGTGTTTGTGTTGCTTTCTGCTTTCTTATAGTTCTCATCGTTATTTGTAGAAGCATACTTTATATGCTAATTTATGAATTAATTAGTAGAAGCTCTTGTAATCTTTCTTTATCTAACTCTCTAAATTAGAGCTGTAGTCTTCTTTAGCATGTCAAATTCTTATGGTTGAAAATGAACAACGTAAGCGAAGAGGTTTGAGATTGTGAAAATTTAGTCATTTTAAGTATTTTTTTTTTACACAAGCTAATGTTGGTAGGAGATTTCACTCTTGCAATGTTAATCTTTGCTTTTTCAAAAGTCCTAATTTTGTAATAAATGGACTTGCAAATTGGTCGCGAGTGTGATTTCTTCCATTGGTTTGATTATAAAATGCCTAAACATTTTAAAAGAGTAATTTAAGGACTGCTAAATATAGTCTTTTTTTTTCTTTTCTGTTGGGGAGAGAATCGGCTAAATCACACAAGAATAAGATCAAAACAAATAAGAAAATAGCAAGAAGAACACAAGAATTTAATGAGGTTCGGCCAATAATGCCTACGTCCTCGGTGGTGACTATTCTTTTATTCCAGAGAATATTGATTCCCTAACTTTTACAACAGCACATAAAACTAAGTTACATCATTGGTATTTACACATAACCTACCAGGTACGTAATTACATAATTACCTTATACCCTAAATGTGTAGACACGCTTTTCTAAACCCTCTAGAATTCTAGCAACACACACACTCCACTCAGACAGATTACTCTAACTTTCCGATCGGACAGTCTAGCTCTCTCGAGTGTCCAGCTCTACCCAAGCATCCCACTCCTCCCCATAGTCCTACTCTTCTCGAGTGTCTCGCTCCTCCAAGTATCCTTGTCTGACTATACATAATCCATATGTTCCACCGATCTAATTCTCTTGAGCAACACTCTTTGCTCTACTTCCATCATCTATCGGTCGGCTGGTATATAAGCCATTCCCAACAAATCTCCACCTTGGCGAATATCAAAACCTTTTAGAGATTCAACCATAGAGTTTCTCACATACTTAAGTGGGTTGGGCCACCATGCTTTCTAGCAACTACAAACGTTCAACAAGTCCAAACAATGCATGAACTTGTTAGTAGTCACTTGCTTCGTTAACATATCAGCTACATTCTCACTAGTGTGCACCTTCTGCAATAGAATCTCACTAGATGCAACCAATTCTCTGATCTTGTGATATCTTACATCAACGTGCTTAGTCCTTGCATGGTATACTTGGTTCTTAGCCAAGTAAATAGCACTTTGACTATCACAATTCAATTAGACTCCACCTTGTTGAACGTCCAGTTCCTTCACTAGCCCCAAAAGCCATAATGCTTCTTTAGCAGCTTCAGCTACTGCCATGTACTCAGCTTCAATTGTAGATAATGCTACTATGGACTGAACCATTGATCTTCATCATATAGGTCATCCACCAAGAGTAAACACACACCCGGTCATCGACCTTCTATCATCCAAGTCTCCAGCATAATTCGAATCCACAAATCCGACTACAAAAGGACCATCCTGTTGATTCCCAAATACTATTCCATGCCCGACTGTCCCTCTCAGATACTTGAAAATCAACTTGACTGCTTCCCAATGTTGCCTTCCTGGTTTAGACATGTACTTGCAAATCTGACCGATGGCTTGAGCTACATCCGATCAAGTACATACCATTACGTACATTAAGCAGTCGACTACACTAGCATATGGCACCTTTGCCATGTCCTCATTTTATTTATCTTTTTTAGGGCATTGATCGAATGAAAGCTTAAAGTGATTCACCAATAGAGTGCTTATAGGCTTAGCTTTGCTCATCCCGAATGTATCTAACACTTTCTCAACATAACCTTGTTGAGATAACCACGGTTTCCTTGAGCCTTTGTCCCTGAGAATCTCCATTCCATGAATCTTCTTGGCTGCTTCTAAGTCTTTCATCTCAAATGCCTGGTTTAACAAATCTTTCAAACCAAGAATATCTTGCATGCTCTTTGCAACAATCAGCATATCATCAACATATAGTAACAGAAAAACAAAAGTCCCATCATTTAGGCTCTTAACATAAACACAACAATCATACTCACATCACCTGTAGCCGATCTATATCATGAAAGAGTCGAATCACTTGTACCATTTGCTGGAAGATTGTTTCAACCCATACAGTGATTTCTTTAACTAGCAGACCAAGTTCTCCTGTCCAAGTTAAGTGAACCCTTCCGGCTGCTGCATACAAATTTTCTCCTCCAAATTTCCATGCAAGAAAGTAGTTTTAACATCCATCTGCTCTAAATGCAAATCCCAACTGGCTACTAATGCAAGCATTGCCCTGATTAAAGTGTGCTTGACCACCGGATAAAAGATTTCCTCATAATCTATCCCCTTCTGCTGAGAAAAACCCTTTGCTACCAATCGAGCCTTAAACTTTTCCCCTTTTTTCTGATACTATTGGTTTCCTTTTGTACACCCACTTTCATCCAATAGCCTTCTTCCCCTCTGGATGCCGAACGAGCTCCCAAGTTTGGTTTTTATTCAATGACTCCATCTCTTCAACCATTGCACCCATCCATTTTTCTTTCTCCTAGCTTTTAATAGCTCCTTGAAAGGTAGTTGGATCATCACTACTAACTAACAGTGCAAAAAAGACCATGTCTTCAAAACAAAACCTAGTCAGAGGCAATACATTTTTGCATCTCTCTCTATCGTGGGCTATATTGTAATCCTGCCGATCATCTAGATCTAAACCCCCAGACACTGAACGTGATCTATCATTCCGATTGGCCACGACATCATCATTTCGCTCGATTTCCATGGGATGTCATCCTAATTCTAGCATAGAGCTCTCTCCTGGTACCTTATCTTGATTCAACTGTAACATAGACTACTCATCACATACAGCATCTCGACTAATCACCATCTTCTTTTATTCGAATCCCAAAACTTATACCCTTTCACACCCTTCTTATATCCTAGAAAGATGCACCTCTTGGACTTAGGATCCAATTTTGACCTTTCATCACCAGGTATGTGCACATAGGCAGGACATCCAAAAATGCGCAAGTGTTCAAACTCGATCGCATGACCTATCCATACTTCTGTTAGAGAGTATGCCCTAGAGCCCATGTAATAGGGATGTTTTTCATATGTATGAATTTATATTCTTAATAAAAGGCATAATTCATTTATTAATGCTATGTTTAAATACATGAGTTTGTAAATCTTAAATTAATAAATGAAGTCCTAGATATTATAAAGACAATGCAAAGGCAATCATGAAAGTGTTCATGATATGAGATGTCTATTGCATGCAAATGTGTTAATATCTGAATATCCCTAGTCATAGAATTAACAAGATAAGGATATTGTTAATTTGGATAGACTAGCACATGTTATGCTTCTTGAATGGTTCAAGCAGTGGTTCTCATAACTATGATTATGGAAGATAATCAAAGCTAACATATGGATGCTTGTAAGAAGAACAGGTTCATTGGAGACCTACATAGAGATTCCTCATATGGATATTAAATCTATGTCAGTGAGGAATCTCTTCATAGTGATTGTGCAAGTATCCTTAGACTTGAGATTTCCAAAGTTATCTTAAGTAGCAAATGGTATACTTTGACTCCATAACTGATTGCTTCCAACTAGGAGTGAACATAGTTAGGAGATTGGGTATATCATGACCTACTTGAAGATAGTTGAGTGATTGACAAAGGATTCACCATCCCAAATTTAATAAGGGAAGTTATCTCGCATGATTCTATAATTACCTTGTTCAGAGAATCTCTGGCCAGAGTAAAATGCCAAGATTGATAGAGATCCATAGAGGGCATTTTGGAAACAATGGTTAAATTAATAGAACATACATAATTAGATTTATATGAGTTGACAGAAATCCATACTCAGAATCTAATTGAGATAAGAGTGGTGAAAGGAGTAATTGCACGGTAACTGTTTCTATGGAAGGGTATAGTCAAACCACATGACTTTCCTGACATTTGGGTAGTCATGATGCCTAGCTAGAGGCCAATCATGACTTGTATAATGATGTATCAAAAATATCAATGGGGATTGATAAAATGATTTGAAGGAGTTTAAATCATGTGAGTTTTGGATAGAACTCACAATTACATATTATACTGCCAACATGGACAGGAACCCAATAGGTCACACACATATAGAGAAAAGGATAAAATGATAAAATGACAAGGATAATAATATTTGATATTATTATAATGGTAGAGAAGTGAATAAGATAATAATTAATTAAAGAGTTTAATTAATTATGATCAAGTAAAATTGTCCGCGAAACTTTTGAGAAATGTTCTGTAAATTGGACCCAATTGAAATAATTTATTTCATGATTAATTATTATTGTCTTATAAGTGTTATAAGGCTACTATAAGTGTTATTTGACTGATATAATAATTAATAAGTCCATTGGAGGAGTTATAAAGGGGCTAGAGGAATGGAGGTGGTGTGGAAGCCCTTCTATAGAGGGCCACATGCCAACTCCATACAGAAGGCCTTAATGGCCTATTTCTTAGACCAAATTAATTTATATATGTTACATAAGTGTTATGTAACCTACATATTTAATTTGGTTGGATTTGGAATCCATTTGGGTATTTAAATCCAATTAGTTGCACAAAGGGCCTAGTTTGTGGGTTTTGTGCATAGTCTTTTATGAAAAGGTTTAATTTGGATTTAATTAAGCTCAAATGATTATAATTAATTCCAGAGGCCCAATTAATAATTCTCCATCAATTTTAAATAGCCCAATCTCATTAGAATTTGGAATTTTAACCTGACTATAAAAGTCCAACTAATAAGGAATTAGGGTTAAGTGATTAAACACATAAGAAAGTCTTATTCTTCTATTCTCTCTCTCCCTTTTGCGCCACTCCCTTTCTATCTCTAGGGTTTTTCAGATACTCCTTTCTCTACACCAATTTTTGGTTCAATTTATCCTTCTCTAGTGTGGATTACTCAATTGAGGTGTTTGATTTTGGACACTGTGATTTGCGACAACCCGGTGCGAAGTAAAATCAACTGTTCAACAAAAATCAAATGTGATTTTTCTTATTCTCATATATTTATATTGTATATTCATGGCAAGATCAGTAATATTGGTTAAAAATTTTAAAATTCCGCTCATGTATGCGATGCATGTAACCGATAAATTCCAACATAGTATCAGAGCCTCGATTTTTCCATTGATATACAATTCTATATTATTCTGCGGAATAAGTTTTGTTTTATTTTGAGTTACATATTTCATGAACTTTAAAATATCAGATTTAATTGTTCTTGAATGAGAAATACTGATTTCTGGTTGTATGTGTGATCAAATAAATTTGACGGAAACAAAAACGGAACTTTTGATGAAAAGTAACTAGGGTTTTACGTGAAACCCATGTAATTTTAAGGGGCTGTTCTAATTTAATTTCTTATGGATCCATTAAAACTTCATTTATATGATATTATATGTGTTTAATATGTAATATTAAGCCGTAGGAACGAACGGAATTAAAATCGAACAAGTTTTGCATGAAAACTAGTTTAGTCGAAAAGTTTGATAAATTGGTGTTCTTCGTGTGTTCTTGATGTGTTCTTGTTTAGAACGACTTTTAATCTTCTAAATCTAATATATATGATATATTAAAGTGTTTTTAATTAATTGGATTAATTAAAATGGGCCTTAAATTAATTTGATTAATTTTAATTCATTAAAACCACTTAATGGGCTTAATTATGTTTACGGACTTGGTTTAAATTAGTAAATGACTTGGTGGGCCCAAGGAGCTGATTTAAATTAAATATTATAAACATTAATTAAGTTTATTAATGGGTTTTAAGGGCTGGAGTGGGCTTGACTCATTCCAAAAGGCCCAAATGGTCCAAAAGACACAAAACTAGTTTATTTGTGAACACATTTAGGGTTTTCTTTTATGGGTTTCAGACTACACTTGATTATAAGCCCAAAATTGATTCTTTTAATTATTTAATATGATTAATTAATTAAATAATCAATTTATAATTAATTAATAATCAATTGGATTGATTATTAAGGCAAGAACACATGCATGCAAAAAGGTTTCCTAAAATGAAAGTTTCCAAAATGGAAAAAGTTTCCTAATTTGATCACATCATTAAAATAACTCAAAATATTGTTTCAAAGGTTAAAACAAAGTTATTAATCCATTTCTTTATTCATTAGAAAAGCATATAAGGGTGTACGATTGGCATGATGGATAGTTATGGACAAAGCCCAATGTGATTGAGCATTATGCATGTTTTGGCCCAATGAGGACTTTCATGTCCCGGCCACTTGTTTTTGGTTTGTATTTCATTTTAAATTGTAATATGTAATTAGATTACTTAGATTAGAATTAGAAATAGAGATGGAGATCATTTTCAAGGAGCAAGATGGGCCGGATGGAGATCCAACAAGCTTGAAGATAATGTAATTCTTTTTCTTATTTGAATCATGCATACTACCTAGGTGTGACCTTTTGATTTCCCTCTTGGCTCGGGGAAATCAATGTAGTAAAGTCCATAACTATACCATATTTGTATGCTTATATTTATGTGATAGATATAGGATGCATACCAATGTATGCCAACCATGTATGATGAGATTTAATTAACTAAAACCCTCAAAACAAATACTAAGGTATATAAGCCTTCCATTAATTTGAGGAGAACCAGAGTTCTTTATAGTGTGGGTTGTTGACCATAGTCAAGCTCACATTATATCGAATATGTTCAAATCTAATTAAATGGGTCATCTTAGCTAGCCCATTATCTTGTTGACCACAGTCAAGGCTAATGGTTCTAGAGGCAAGATTAGGGAATGCATATATGATATGCATGCATCAAGAGTTGATAACCTAATGATCCAATAGTTGTGTAGAGACACAATTGGTATAAAGATACCTACCTTTCAAGGGTATGGAATTTGGCTTGTTGACCACAGTCAAGGTCAAATTACATATCAAGGATTGGATATTGGCCCACTAAGAAAACCATCGGGTTTTCTCGGATTATATAGTGAGGGCTATTAATTCACAATAAAATAGTGGGAGTAAATGGATTAATTAAAGACCTTATTAATGCATACATATATATGAACATACTCTCATATCTTTTCTTTTTCACATCTAGGTCATCATCATGAGCACATCAAACATTAATATACGATCAATCTTGGATAACAAACTGGTTGGCAGCAACTATTCTGACTAGATCAGGCAAGTGAGAATTGTTCTCAGAGCTGAAAAGATCCACTATGTCTTGGATAAAGATCCACCACCACTTCCATCAGATGATGCCGTTGATGAGATCAAAGGCATTTATCAAAAATACATGGAGGATAGTGAAGCAGCATCATGTCTGATGCTGGGTGCTATGTCCTCAGAGCTTCAAAAGCAACATGAGATGATGGATGCTAGAACCATCGTTTTGCATCTAAAGGAGCTATATTCTTCTCAGGCTAGAACTGAGCAATATGAGATTGCTCGAGCTCTATTTAGCTGCAAAATGGTGGAAGGCACTTCAGCTGTTACTCATGCATTGAAGATGTATGGGTATATTGAGCATTTGAGTAGACTTGGCTATGTTATGGATAATGATCTATACATAGATTTAATCTTGTACTCGTTGGCTCAAAGTTATGCACCTTTCATGCTTAACTTCAACATGAACAAGATCCAAGTATCCATTCCTAAGTTAATCAATATGCTCAAGACAGTTGATGGATCATTTAAGAAGGATCCAAAAAGTGTCATGGTTGTCACTTCTGCTAAAGGCAAGAAGCAGAAGAAGAAGAACATAACCAAGGCGCAGCCAAAGAATGGTGGGATCTCCAAGAAGAAGGTTGCCAAGAAAGAGAATCCCAAAGGAACCTGCTTCCATTGTGGAAAGGATGGTCATTGGAAGCATAACTGCAAGGCCTATCTAGATTCTCTCAAGGAGAAGAAGCAAGCTGATGCTTCTACTTCAGGTATTCATATGATTGAAATTAATACTTATTTTATTGCTTCAAAACAATCTTGGATATTAGATATCGGATGTGGATCTCACTTATGTAATGATCTACAAGGGCTTAGAAGCTTTAGAAAAGTTGGAAAGGCAGAGATATGTTTGCAGTCAGCTACTGGACAGAACATCTCTACAACAGTTGTGGGGACTTACTATTTGCCTCTTCCTAGTGGATTAGTACTGGAATTAAATAATTGTTATTATGTTCCAGCTTTGTCCAAGAGTATTATTTCTTTCAGTTGTTTGATGAACGATTATGATATTTCTTTAAAGGACAAATGTTGTTACATTTTTAAGAACAATATGTTTTATGCAAAAGCTATCATTGAGAATGGTATATTTGTTCTTGATTTAATTAAAGAAGTATATAATGTGGATACCAAGAGAATGAAACATGATAATCTCAATACCTCATACTTATGGCATTGTCGTTTAGGCCATATAAATGAAAAACGCATGACCAAATTGCATAAGTCAGGTAATTTGGGATCATTTGACTATGAATCATTTGATACATACGAATCTTGTTTATTCGGAAAAATGACAAAAGCTCCCTTTATTGGTAAAGGAGAATGAGCTAAAATGGTTTTGGACTTAATACATTCAGATGTATGTGGTCTAATGACTACACATGCTAGAGGAGGTTACTCCTACTTCATTACTTTCATATATGATTATTCCAGGTTTGGATATATCTATCTAATGAAATATAAATCAGAAGCATTTGAAAAGTTCAAAGAATTCAAAAATAAAGTAGAGAAACAACTTGGCAAAAGTATTAAAACACTTTGATCAAATCAAGGTGGAGAATACTTAAGCCAAGAGTTTCAGGATTATCTTAGAGATAATGGGATTTTATCTCAATGGACTCCACCATATACACCACAACAAAATGGTGTATCTGAAAGAAGAAATCGAACACTATTAGATATGGTTTGATCAATGATGAGCCAAGCGGACTTGCCTATGTCCTTTTGGGGATATGCACTAGAAACTATTGTTTATGTGTTATACAGAGTTCCTAGTAAATTGGTTGATGTTACTCCATATGAGATATGGAATAACAAGAAACCCACACTTTATCATATGAAAGTATGGGGTTGTCCTGCTTATGTGAAGAGGACAATGTCAGACAAACTGGATGTTAAGTCTAACAAATGTTTATTTGTGGGATATCTAAAAGAAATGTTTGGATATTATTTCTATCATCCCTTAGAACAAAAGGTGTTTGTTTCAAGGCATGTTGTCTTCTTGGAAAGAGAATTTCTCCTACGAGAGGACAGTGGGAGTAAAATTGAACTTGGTGAAGTTCAAGACCCACAAATAGAAGAAGATCAACCGATTGAACCCAAAACTGAATTTCATAATAATGAGATTGCAGTTGAACCTAATTACACACAAAATCCTAGAAGATCTACTAGGATGCGTTTTATCCCTGTGAGATATCACATTGATTCGGATAGAGGCAGAACTATAGTAGAGGACAATGAGCCTACAAGCTATCAAGAAGTTTTGAACAGTTCATAACGTGATTTATGGATTAAGGCTATGCAGTCTGAAATGGACTCTATGTATGAGAATAAAGTATGAACTTTAACTCAACCACCTAAAGGGATAAAACCCATAGGGTGCAAATGGGTCTTCAAAAAGAAGACTGACATGGAAGGTAATATAGTTACCTATAAAGCTCACTTAGTAGCAAAAGGTTATCGTCAAAAAGAAGGTATTGACTATGACGAAACTTTTTCTCCTGTGGTGATGCTTAAGTCTATAAGAATACTTTTAGCTATTGCAGCTCATTATGATTATGAGATTTGGAAAATGGATGTGAAGACAGCTTTTCTTAATGGAAATCTTACTGAGGATGTGTATATGACACAACCAAAAGGATTCACATTAGGAAATGGCGAAAAGGTATGCAAGCTTTAAAGATCCATTTATGGATTGAAGCAAGCCTCTAGGAGCTGGAACATACGATTCAATGAGACAATCAAAGAGTTTGGTTTCTCACAGAATGAAGATGAACCTTGTGTGTATAAAAGGGTCAGTGGGAGTGCAATTGTCTTCCTAGTTCTATATGTGGATGACATATTAATCATGGGAAATGACATTTCTCTTCTCCAATCTATTAAAATATGGTTATCAAAGCAATTCTCAATGAAAGACCTTGGAGAAGCATCCGATATTCTGGGAATAAGGATCTATAGAGATAGATCCAATAGGTTGCTAGGTCTTTCTCAGAGTACATATATAGATGAAGTATTTAAGAGGTTCAATATGGATCTCTCTAAGAAAGGGTTTATACCCATGGTGCATGGGAAACACCTTTCTAAGTCTATGTGTCCATAGACACTAGAGGATAGAGAGAGCATGAATAAAATACCATATGCATCTGCTATTGGTTCTATCATGTATGCTATGTTATGTACACGTCAAAATATAGCATTTGCTTTGAGTGTCACAAGCAGATTCCAATCCAATTTTGGAGGAGAAAATTGGGCAGTTGTTAAGAATATCCTTAAGTACTTGAGAAGGACTAAGGATATATTCTTGGTATATGGAGAGGGCAGTTTGGAAGTAAATGGGTATACAGATGCCAGCTTCCAATCCGACAAAGATAATTGTAAATCACAGTCTGGTTATGTGTTCATAATGGGAGGAGGAGTAGTTAGTTGGAAAAGTTCCAAACAAGAAACAACTATTGATTCCACAATGGAAGCTGAGTACATTGCTGCTTCAGAAGCAACCAAAGAAGCAGTCTGGATCAAAAGTTCATAACTGAACTAGGAGTGGTGCCTAGCATTGTTGATCTGATTCCTTTATATTGTGACAATAATGGAGCCATTGCGCAAGCAAAGGAACCACAGTCTCATCAGCGCTCCAAGCATGTTCTCAAACGCTACCATCTCATAAGGGAAATAGTAGCTAGAAATGATGTGAAAATAGAAAGGGTTCCCACAAATGACAATGTGGCAGATCCCCTCACTAAAACACTTTCCCAGATTAAGCATGATCACCATATAAATAGCATGGGTCTGAGACATATGAGTGATTGGCTCTAGTGCAAGTGGGAGATTGTTAAAGAGTATGCCCTAGAGCACGTGTAATAGGGATGTTTTTCATATGTATGAATTTATATTCTTAATAAAAGGCATCATTCATTTATTAATGCTATGTTTAAATACATAAGTTTGTAAATCTTAAATTAATAAATGAAGTCCTATATATTATAAACACAGTGCAAAGGCAATCATGAAAGTGTTCATGATATGAGATGTCTATTGCAAGCAAATGTGTTAATATTTGAATATCCCTAGTCATAGAATTAACAAGATAAGGATATTGTTAATTCAGACAGACTAACACATGTTATGCTTCTTGAATGGTTCAAGTCGTGGTTCTCATAACTATGATTATGGAAGATAATCAAAGCTAACATGTGGATACTTGTTAGAAGAACAAGTTCATTGGAGACCTGCATAGATAATCCTAACATGGATATTAAATCTTTGTCAGTGAGGAATCTCTTCATAGCGGTTGTGCAAGTATCCTTAGACTTTAGATCACCAAAGTTATCTTAAGTAGCAAATGGTATACTTTGACTCCATAACTGATTACTTCCAACTGGGAGTGAACATAGTTAGGAGATTAAGTATATCATGACCTACTTGAAGATAGTTAAGTGATTGACAAAGGATTCACCATCCCAGATTTAATAAGGGAAGTTATCTCGCTTGATTCTATAATTACCTTGTTCAGAGAATTTCTGGACAGAGTAAAATGCCAAGATGGATAGAGATCCATGGAGGGCATTTTGGAAACAATGGTTAAATTAATAGAACATACATAATTAGATTTATATGAGTTGACAGAAATCCATACTCAGAATCTAATTCAGAAATCCAACTTATATTCATTAATCCGATAAAGATTCATCAACGACCTATCACTGTCCAATTCATTATGCATTTAATAAAATTTTGGCAATATAACAGCTATATATTGCACTAGCCCCTTGAAAAGCAAACAATACCCACAGCCTCTCAGAGGCACAACAAAATCATATATCATCATATCATCCATTTCTTTTCCATAACACAATCATCTAAATATTACACATAAATTCATCTACAAAATCTTAATTTACATCACAAACCATTACATATTAAAACCCAAAATATCAACTCTTATATACATATTTACAATATACAAATCCATAAGTATTATGTTTATATATACATGCCACAAGATTAAAAACTGTATATCCATCAAAAGAAATCCTTCAAGGAATACTTTTGCTCCCGATCTTGTGAACCTGCATGCAGTCACAACTACGCATTGAGCACTTGACATGCCCAATGGTGACTAACAATCTAAATATTTTCTAGACTTAACTTAAGTAGTTCATTTATGCAAGAATTCTCAACTTTAACTTTTCAAGCAAACTTAAATAAATCATTTCTTTTCAAATAACATTTTAAATTTTAATACACTTTTATTTATCAAATACTTATTTATTATCAAATTATATATTTAATTCAGAACTTTTACTTTTATTCAATTTAATCCCTTTTTATCGTTAAATTACGAGTTTAGCCTTTTTATGCTTCTTTTTGACATTTAAGCCATTAATTAAGGTACTTAAACTTAATTTATACTTAGTTAGACATTTTTATGCAAAATTAAATTTTATTCCTTGTGGACGATAAAACTTCATTTTAACATATTTTAACCATTCATTGACTTGTTTATTCTTAATTAAGCAGTTCTTAATTAATTTGCTTAATTTTTATCTTTTAGAAAAAAGTACGATTTTGCCCCTAAACTTTCTTTTCCTTTCAAATTAGTCCTTTTCACTTTTAATTAATATTTTTCACTTTCTTTTCATATTTTTCACAATTTACTTTCATTATACCCCTATTTCAGACCCGACAGAAAATCTCAAACCGGATACACTGGACATGGACCCCACAAGGCCACAACAGAGATAGAGAAATGACCCTCAAATGGCCAATTTTCATAGAGCAGAAAACAAAGACAAAGAAGTCATGGTGATCAGAGATCCAATTCATAGCACAGCAAGTCGCCATGACTTACACCGGGGTACAGAGATATCCCTATGGCCAGCCAATTATATCCTGAGCTACTTTTTACTACCTGATTATTTCTAAGTGCATTATTGTACATACTTTTATTTACCTTAAGTGTGTTCATAATTCTTATGAACTTTTTAATTTCCCAAAAATTCTCATTTCACTATCTTTTCTGACATAGTAAATTAATTCATTATAATTTACTACTTTTTACCCTTTATTGAATTATTTCTTTATAATTTACTGAATTTTCTTTTTACAATTTCATAATTTATTTTAAAAAATACCTTATTATTGCATATAAATTTCTTAAAAATTTATATGCACATTTATTATTCGTATTCCTTCATTTTATTGAATCATTTTCCAATAATTCAATATTTTTCCTTAAATATAATTAACATTTTATTTCTCATTTATTTTTATATTGTACAAAAATTCTTTAAAAAATTATATACATATTATTTCACATTTACTATCCATATTTACTTAATTTAAGATTTATTTCTTTATAAATCATTGATTTCACTACTTACATTTACTAATACAAAGCTTTAAAAATTTTTAATAAATTTCATAAATTATTCAAAAATTCATGGGTGTTAATTATGACATTTATAATTAATTTAGGCTACTAATTATCACTTTCATGCAAAAAAAAAATTTTCCTAAGGGAAATTTCGGCCATAACCCTAACATAGCCTTAAAAATTTTATTCTTCCTTCTAATCATTCACATGGCATCAAACACATTTCAATTTCATTTTCCCTATATCAATTTCATTTATTAAGCAATTTAGCAATTTTTTTTCTAAGTACATAAAGGAAATTAATTCAATAAAATAGAAAATATTAAGATTTATTAGTCACATACCAATTTCTCTTGCTCAAGGGTGCCTAGACTTCCTTTCTTTTGCCCTTTTCCCTTGAAACTCTTTCTTCTCCTTCCACACCTAACATGGCCAACCACTTAAGCTTAGAATTGCTTTTTTTATTATTCTCTAATGAAGAAATTAAGATCATATTCATTATCTACACTTCAAAAACTATAAGAAACCACTAAAGAATTAATTAAAAATACTAATTATCCAAATGTTACCTTAAAATCCTAAACTTTGTAACATTGAAATCTTCCCTTTCTTTGGGAAAATAAGATGTTTGAGGCTATATTTGTGTTCTAGAGTGATGGAATAACAAATTTTATGTTGGATTCCATTAGAAATTTGGAGTAAAAGAGAAAGAAATCAAAGAGAGGGAGAGAGTAAGGATGTCTCAGCCACTTCAAGAAGGAGAGGAGAGCTGGAATTTTTTGGGTGTTTCTCACATATTTCTAGCTCTTAAATACCCTCAAACTGGGCCCAAAATGGGCTAAAAAGATCGGCTTAGTCCAATTAGTTTCTAAGATCCAATTTAGGCTAATTTAAACCCAATCCGAATTCTCTCTCTTACAGCCTTCAAATCACTCCAAAAATTATTTCATCACTCTGATCACATTAAAATATAGGTAGTACGCAAATTTTCGGCTCAATCGGAGGTCATTATCGATTTGATTCAAACTTATCGATCTGATTCAAACTTATCGATCTGATTCGACAACTGTCGGTTTCACCGAAAAATTCAATTTTTACTACCAAAATATTCTACATAAAAATTCATAAATATCTGAAAAATATGGCAATTTTTGAAGTTTATTTTCTATTTTTAATAATTTATGCAAAACCAAGTTACCTTTCTTACTAGAGAAATTGACTCATTATCTTTTTCGTATTTTTAACCTTTCGAGGCTTATTTGACCTCAATTTCACTTAAAATTTCAACCCTGGACTCACTATGACCAATACTTTTCGATGGTCTAATAAAATATTTTTGACTTCTGGGTGTACTTTTCGACCCGAAAATCACTATTTACCCTTGAAAAATACTATTCACGACTGACCCAGTGTTGAGGCCATTACATTTCTCCCCTACTTAAAATAAATTTCATCCTCGAAATTTACCTGAACTGAAGAGTAGAGGATATTGCTATCTCATGGTCATCTCAGGTTCCCATGTAGCTTCCTCTACATTAAGGTGATGCCATAAGACCTTCACCAATGGTATCTGCTTATTCCTGACCTACGGGATTTCTCTAGTCAAGACTTTCACAGGTTTCTCTTCATAAGTCATATCAGTCTACACCTGAATCTCATCTGGTGCTATCACATGGCTTGAATTCAACCTGTATCAACGAAGCATAAATACATGAAAAATATCATGTATCTTTTCCAAAGCAAGTGGTAGCTTCAATCTATAGGCTACGAGACCCACTTGCTAAAGTATCTCATATAGACCTATGAATCTAGGGCTCAACTTTCCCTTCTTGCCAAACCTCAAGACTTTCTTTCACGGAGATACTTTCAGAAAAACCTTATCTCCGACCTAAATCTCAATATCTCTTCTTTTCATATTTGCATATGATTTCTATCGGTCCGTTGCTTCTTTCAATCATCTTTTAATGATCTTAACTTTCTCTTCAGAATCACAGACCAAATCTGAACCCAATAGCTTCTTCTCACTCAGTTCAGTCCAATATAATGGAGTTATACACTTCCTACCATATAAAGCTTCAAAAGGCGCCATTTTCAAACTGGACTGGTAGCTATTGTTGTATGCAAACTTAGCCAAGGGCAAATGCTTTTCCCAGTTGGTGCCAAATTCAAGAACACAACATCTAAGCATATCCTCTAATGTTTGAATCATCCACTCGGACTGGCCATCAGTCTGAGGATGAAATGCTGTGCTAAGGTGAAGTCTAGTACCGAGAGCATTCTGATAACTCTTTCAAAAATGATATGTAAACCTAGGATCTCTGTCAAAAACAATCGATGTAGGCACTCCATGTAACCTAACCACCTCACTGATATAGATCTCTACCAGCCTGGTTAAGGAATAATCTATCCGTACTAGCAAGAAATTACTAGATTTAGTGATTCGGTTAACAACTACCCAAATAGCATCATGCTTCCTTTGAGTTACAAGTAAGCCAGTAACAAAGTCCATGGTTACTTTATCCCATTTTCACTCAGGAATAACAAGTGGTTGTAGTAACCCTGAAGGAATCTGATGCTCTACTTTAACCTGCTAACATGTTAGACATTTACTTACAAATTCAATCACATCATGTTTCATGCCTGGCTACCAATAGTAAGCTTTCAAGTCCTGGTTCATTTTATTACTTCTAAGGTGCATGGCATAACTACTATGGTGTGCTTCTATCAATATATTCTTTCTTAATTCTTCCTGAGCGAGAATACAAAGTCTTCCTTTATAACAAAGACTTCTATCACTGGATAGAGAGTAGTCACTTTCACTACTATGTTGTAACTTATTCACAATAACCATTAAATGATCATTTCCTTCTGAGCCACTTTTACTTGCTGTACAAAGTCTGCTTTAACTCATAGCTCGACTACTATAGCTCCATCTGGTGCAAAACTTAAACTGGCATTTATAACTTGAAGAGCTGCAAAAATCACTATTAATCATTTACACTTATCAATATTTTATACATATTCATTCAAAAGTATTAACCTTACCTGACATAAATTTTCTGTTGAGCGCATCAGCTACTACATTTGCTTTTCCTGGATGGTAGTCGATGTAACAGTCATAATCTTTAATCAACTCCATCCAGCGTCTTTTTCTAAGGCTGAGTTGTTTCTAGGTAAGCAGATATTTCAAACTTTTATGATCCGAATAGATATAACATCTCTCACCATACAGATAATGCCTCCAAATCTTCTGTGCAAAAATAATAGTTTCCAACTCCAAATCATGAGTAGGATAGTTTTTCTCATGAGTTTTAAGTTGTCGAGAGGCATAAGCAATCACCTTACCTTCCTACATCAGAACACAACCCAAACCATTTCTGGAGGTATCAATATATAACACAAAGTCTTTACCTGACTCAGGTTGTGTAAGGATAGGAGCTTCTATCAACATAGTTTTAAGCTACTCAAAACATTCTTGACACCTGTCAATCAACACAAATTTAACATTCTTTTGTAGCAGTTGTGTCAATGGAACTGTAATGATGGAGAAGCCCTTGATGAATCTCCTATAATACCGGCCAATCCCAGAAAACTCCTTACTTCAGTCAAATTTTTGGGAGGCTTCCATTTAAGGATTGCATCAATCTTTAAAAGATCCAGTTTAATGCCCTCTGCAGATATGACATGACCCAGAAAAGATACCTCATTCAGCCAAAAAGCACATTTGCTGAATTTGGCATATAGCTGCTTCTCTCTCAAAGTCTATAGCACAATCCTTAAGTGCTTATCATGATCTTCCAGTGTCTTTGAATACACCAGAATGTCATCGATAAAGACCACCACAAACTAATCCAAGTAGGGGTGAAAAACTCTGTTCATCAGATCCATAAAGGCTGATGGTGCATTTGTAAGTCCAAATGGCATAACCAAGAACTCAAAGTGGTCATACCTAGTCCAAAAAGCAGTCTTGGGCACATCAGGTTCCTTAACCCCCATCTAATAATAACCCAACCTCTCAAATCGATTTTGGAGAAGACACCTGCTCCCTTAAGCTAGTCAAACAAGTCTTCAATGCGAGGGAGAGGATATTTGTTCTTTATAGTCACTTTATTCAGCTGCCTATAATCAATGCACAGACGAAGAGTCCCATCCTTTTTCTTTGCAAAAAGGACAAATGCTCCCCAAGAAGAAGTGTTGGGTCTGATAAACGCCTTATCAAGCAATTCCTGAAGCTAAATCTTTAATTATTTCAACTCTACAGGTGCCATTCTATACGAAGCAATAGAAATGGGAGCAGTACCAGAAGCATCATCAATGGAAAATTCTACCTTTCTGTCAGGTGGTAAACCTAGAAGCTCATCTTAGAACACATCCTGAAACTCCCTAACAGTAGGTACATCTGACACCTGTAAACAATCTTTCTTCACCTTAACTGCATAACACAAATAAGCTTTACAACCTTTCCTAATCAGTCTTTTCGTAGCAATAGCTGATATCATATCAGATAAGAAATTGGATCTCACACCCACAAAAGTGATGTCATCACCATTCTGAAGCTGTAGGGTGACCCTCTTCTTTCTGCAGTCAATAGTCACTTGATGGGCGGATAACCAATCCATCCTAAGAATCAAGTCAAACTCACAAAAGGGTAACTCGATCATATTTGCCAGGAATACATGTCCCTGGACGCTGATAGGACACTGTCTATAAACCTTATTTACTACCACACCATGCCCTAGAGGATTACTTACTAAGATATCCTGGTCCAAGCATGCCTCTTTCATCCCTTTACCTAATTCCAGTTATGTACCAATGTAAGAGTGTGTGGAGCCAGGATCAATCAGAGCATATACTGAATCAGATAAAAAAACAAACTTACCCATAATCATGTCGGGAGCATCCTCCTCTTCTCGGGCCCTGACAGCATATATATGTCCCACTGATCGCCTCTATCCCTGAGATGACTGACCAGCTTGTCTAGGAGCTGAAGTATTATAGGCTGCTCCCCTACCACATCTTGGTGGAGCTGATGACCCTATACTAGATGCTGGTGAGGCGGCTGGAGCAGTCTGTTGCAAAGGACAATCTCTGATATGATGATCTCGGGACCCACATCTAAAATAGGCTCTAGTTAGCAATCTGCACTCCCCGTAATGTGTCTTGCCACAATAGTCACACAAAATTGGTATCCCACTATCTTTGCCTCTGGGTGCACTAGAAGTTGTAGTGGCTGTAGATTTGCCACGGGAGGCACTACCCTAACCCCTGCCTGCTGATGGGTGGCCCTGAGGTATCTGCTAACCCTTCTGCTTCTTACCCTATATAGACTTGCCACTATTTTGTCCCTACTTTCACTTTTGTTAAAACCTGGACTATCTCTCAACTTACTAGGCTTGAGTGGCTTCTAATTTGAGAGCTGCATCAATCATGGACCGCAGATCAGGATAATGCTAGGCCTTAATAATCTGCCTCAGCTCAAAGTGTAATCATTTCTCAAACCGCTAACATAATCTTTCTTTTGTGGCCTGGCCCTCATCTAGGTAGGTGCTCAGGCACTCAAACTCTCTATCATACTCAGCTACTATATGGTTTCACTATCTCAATCTACAGAAAGCATCATGTATAGCAATCTTATACTCATACCCAATGTATTTCTTCTCAAATTGTTCAACAAAGAACTCCCAATTCAAACGATCTGCTGCTGTATGCCTTCTGACTGAATCCCACCATACAAATACTAGACCCTGAAGTAAGGCAACTATACCATCAAATTTCTTCTCTAGGGGACCGTGGGTAATCTCAAATAATCTCTTTATCTTAAATAACCACTCCTCCGCAGCTGCTGGAGTCAAAGGATCATGGCTTGAAAAATCTTCAGCCCCAAGTCTTTTGACCTACTCCAGAATAGGTTTTCTTCTAGGCGAAGTAGGTGGCTGAATCTGTATAACTAATGGCTATGCCTGGGCTTGTGCAGTTTGAAGTCACTGCTAGATATAATCTGACCTCAGATTGAGGAAGTCTAGCTGAGGAGGACGTGGTGGAGGTGTCGCTACTGGTGGAGATACTTCCTGCTATGGGACCCCCTGTTTCCCAACATTACTAGAGGCCTCACTCCTGTTATCTCCCACCTCACGGCTCTGTTCTCCAGACATCTTTTCACTACAAAATAGAAGGGAACCATAATACATTAATTCCAAAACATCTTTTCAAAATGACATTTGGCGTGTGTGTGTGTGTGTGTGCATATATATATATATATGTGTGTGTGTGTGTGTGTGTGTGTGTGTATACACACACACTTAAATCAAGCATTAACACCCTTTCAGATTTTAAAATCGTCTAAACCACTGCTCTGATACCACTAAATGTAACACCCTTATCACAACTATCACTGTTTCGGTAAGTCATAGGTAGGAAATTTTTTTTCCAACAATATTTCTTTTAACCCATTGTCCTTACTCTTAAATTCTTAGGTTAACTTATATTCATTAATCCGATAAAGGTTCGTCAACGACCTATAACTGTCCAATTCACTATGCACTTAATAAAATTTTGGCAATATAACAACTATATATTGCACTAGCCCGTTGAAAAGCAAACAATACCCACAGCCTCTCAGAGGCACAACAAAATCATATATCATCATATCATCCATTTCTTTTCCATGACACATTCATCTAAATATTACACATACATTCATCCACATCTACTAAATCTTAACTTAGATCACAAACCATTTCATAGTACAACCCAAAATATCAATTCTTATATACATATTTACAATATATAGATCCATAAGTATTATGTTTATATATACATGCCACAAGATTAAAAACTCTATATCCATCAAAAGAAATCCTTCAAGGAATACTCTTGCTTCCGATCTTGTGAACCTGCATGCAGTAACAACTATGCGCTGAGCACTTAACATGCCTTAGTGGTGACTAACAATCTAAATATTTTCTATACTTAACTTAAGTAGTTCATTTATACAAGAATTCTCAACTTTAACTTTTCAAGCAAACTTAAATAAATCATTTCTTTTCAAATAACATTTTAAATTTTAATACACTTTTATTTATCAAATACTTATTTATTATCAAATTATATATTTAATTCGAAACTTTTAATTTTATTCAATTTAGTCCATTTTTATCGTTAAATTATGAGTTTAGCATTTTTATGCTTCTTTTTGACATTTAAGCTATTAATTAAGGTACTTAACCTTAATTTATACTTACTTAGACATTTTATGCAAAATTACATTTTAGTCCTTGTCGACTATAAAACTTCATTTTAACACATTTTAACCATTCATTGTCTGTTTTACCCTTAATTAAGCAGTTCTTAATTAATTTGCTTATTTTTTATTCTTTTAGGGAAAATTAAGATTTTGCCCCAAAACTTTCTTTTCCTTTCAAATTAGTCTTTTTTCACTTTTAATTAAAATTTTCACTTTCTTTTCATATTTTTCACATTTTACATTCATTATACCCCTAGTTCAGACTCGACGAAAAATTTCAAACCAGATACACGGGACATGGATCCCATAGGGCCACAACATAGATAGAGAAATGACCCCCAAAGGGCCAATTCTCACATAGCAGAGAACAAAGACAGAGAAGCCATGGTGATCAGAGATCCAATCCATAGCATAACAAGTCGCCATGACTTGCACCGCGATATAGAGATATCCCTCTGGCCAGCCAATTCTATCCTGAGCTAGTTTTTACTTCCTGATTATTTCTAAGGGCATTATTGTACGTACTTTTATTTACCTTAAGTCTGTTCATAATTCTTATGAACTTTTCATTTTCCAAAAATTCTCATTTCACTATCTTTTCCGACATAGTAAATTAATTCATTATAATTTACTACTTTGTACCCTTTATTGAATTATTTCTTCATAATTCACTAAATTTTCTTTTTACAATTTCATAATTTATTTTCAAAAATACCTTATTATTACATATAAATTTCTTAAAAATTTATATGCATACTTATCACATTTATTATTCTTATTCCTTCATTTTATTAAATTATTTTCCAATAATTCAATATTTTTCCTTGAACATAATTAACATTTTATTTCTCATTTATTCTTATAATGTACATAAATTCTCTAAAAATTTATATACATATTATTTCACATTTACTATCCACATTTACTTAATTTAAGATTTATTTCTTTATAAATCATCGATTTCACTACTTACATACACTAATACAAAGCTTTAAAAATTTTTAATAAATTCCATAAATTATTCAAAAATTCATGGGTGTTAATTATGATATTTATAATTAATTTAGGCTACTAATTATCATTTCCATGCAAAATTCATTATTTTTTTCCCTAAGGAAAATTTCGGCCATAACCCTAACATAGCCTTAAAAATTTTATTCTTCCTTTTAATCATTCACATAGTATTAACCATGTTTCAATTTCATTTTCCCTATATCAATTTCATTTATTAAGCAATTTAGCAATTTTTTTCCCAACTACATAAGAGAAATTAATTCAATAAAATAGAAAATATTAAGATTTATTAGTCACATACTAATTTCTCTTGCTCAACGGGTGCCTAGACTTCCTTCCCTTTGTCCATTTCCTTAAAACTCTTTCTTCTCCTTCCACACCTAACATGGCCAGCCACTTAAGCTTAGAATTTCTTTTTTTTTTATCTCAAATACAGAAATTAAGCTTATATTCATAATCTACACCTTAAAAACTATAGGAAACCACTAAAGAATTAATTAAAAATACTAATTATCCAAATATTACCTTAAAATCCTAAACTTTGTAACCTTGAAATCTTCCCTTCCTTTGGGCAAATAAGATGCTTGATGCTATATTTGTGTTCTAAAGTGATGGAATAACAAATTTTATGTTGGATTCCATTAGAAATTTGGAGTAAAAGAGAAAGAAATCAAGGAGAGGGAAAGAGTAAAGATGTCTCAGCCACTTCAAGAAGGAGAGGAGAGCTGAAATTTTTTAGGTGTTTCCCATATATTTCCAACTCTTAAATACCCTCCAATTGGGCCCAAAAATGGGCTAAAAAGATGGGCTTAGTCCAATTAATTTCTAAGGCCCAATTTAGGCCAATTTAAGACTAATCCTAATTCTCTATCTTCCAGACTTCAAATCACTCCAAAAATTTTTCCATCACTCTTATCACATCCAAAATAGGTAGTACACAAATTTTTAGCTCAATCGAAGTTCGTTATTGGTCCGATTCGACAATTGTCGGTAGCACTGAAAAATTCAATTTTTACTACCAAAATATTCTACATAAAACTTCATTAAGATCTGCAAAATATGACAATTTTTGAAGTTTATTTACTATTTTAATAATTTATGCAAAACCAAGTCACCTTCTCTACCAAAGAAATTGACTCGCTACATTTTTCATATTTTTGACCTTTCAAGGCCCATTTAACCTCAATTTCACTTAAAATTTCAACCCTGGACTAACTATGACCAATACTTTTCGATGGCCCAATAAAATATTTTTGACTTTCGGGTGTACTTTTCGATCCGAAAATCACTATTTACCCTCGAAAAGTACTGTTTATGGTTGACTTAATGCTAAGACCATTACATCTCCCTTGTAGGACCCCACACATCCGAATGCACATAGTCAAGAATCCTTTCGATTTTCTGCTGGCCAATAGCAAAATTGACTTTAGTTTGCTTTCCAATAATATAAAACTCGAGCTTACAGCTTTTAACCCATTGCAATAAATCTCTTATGCAATTCTGTCATCCCTTGTTCACTAAAATGACCAAGACGCATATGCCAGAGCTTTGTGTTGTCATCATTTGACTCTACCGAGTTAACTCCATCTATAACTGTACTCCCTAACAGCTTGTAGATATTTCCTATAGTGATCTTTCCTTTCATCACTGTCAGTGCTCCCTTTACAATTCTAATGGTTTCCTTATCCTCATCTACCTTGGGAATGAAACCATTCTTATGTAAAGTATCCAAGGAAATTAGATTCTTCTTCAGATCTGGTATATGTCGAACCTCACATAGTGTCTGAATGGTCCCATCGTTCATTCTCACTCTGACTTCACCTATTCCCGCAATATTGCAACATCTATCATCACCTAGATAGACTAATCCAGAGTTGACCGACCGGTATGATGCGAACCACTTCCTGTTTGGTGTTATGTGATATGAGCATCCAGAATCAAAAATCCATGTATCTATGAACTGAGTTTTTGATACCGAAAGCATATCTCCATAACTACTGTCCAATCCTTCACTCTACACCACATTCACCGACCTTTCATCGGTTTGTTGTTGCATCTTTGGACAGTCCTTCTTCATATGTCCATTCTTTTTGCACTTATGGCAATGAATCGTCTCCTTGCCCTTTGACTTAGATATGGAATTCCATTTTCCAGAACCTTCCTTATCTATCTTCCTTCCACGATCCTGATTACTCTTTACATACAAACTATCACCTTGAAAGCTTTCCCTTACATTCTGCTTTCGTTGGTTGTGAGCCAACAATGCGACAGTTATCTCTTCAACTTTGATAGTTTCTTTCCCATATGTAAGAGTCATCACCAAATGTTCATAAGAAGGAGGCAACAAACATAACAAAATCATTGCTTTATCTTCATCCTCAATTTTCACATCCAGCCTTGCTAGATCCATGATTATTTGATTGAAGATATTCACGTGCTGAGCCAGATTTGACCCTTCCTACATCTTCAGGCCATATAGCCTTTGTTTGAGATACAATTTATTCATCAGTGATTTGGACATAAACTGACTTCCCAACTTTCTCCATATCTCCTGGAGAAGATAGATTCATTACATGCTACATAATCTCATCTACCAAACACAACCTAATGGTTGCCGCCACTCTCTGCTACAACTCTTTCCAGTCTTCATCCTCTATTGTTTCTGATTTTTGTGCCCACAGTACCTTGAAGAGTCCTTGCTGCGCCAACAGATCCCTTACCCTTGTTTGCCACAACCCAAAGTTACCCTGGCCATCAAACTTGACCACTTCGAATTTCATTCCTGACATAGCCATCTCAACCAAAGCTCTAATACCAATTGTTAGGACCGCCAAACATCCCTTCATCTCCACATTAGTATGATATTGTCCGCTTTGGGCTAAGCCGCACATATTTGTTTTTGGGCTCCTCCCAAAAGGCCTCATACTAATGGAGTTATGTGGACAAACTTATATTCAAGGTGTTTCTCCCTTAATTTTCTGATGTGGGATGTGGAACTTGGATTGTATCCCAACAATCCTCCCCTTAAGCCAAGGACCACACAACACATGGCCTCTCCTCCAATGATAATCCACTGATTCATCGAATCATCTTGCACCGCCGTTATCAACCAATGAGACACACTGCCTGGCCATCATAATATACCAGAATGACTTTCGATACAAGGCACCAAACACGAATCTCCAATCGCGAGGATGTACTGAGGGCCTCCCACAGCTTATGTCCTCCCCTCGAGTGATAATCCATTTGATCCGTTGAATCATCTTGCAACGCCGTTGTCAATCAACAGGACACATCGCCTGGCCACCACAATACCATAAAGACTTTCGATACAAGGCACCAAACACAAATCTCTAATCTCACGAACAAACCAAGGACCTTTCCACACAACGCAATCCACCATTGGCTCCATCTTCAAACCTGGCTCTAATACCAATTGTTGGGGAGAAAATCGGCTAAATCACACAGGAATAAGATCAAAATAAACAAGAAAATAGCAAAAAGAACACAAGAATTTAACGAGGTTCAACCAATAATGCCTATGTCTTCGGTGGCAACTATTCTTTTAATCCAGAGAATATTAATTCTCTAACTTTTACAGCGGCACACAAAACTAGGTTACATCATTGGTATTTATACATAACCTACTAGGTACGCAATTACATAATTGCCCTATACCCTAAATGTGTACACACACTTTCCAAAACCCATTAGAATTCCAGCCACACACGCACGCTAATAGCTTTGATTTTAATGTTTGTTTTTAGGATAATTTTATATGTTTTAGTGTCTTATCTTGCATGTTTTTAATGTTTTTAGTGGTGAAATATTTTTCATATGTTCATTTTAGTTATTTTGATAAATTTAAAGTTTTTGGGTGATTAATAGTTCTAATTTGCATTTTATGCAGGGAATTTTGCTAAGGCACGGCTGAGGCAAACTATCCCTGCCGTGTCCAATGCATAAATTAAAACTCATCATTTCACCAAGGTCACGATTGAGACAACTTGTCCCAGCCATGGCCAATGTAGCCAGCGAATGTGTTTTGATCCAGAAGCTCGTCGCGACTGAGACAAAACTGTCCCAGCCGTGCCCAAAGCAACCTATTACTCTGTCTTCTTGTGTCTCGATTGAGAAAAAAGTATCCCAGCCGTGGCTTCATGTATCCCTCTATAAAAGCCACAAAATCTTATATTTTAGGGGGTTTTTTTCTAGGATTTTGTGTATAGGGTATTTGAGTAGAGAGAAAATGTTGTTTTTCATTGGAGAAGATTTTTCTATACTTAGTGTTATAGTTTTACTTGTAAAAATCACTTTTTTAGCTTAGTTTTACTTTAAGAACACAAAGATAGTCATAGTTTTAGTTGTTTGTTTGAAGATTACATCTTACAATTAAGGTCTAGTTTGGAGAAGAAGAGAAAGAGCTTCATCAACTTTAAATCTTCAGCTTCAAATGGGTTTTATAGTTTTCACTCTTGCTTTATTCATCTTTTACATTATAGATAGTGAGTAGTCTTTTTTTTTTTTGCTTGGAGGAGCTTTGAATCCCTTACTCACAATGTGAATATTGAGCATATTTTGATTTTTACATGAATGAATGGTCTATTTCATTGTTACTTATTTATATTTCATGGTTTTTTAATCTATTCAGTTATTTTCCATGCATGGATGAATGGTTTTCATTATATGTCATTGATGTGTATCAAGCCTAGTGGATTGAATTCTATAAATGATTTTGCTCAGTTTTTTTTCATGAATGCTGTATATTTTAGACAGCTTCGAAATGAATTTCTAGATGTGCGGTATTTGTGATTTTAGGACTAGAGTGTGGAGTGAAATAGATGGATTTTAGGTTGTTTGGCTTCGAAATGGGAAAGAAAATCAAACTTAAGATGTTAGACTCGTGCTTAGGCTAGTTACGTTGTTGGGCTGGCTCCGAAATGGGACGTTTGGGTTAAGAGGGTTATCCCGAATTAGTTCATGTATACTTTTAGGTAAAATTAATTCACAGTGGGTATGGTGTGGATGAGTGAACCTGAGCAACGCTTAATTTCTTTAGATTTTCACACTTATTAATTTTTCAGAATTTAATACATACTCAATTTACTGTTAGTAGAATTTAATTTCTTTTCATTGCATATTTTAGTTTTTAAAGTTTACATTATACAAATTAAACAACTCATACACACAAACAATTCGAAATTCTTTAGCATACAATTAATTTTCACAGTTTTCACATGCATAATTCCCTTAGGTTCGATATTGAGGGTTTTAAATATACCCCACTTTATTACTTGTCGATCAAGTGCACTTGCTAGGGTCGCAATACAAGCCACTCAGACAGATTACTTTAGTTGTTCAATCAGATAGTCTAGCTCCCCCGAGCGTCTAGCTCTACTCGAGCATCCTATTCCTTTCGAGAGTCCTGCTCTTTCTGAGTGTCTTGCTCCTTCGAGCATCCTTGTCCGACTGTACATAATCCATATGTTCCACCGATCGAATTCTCCTGAGCAAATACTCTTTACTCTGCTTCCATCATCTGTCGGTCGACTAGTATATGAGCCATTCCCAACATTTTCTTTTTTTGAAAATGTAGAATATAGTTAAAGAGTATGAAAGATATAGAGAAAAGGGAGAAAGCAAGAAGAAGTTTGTCATTTGTTTGGTGATTATTGTAATTCTTTTTGTCAAATTGGAATTGTGCATCATAAACACAAATTAGTTAGATGGAAAATGGCAAGTGTTAATATGAGAATTAGTTAGTGGTTGATTTTTGCAAAGATTTCTTTAGTTTGCTTTTTTGTAGTTTGGTATAATGAAGTAATTGCAATTTAAGTGTGTGTATATTGTCTGTGTATCACAATAATAGGTTAAAATCAAGTTATTTCAAAGGAATGAATAAGTGTGCATTATAAAAGTAGAAAAAACAACTTGCATAACTCTGCATCATAAGCACGTTACAACTTGCAAACGAGAAATAAATAAATATATATATATATGTAATGCCCCTCAGTATACCCTAGAAGAATTATCACTAATTAATTATTAGTGTCTATGTTTAATTAAGTATAAATGCATGTAAAAGGACCCAATTGAAAAGTAAAAGAGTTAGATGTGGGGTATTATTTGAAATAAAGGAAAGTTGAGCGACTAAATGGCAAATTTGGCTTAAACATGACATTTGGACCAATTGAAATCTAAGGGGAGGTAGATATTTTGGTGAAGGAGGGCCGGCCAACTCATGGTCTTCACTCTCCATCTTCATCTTCTCTATCTGCTAAACCCTAAACTCTCTCTCATCCTCTCTCTCTCTAGATTTCTTGGAATTTTGATATAAAGGAATAAAGATTTACTTGGATTTTGGGATTAAGGTAACTTGTTTCTCCTTTGATATGTATGTTTCATGGTATAGCTAGATGGGTTTTCATAGAAGTGTCTTATGTTTTGTTAGAAGGAGAATCAAGCAAAAAGAAAGGGAAAGAGGCTCTCCAAGGTTAAAGAAGACTTGGAGCTTAGTAAGGTATGGGAACTTAGGATTTTGTATGTGTTTATATATATATATATACATTGACTTGTCATGAGAGAGATCTTGAGTGCCTCTCTCATGTGTTTTATGGATGATTTAAAGCTTAGAAGGGTTTAGAATTGAAAGCATGTGAGTTTTGGGTTGACAATATGAAAATCTGCTTTAAAAATCATTTGACTAGTCTGTACACTTTTGCTCATAGTTTGAGCTATAGTTGTTCAAATGATGAAATTCTAGTTGCTATAAAAACTAGACTTGCATGCTTTGATTTTGTTAGAAGAGACCGAAATCTGATTTTCACTGCATAATAGTGAAAATCGGTATTGAAACTTGATTGTGGTTATGACTTTTGCCTTCATGAATAGTCTGTGGTTTTTCTTGAATAACTGGAGTTTTACAGGTCCTATTTGAATGATTTTTGGTGTTTTGAAAACTAGAAACTTAGGCCTACAACTTTTTGAAGGCCGTTTTAGCTAAAACTATCGTTTTATAGGTTAAAAATGGTATAGAAGTCGAGACTGGAAATCGGTCTCGAGGCGGTTTAGGGCTCATGGTTACCATGAATTTCATAGTAACCGTGAGGTGCCTAAATCTTCAGTTCAGACCAAAAGTATTTACTAGACCACGGTTACTAAAGTTTTATAGTAACCATGACCCAGTCTCATAGCATTACTTCACGGTTACTACCCTGAGCTTAGTAACCGTGAGATAATGAGCGTTTGGTCCAGAAACAAAACCCGAACTATCTCACGGTTACCAATAAATTCTTAGTAACCGTGACCTGAGTTCATCACCCTACTTCACGGTTACTACAAGTATGTTGGTAACCGTGAGGTAGTTTGTTTTAGTCCAGAGACCTAGAGCAATATGGCTCACGGTTACTAGGAAATTTGTAGTAACCGTGACCCTTAATGCAAGTTGGGTCTCACGGTTACTAGGAATTGTTAGTAACCGTGACCCTTCCCTGTACTTTGAAAACTGTATTTTCTTGGATTCCTTTAAAGTACAGACTTGTCTAAGCCCTTCCTAAGCTTATAAATCATCCTAAATTCCAGTCAGGTAGCAAAATGTGTTCTCTATAAATGCAAGGTTGCTTATTGATTGAAAGGTGAGTTTCTATTACTCAAACAGAAACATACATGAGTTTATTTTAAAGAAATTACAGTATATGATTATTAAGTACGCTATGAAAAAGGAAAAATGCATATTATTATAAGGATTAGCATTTGTTAATGCTATATAGAATAATTGTGATGAAATTGCACAATATATGAAATATGATATGTTAGGCCTGTACTTAAAGATTTGGTTGTGGATAGATAGGCATGCCTATAGGGTTTTATCGCAGCTGCTTCTGTTTGACTCATACGAGTCTTCTGTTTGTCTCTACGTGAGACTTATGTTTAGATACCTACGGGTATCCTTCTATTTTGATACCTCCGAGTATCCATTGCACCCGTTATCCACACCCACAGGAATTGACACAGGCCATTAATGCAAATAATGATATGCATACACAGTTTAAAATCTTGTTACTGTTCTGATTAATGAATAATGCTATATTTGTAGTTAAATGCATGCTATTTATTGTAAGGAATGTTTAGTAATAACTATTACGGGTGGTTATCAGCATGTTATTAGTTGTTCCCCACTAAGCTTTATAGCTTAGCACGGGTGTTCATCCGTGCAGGTTCGCAGGGTAGAACTTTTGTTCAGGGACAAAGCCAACAATCTCCAAAGACAACACCAGATTAAAAGTAGCTTGAAAATGTATGAGATTGGTTTTTGTATCTCTTTTGGCTACATCTAATGTGTTTGTTTATAGAAAGGCATGTAATTATAAAGTTATGTAAGGAATACTCATCAGCAGGTGAAAGTATAAGTCTATGATCATGCATGTTATGCATAGAATGAATGTATGTATGCTCATATATGCATCATAAACAGATAAGTCATATCATTAATGGAATTAATGAATGTAATTAGTAACAGTAATCAGGATTATCTAGTATAGTCATTACAATATATATATATATATATATATATATATATATATATATATATAAACATTACAACTTGTAAACAAGAAATAAATAAATAAATAAAAATATATATATATATATATTTATTTATTTATTTCTTGTTTACAAGTTGTAATGTTTATATATATATATGTGTGTTTCTTGTCAAATTGCGGCACCATTTC